>CAJGYO010000002.1:16682687-17264545 GCA_904845875.1 Miscanthus lutarioriparius
CTTAATGGCTTTTTGGGGTGCGAAAGATGGGCTTCCCCATGAGTTCCACGGCCCATTTGGAAATCCTTTCCGAGGCCTCCGGTTATGGATTATCTCTCCCAAGGGAAAGATGACACCACGGTCATTGGGTGGGACTCGAAGTAGTGACGCAGCTTGCGTCGAGCTAAGATTATGGCGTAGATTAGTTTCTAGATGTGGGGGTAGCGCGTCTTGGTATCGGAAAGCACCTCGTTGATGAAGTAGACAGTGTCGTTGGACCGGGTAGAGCATGCCCTTCTTCCCGCCTCTCGACCACTACGGTCGCACTGACCACTTGGGTCATTCTTGGCGACGAGAGTAAGAGGGCCTCATCTTCGATCGGTGGTACAGAGAGGGGGGGGTTGAGAGCAGCGCTTTGAGTTTGGTGAGTGCTTCCTCGGCCTCGGGGTCCGGTGAAAGCGCCAGATTTTCTCAAGAGACAGATGAGGTAAGCCTTTTTCACGAGGCGTATGAGATGAAGCGGCTCGGGCCGCTAGACATCCCATAACCTTCAGACTCCCCTTGAGGTCTCGGATTGGCCCCATATTGGTCACAGCAGAGACCTTTTCCGGGTTGGCCTCGATGCGCGCTCTCGAGACTATGAATCCTGTGAGCATGCCTCGGGGACCCCAAGACACACTTTTCGGGTTGAGCTTGACGCCCTTCTCCCCGAGGCATTTGAAGGCTACCTCCGGTCATTGACGAGGTCATTGGCCCGCTTGGATTTGACAATGACGTCGCCCACGTAGGCCTCGATGGTTCATCCGATGTGCTTACCAAAGACTGGGTCATACATCGCTGGTATGCGTGGCCCCGCGTTTACGAGGCCGAACGACATAGTCGATAGCAAGATAGGCCAAATGGGGTGATGAAAGAAGTTGCGAAGCTGGTTGGACTCCTTCATTTTGATTTGATGGTAGCCGGAATAGGCATCAAGGAAGGACAGGTCTCGCATCCCGTAGTGGAGTCAACGATTTGATCGATTTGAGGTAATGGAAACGGGACTTTTGGGCATGCTTTGTTCGCACCGGTGTAGTCCACACATTCTCCATTTTCCATTTTTCTTCTTAACTAATACGGATTAGCTAACCACTCCGGATGTGACACTTCCTTGATGAATCCGCCGCCAAAAAGCTTCATGCCTCCTCCTCGCCGATGGCCCCTGCGCTTCTCCTCGTCGAATCGGGCGCATAAGCGTTGCTTCACCGGTCCGGGAGCCGGCTGGATGTCGAGGGCGTGTTTCACGACCTCCCTCGGTATGCCCGGCATGTCCGAGGGACTCCATGCGAATATGTCGGCGTTGGCATGAAGAAAGTCGATGAGCACGACCCCTATTTGTCGCCGAGGGTCGCTGACCCAAAGACTCGGTTGTTTGAGCAAGTGGGTCGACCGGATGAGCTTGACGGCTTCATGGGCTCGAACGCGTCTGGCCCGACGCTTGAATCGTGCACCTGCCGCCGAAATTTGGTCGAGGTTGGCGATGAGGGCCTCGGACTCCACTATAGCCTCGGCAGACTCGATGCACTCGGACGTCGCAGTCGTATGCATGCTCGTACGTGGAGTCAATAGTGATGACACCATTGGGGCCCTGCATCTTGAGCTTGAGGTAGGTGTAGTTCGGGACCGCCATGAACTTGGCGTAGAACGGCCATCCTAGGATGGCGTGATAAGTCCCCTTGAACCCCACCATCTCGAAGGTGAGGGTCTCCTTATGTAGTTGGAGGGGTGCCAAGCGGATGGGTAGTCTATATGCCAGGGGGGTCGCGCGCATCCCTGGCATGATGTCGTGGAAGGGCGCGGCGTCACCTCGGAGTTGTGACCGGTCGAGCCCTAGGAGCTCCAGCGTGTTGGCGTAAAGGATGTTGAGGCCGCTGCCTCCGTCCATCAACACCTTGGTGAGTCGGGTGTTCCCGATGATCGGGTCAACGACGAGCGGGTACTGGCCGGGGTTTGGGACATGATCGGGGTGGTCATCCCGATCGAAGGTGATCGCCTCCTGAGACCAGTCGAGGTACCGAGGAGTGGCCACCTTAACCGAGAAGACCTCTCGGCGTTCCCTTTTTCATTGTCGCGCCGTGAGGCACGTCGAGGGCCCACCGAAGATCATGAAGGCATTGTGTACCTCGGGGAACCCGTCGCCCTTGTCGTTGTCTCCGTTGTCCTGGCACCTCTTCTTGGCATCGTCGTTGGGGAGCCTAAGCTTGGCGTAGTATCGCCGGAGCATGGTGCACTCCTTGAGGGTGTGCTTTACCGGGCCTTGATGGTATGGGCAGGGTCTTTTAAGCATGTTGTCGAAGAGCCCTGGGCCTCGGGGATTCTTGCGGTCTGCGGCCGCAACAAGCCCGGCCTCGAGAACCTCCTGTTTCCCCTGGCGTCCCTTCTTTTTCTGGGGGGGGCGAGACGTCGAGGCCCCGGGGGTCTCCTCCCACCTCTTCCCCTTAGAGTCGTTGTTGGGAAAGATGGCCCCGACGGCCTCTTCGCCAGAGGCAAAGTTGGTGGCGATGTCGAGGAGTGCGGATGCCGTGGTCGGTACGCTCCGGCCTAATTCTTGGACCAGGTCTCGACAGGTGGTGCCAGAGAGGAATGCCTGGACGATTTCTGAGTCATCGATGCTGGGCAACTCGGTGCATTGCTTGGAGAAACATCGGATGAAGTCTCGGAGAGACTCGTCCGGCCTCTCAAGCAGTAGCTCTTGAGTTCCTGTGGAGTTCCCGGCGCTGTAGGTGCCTAGAAATTCCCGACGAAGACCTTTACCAAGTCATGCCAGTCGTGGATTTGCATAGGGGAAGGTGTTTGAGCCAAGCTCATACCGAGTCCCGACAGAATAGGGGAGTTTGGATGACGAGCAGGTCATCGTCGCACCGCTTAGCCGACAAGCCAGAGACAGTAGTCGGCCAACCATAGCTCGGGGTTGGTCTCGTCGCATTTGTATTTGAGAGATTCATTGGGTCGATTTAAAACGGGCTAGGAAGCGAAGCGCCATGGACGGCCTTACTAAAAACTCTAGGGCCAGCGGCCCGGAGAAGGACCGCGGTCCTCCCCATCATCATAGCGACCACCTCGGTGCACTTTCGGTAGCCCAGGCGGCCCCATCGTGGTCGTGGCGCCGTCGCCCGCCGCCCATGTGGTGGCTGTTTGCACCTCGCTGGTCGCCGAGGCGGTCGCACCGAGGGGGCCCCGAGGTGGTCGTGGCACCGAGGGGGCCCCGAGGCGGTCGTGCACCGAGGGCTGTTTCGAGGCGCCCCCCGCTCGCCGCCGAGACGTGGAACTTTTTACCGCTTTGCACCGGCGCGATCTCGAGAAGGCCCCAGAGTTCACCGTGGACTCGTCGCCCCTCCGTGGTAGAGGGCTCGGGCATCGCTCAGACCAGAATTGCCGCCGCAGCGATGTTCTGGCTAGCGCGATTGAAGACAGGGGGTTGCTCGCCCCTTCATTATCGCACGCGGCGGTTGACGCCGTGAGCCCCAAACCGAGCCATTCCGCCATTGCCGCGCCCCCGCTGCTCTTGCTCGAGGGTGGCTCGGAGTTGCTGCAGGAGGAGTCGATCTTGCTCGACCTTGGCTTGAAGCTCACGGAGCTGCTCTAGGTCTATGCATCGAAGTTGCTCGGGGGTGGGGATACCTACCGCCGCTGGCAGGGACCCCGTGCATGGTGGTGTGGCGTTGGCTGCCCTTCCTCCATCGTTGCCCATGTTTCGGTATTCCGAGTCCGGACGGAAACACTCATGAGTCGGGTCATAAGCGCCTCGCCATCGGAATCGGAATGGCCGGGCAAGAGTCGTCGCGATCATAAAGCGCGCTTGTCGCCTCAAGGTCGGGAATACCGGAGAAGTCTGCTCCAACCCACGCCTCGTCCTCCTCCGAGGAGTCAGAGTGGGGGTGGATTGGAGTTGTGACTATGGGGTTATGGGCATGATGTTGATGAATGGAGACGAGGGCGGTGGCGTAGGAGGTGGCGACATTGGTCAGCCCGAAAGGGTACGGGGATGGCGCCGTCGCCATGCTCTGCTCCATCAGAGCTGGCTTCTCGGGAGGAGGCGGGACAGAGCTTGATGATGGGGTGTCGCTGTGCGCCACCGGCCCTTTTCCCCTGTCGAGGCTTAAGCCGGACAGGTCCCCGTGCAGGGACTCTATGCCAGCAGCGGGGTATGGGATTCCGGTGGAGCATAGATCGGCGTTCTGTACTTGCGTGGTGTTAGGGTGGACTCACCCGCGCGGCGCTCGGCGAGCTTGACGGGGCGGGGTTCAGCGCCGTCCGCGCGCGTGGGCTCTACGGTGCAAGACGTCGTCGTCGATCGATGGCGCTCTGGGTGAGAGGAGTACCATGTCGTACTCATGCCCTAGAGACATGAATTCTAGGCTCCCGAACCAGACGATCGTCCCGAGACGCAACGATCGCACGGGATCTGCCATCCGGAATCTGGTGGGATGACTAAGCTGACACGCAGAGGCCCCTACCTGGCGCGCCAACTGTCGGAGTTTTGGAACCGGGGGTCCTTAACCGACTAGTGAATTTGTGCTGCGTGCTCCCAATTCCGGATGGAGATGCAAAGAGACACAAGGTTTATACTGGTTCGGGCAATGGATGCCCTACGTCCAGTCTGAGAAGGTGTTCTTGTATTCCTTGCACCGGGGTGCTCGTAGTAGGGGGTTACAAGCTAGGCGAGAGAGGGAGTTCGTCCCAGATCTCTGTGAGGGGAGGTGATATGAAATTACAGAACGAGGCGTGTTGTTCGTGCGAGTATCTGTGATTCTATCTGTCGTCCTGGAAACGGTCCTGGCTGCCTCCTTTTATAGCCGCAGGGAGGAAACCAGGAGTACATAAGAGAGCTACACGTGGAGCAAGGACTATTCGATGACGTATTTACTCCTGGAGCAGCATGGCGTTGTCGTGGGAGTTCCCGTAGATGTCTAATCGGTATGTGCCGAGGCCTGCCGTGCCGAGGCCTACTGCGTCCGAGGCCTCGAGAAGTGACCCAGTGCGGTATGCGGGTCTCAGCAGACCATCAGCGGAATAGTGCGAGACGTGCGCCCACGGTGATACTGCAGTACCGTGTTGTCGAGAGGGATGGTAAAAAAGGTGATCTAACCGTTGTCCCGTCGCTCTGTTGCAGCCAAGACCGCCGATCGTGGCTTACGAGTGGGTGCGGCCGAGCGCATTAATCGGATGTGACAGCCTGCCAGAGAGACTTTTGAGGCGGAGGCGACGAGGTTGTGGAACGAGCCCGGCCTCGGGCGAGGCGGAGCGCGGCTGATTCGTCCGAGGCCCTTCCGAGGGGGTCTCGGGCAAGGCGGACGGGCGAGGCGTAGTAAGATCAGTCAATCCGAGGCCCTATCGGGGGGGCTATGGCTAGACGGAGTGGTCGGTCCACTGATTCCGAGGCTACAGGAACCCGTTCTGACTCCCCACGTTGTGATGTCCTTGGTGTAGGAGTTAGGCGCAGACGGTGGTCGGTAACCTCGCTCAGGCTGCCGCCTCGGATGGCGGGGGTTGACGCGACCGTGTAGCCGGTCACTTCTCCGCTCTGTGCCATCGCGGGCCTGGCTCGGAATGGTTGGGCGCTGGATGTGACGTTCGGTCGAGCAGGGTTTGGTCAAAAGGCGTCCACGGGGGTTGGTGTCGAGCCGGCCTCGTGCGAATCGGAGAATCGGCACTTCTTCCGAGGCCCCGGACGAGGGGGCCTCGACGAGGGGGCCTCGACGTGGGGGCCTCGGCGAGGCGGTCTCAAGTAGTCGGAGAACCGTTTGCTTCCACTGGGTTTCGGCGGACGGGTCTCTCGGGCGAATCCGTAGATTCGGCCGAGACCTCGTTTGTTTATTCCGTTGGTTCTGTTTTTAGGGTCTAAGCAGTTTCTCGATCTTTGCTTGGGGTACCCCATTTTCTGGTATCCGACACTTAGATTATTCTGTCAAGAACAGTTTCGCCGTTCATCGGTTTGTGAGACCCCAACTTCGAGAGATAATCATTCATCTGCAATTTGGTTGTGTTCTTTCTTGTTCTTGCTTGTGTTCTCCGTTGCGCAGGCAGGATTAGCCTTCTTGGCGAGGTCAACCTAGTCCGTGACTTGGTTGATAACCAGAGGAGCTGTGGTGCTAATATTGCAGGGTTCGATCTTTCGATCTGAAGCGGGATCGGTGTGTCATTCTCCGTCACAACGATAGTTACCATCACCTGACGGAAGATCGGGATTCCCGTCTCCATTACCTTCCGTCCTGACAAAACCCAAACAGTGTTGTAGGCGCCGACTTTTGTCCCACAGTGTTGTAGGCGCCGCCATCAGCCCTCGGATGTAGATACTGACACAAGCATATGACAACCACTACGATCCAAGACAGAACTCACACCATCCACAGTGATGGACGCATGGTCACTTCCCCGTCTACTCCCCGAAGGGTCACAGCTTGGCTCTCTGGCACGCCGCACCGTCTGTCGGAGTAGGATGGGACGCACCCACTTATTGAAGGAGGCCAGGGCACGGCTCTATAAGGATCCACAGACATGCCATCCCTGACACGGTCTGCCATGTTAGCATGGCAGACACAGGGGAAAAGGAAGACCCTAATCCCTTGAAGGACCTTCTCTACCTTTGTTTTTTTCCTCTTTCTCCTGTCTGTAACTCTTGCTCCCCCCTTGGTCTATAAAAGGGAGGGCAGGGCGCCCCACTAAGGGACGGATCGATTTGATACAGAAGACGATGGATTAATTTCACACACAATACACAGTCAAGCAGCAACCAAGCTCTTGGCGTCCTTTCGACCTTTCCACCAGAGACTTGGGACATGTCCCTCTCTTGACCGTTTGTATCCCCTACTACGAACCTTTTTTGGTACTAATAACACGAGCAGCAGCAGACTGGACGTAGGGATATTCTGTCCGAACCAGTATAAATCTTGTGTCCTTTAATACACCATCCGAGCTTAACACGCAACAATTATAAATTTACTGGCCGGTATTTGTTCGAAACACCGACAGTGTGCTAATACTTCACGAGACCTTACATGAATTGCATAGGAAAAAGTTAAATGGTGTTATTTTAAAACTTGACCTTGAGAGGGCTTGCGATAAGGTGAAATGGTCCTTTCTGCTGTAATCCTTGTGAATGAAAGGATTCTCCCTAAAGTGGTGTACTTGTGTAAGTGCATCTAGCTTTTTGGTGGGTTTTAGTGAATTTTATGGCGACACAATTAAAGGCCTACCATGCTAAGTGTTAAACAGAGATTTAATTAGATTGCATACATTTGGAGATATGATTTATTATATGATTTGAAGTGTATCAAAGATTCAATAATAAGACAAACTTGATGGAATTCTATATTGTGTTGAAATGAAGGCAAGATAATATATTGTCTCGACAAGTCATACTTCATTAAGCAAAAAGGGATTTGATAAGTGTCTAAGCTTTATCTAGCTAAGCGGAGTGTCACTTGCCACTCTTTTAAGCTCTTATCATAATTCATAGTTACCTGGCCATGCTCACAGGAAGAGAATGTCTCTGATCACTGCTTCCGTCCACGTTGTCGGTGGCAATTTTTTATCTGTTTGGATCTTCCGAAGGGCATCCTTTTTCCTGAGGTGAATGGATTTATGGGTTTTTTTGCCTTGTTTGCCAGTCAGTTTTATCCCATCCAATTAAATATGAATGACCTGGTCTTTTTTAATCAACATTTGCTGCATTTCTAGGTTGCGTTCAAGACAAATTCCCATCCAAATATCATCAACACCAGTAGCATATCATCTTGATATCTCGAAGGAACGAACAGCGTGCATTGAGATTTCTAAGGTCACCCTGACCGGTATTTATATTGTGCCTAATCTATAGTAAGGCGGTGCCCTGAGTAAAAATCTCCGGCCGTGCGTGGTAGATATTTCCCAACCGCAGCGATTTTTTGCCGCCAGGGAGCAGTGTGCGTAGTCCACGCGTTGCTAGCGCAGGCGCACCTGTGCTCGAGCTACCGACGGAAGTTGCGGAGACACGTGTTGCTGCTGCTGTGGTTGGAAGCAGACAATGGGAGAGAGCCCTAGAAAGAAGACGACGCGGACAGAACGTGCTACGCGTGCAGGTTAAGCCAGACTAGGCCGTACATGAACTTGCTGGAATGCTGGCGTGTGGCAAAATTAGGGATTAAGCCCAAATGATTTTTCTAATTTGTGTGAAGGGTTTTCAAATCAAAATAAAGGATTTTTGAGTAAAGGATGGAATGGAAACTCAAGGAAATATTTTTAGTGCCACAAATAAATTATAATAAAGCACACAAGCACTCATAAAAATCACGAGAATGCATAAATTCCAGAATTAATTGGTCAAGATAATTATGTACCCTTAATTGTTAGAGATATTGCTGATCCGTATATGTAATAACCTATGGATTGGAGAGAGCTTGAAGGACATAATGTTCGGGCTTGTGATGTGATGTCGACATGTGAATTCTGCTTGTGAAATACTAGAAGAAATTGGTCAAACTGCTAATTAACTTATTACTAATATTTGAGTATCATAAGTGTATTGGTAGTGTATGCTCTTTATTAGCTTTCTTAAACATTCTGAATTGGAAATCGGTGTTGGTCTATGACAAAAAATGAGAGATATGAGTGGAGAGAAAAAGAGAGGCAAATGAGTGAGAGGTCAGGATCCCCTCTACCTTGCCCTCTCCTTTAATAGGGAAGGCGGGAGGGGAGATTTTCATTATTTCTCCTAGTGGCTTGTATTTTACAAAAGAACCTCTAGAGGCTGCAAATGGACTCTAAATATTATCTTCCAAGCCCCCAAATTATGTATTTTGACCCTATAAAACACTAATGGGGCCCCTAATATATAACACACCCCAAAGTAGCCCCTCACCTATTTGGTTTTGATCGAAAGTATAAGACCCAATAGCCGAGTACAACTAAGTGTGGTCTAATTACAACTCAGTTCCAACACACAGTTCTCATTTATACAGAGATATTCTATGGATGTTTTATCTTTAGCTAGTCTTCGGTGTCAACCTTTGCTCGAACTTCCGTGACTCTTTCTTTGGCAGCTTGCTCCTTCATATCGCCTTGAGCCCTTGATACCTTCTTTTCATAATTAAGCCTTCGCCGAAGACATTGATGTAGTCGAGGTAGGCGAAGTAGTCGATGTAGGCGAGCTAGTTGTAGATGATCATGACACGCCTTCAAAATTTCACTCACGAGCGCAAGGCAAGGCTTTTGTCTTTAGGAAAATTGCTTGTCCGATCAGCTCCTCGCCAACCCCTCTTGGATGGTGCTTGTGAGAAATTCTTTCTCATGCTTGAAGCAGATGACATATGCATGGTTGATGTCACAGATGTCGTAGATGGAGATCCCCTACTCCAATTGACGACGAAGGCAATGTCAATTACGGTGAAGCTGATGGCGAAGCCCTTGCCGAAATGTTGACGAAGGTGTAGCCAATGATGTTGAAGTCAAAGTTGAAGACCCTTGATGAAATGTTGACGAAGGTGTGCCCAATGATGTCGAAGTCAAAGTCGAAATCGAAGCCCATCTCGGAGACGTTGGCAAACACATTGTCAATGAAGCTAAAATCGATGGTGAAACCTCTCGGTGAAATGTTGATGAACGCGTTGTTGGTGATGCCGAAGCCCCTTACTGAAATGTTGGCGAAGGTGGTGTTGAGTTAGCTGAAGTCAGTGGTGAACAAGTTCACCGATATGTTTGCAAAGACATTGTTGGTGATGTCAAAATCAGTGGAAAGGCCTTTTGTAAAGAATGTTGGTTGGTTAGTGTCAAGTTCATCGAAGTCAGTGGTGAAGCCCCTTACCAAAATGTTAATGAAGGCGTAGTTGATGATGTCAAAGTTGGCAATGAAGCCCCTCGCCGTAACTCAACCAAAGTCTTGAGCAGTGGGTCACCGAAGTTTAATAGCGAAGTGCGGAGTGAAAATGAGAGCGAATGATGCAATTCTAAGAGTGTCCTGATGGAATCTAGTGCTTTAGTGCTAGTATGATCGCATCGGTGTCTTATCATATTCTTTTGTGAGGGCGAGATGGATGAGAGGTAGTGAAGAGAGCCTCTCGGCTTTTTTAGATTACTTTGGCGCTTACCCCATACCTTTGGGGCAAGAGGGTGTGAGGACTCACTAAATGAGCCCCTTAGTGCTTTTGGATTACTTTGGCACCAATCCAACCCCTATACCTTCTAAGGCGAGGGGATTATAAGTAGCGAGAAGAGCCCCTAGGCGCTTTTTTAGATTTCTTTGGAGCCAATCCCATACCTTTTGAGGCAAGGGGGCTATAAACGATGAAATGAGCCCCTCGATGCTTTTAGATTAGTTTGGCACCGACCCCATACCTTTTGAGACGATGGGGTAAGGAGTCATGAATTGAGCGCCTTGGTGCTTCTTTAGATTACTTTAGCACAAACCCCATACCTTTTGAGGCGAAGGGGTTAAAAATGACAAAATGAGCCCCTCAACACTTTTAGATTAGTTTGGCACCAACCCCCATACCTTTTGAGGAGATGGGGTAAGGAGTCATGAAATGAGCCCCTCGGTACTCTTCGCCCTCCTTCTCCAGCGGCCGGTACAACAAGCTGTTGACGAGGTCCTTTTCTTCCTTGGCGACGTCTCATGTCATCTGCATGCAGGTGATTGCTTAATTCACACGATCATTGCGACAAGACAAGACAAGATCAAGAGGGAATCATAGTATAGTGCATAGTACATTGGGAAGGCAAAGAAGTTGCTAAAGCTGCATCTGAAGCCGCTCTTGTGCCGCTGGAATACGATGGCTATTTTAGTGTTGCCACACCTGGCACTGGCCGTGGACTCAACGATGTCTAGTGCTGTGAACTCCCTGGACTCGGGTGCGTCCCTTGACTCTGCCCCTCGTGAGGGACGATAGCTTGGAGTCCACCTCCACCATGGCCTCATCGTAGAAGAAGTTGAGTTCAGAAACTGCATGCCCAGGAGTATACGCGCAACGTCGAGTCCATGTATTTATCCACGTGTGTGTGTGTGTGTGTGTGGGTGGGGGGTTACAAGTGCCAAAAGATTGGAAGGTACGATTGAGAATTGTTGGAGATGTGTTTTTTTCAATCTTACCAAAAATCAAGGATTAGCAGATTATTTTGGAAACCCTTGGAGGTGCTCTTAGCTAGCTAATTTTCAATACTAATGGGTTTAAACGAGCCCCTAGTATAAAAAAATTCCATTTCTACCCAACCTATTACTGACCCATGCCAACAATGGATGGTGCGTAGCCCGTGTGTCATCAAACTCACACTTCAAGATATTTTTTTTGCAAACCATCATAACGTCATTTCATTATTCTTAAAAAATGTCATCTCACTGATGGTATGGTGAATTGGTGATGATGAATTGAATCAGAGAAGCTATACCACGCCCGGGTGTTTTGGAGCAATCCAACGCCCGATTTGTAGGCTGCCCGATTTGGAGCATGTTGACGGTAGTTAACAACTAATATAAATCATCGATTAAACATGTATAAGAGCATAAATATAATCACCAATGAAGGTTTAGGGGTTTAAACTAATAAATTCCATAACTTTTGGTGAATTTGTGTTTCTGCAGGGTTTAATCAGAAAACCGCAAAGGAGGACCTAATCGTCAAAGGAAAATATAGAGTTTCACCACGGTACCTATGTGGGAAGACTCTAGAAGGGTCCAGAAGCCATGTCACCAAAGTGGAGGGCCACCCCTAACAGTGGGGCCGCCCGGCCCCTGTGGGCCCCACCTATCAGCTAGCTTCAGTATGTCGGTCTCCCACCACCTTTGAGGATGCATCTAGGCCGTTGCTTAAGTCGGTTTGATTCAAGGGCTCACGTTGGACCCTCAAGGCTATATAATATAGCCCCTACCTCTCCCCCTAGGAATAACCCTAGTCATCAAGTCATTTGAGAAGACAAAAACCCTAATCTCCTCAGAGCTCCTCCTCCGTATCATAGCTAGTTATGATAGATCTAGAGGGAGGCAAGCAGGACTTCGCTTGGATTCCCGATCTTGTCAAAAGCGTGGTTCGGTATAAACTTTGTACCCCTCTCTCTATTGTTTCTCCATTATTTTTATTTGCTAGTTACAATTGTTATGACAATCCCAGCATTCATCGTATTCATGTTCTTCATTATGATGTTCAACGTCTACTTTGATTATATATTTAGTATAGCTAGTTTATCATTGTGTTTATGCATAAGTTCATATAGCGCTCACTCTGATGTATATGGGGTGGGTGGTCAACATTGTGTAAGCATGGTGCTTATACGTTGTTTATCTGTGGATACACCCTATATTCTGGTTCATGTGGTAGATCGTGGATGTGACACTCCCGTTGAGTCCTTTGTAGTCCACTCCCCGAATATAGGTGCAAGTAGGGTCCGATTACGAAGGTAGAACGAGCTCTGCCCTCAATCTTCCTTAGTAATATCCCTTAGGTGTAGATATGATGATGATCTTAGCCATGATTACTAGGTGTAATTGCACTAATCAAATGTATGCTTTGACTTGTAATTAAGAATGACTTAGGAATTATACCTCTAATATTCTACCTGACCATGCTAATGCTATAGAAAGGAGTGCTTTGAGTGATTTATTATTGTCATTACTTATCATTTATACATCTCTTATCTTATGACTTACCCCTATTGTGAGTAGAATATTGGCTATGGTCTATTTCTCCTTCAATAGTATAAGTTATGAATACATATCCATGCTAGCCTTTCCCAGTGGTAAAAATATAAATAACGATACCTAAAATACTCTCGGGTAAAATGCTACAATGGTATATTATCGGTGCGCTTGCGGATACTTTGTATTCATAGATTTATATATATTCTCTCTAATCCCTTGCATTAATAAGAACTATTTAGTGTTATTCTAGTAATACTATGTAGTACCAACACATATCTCTGGCATCATCACTAGGGATGACAACCTAGTAAAGCTAGGAGGTACAGGTTTATGATAGATGGCTAAGTACTTAAAACAAGTGACATGTTAATAAACACCAACAAGCATTTTTGGTGCCATTGCCGGGGAAGGTAACTAGCAAAGGAAGTATTAATAAACTTATACTTATTGATGGGATCGAGATAATCATTGACCTCTGCTCAAATAGGCTTACCCTTGTTTTGTCTACTTGTGTATCTTATGATGGGTAATGTATGACCGGTTTTGACATTCCGACAAACTACGTTGAAGATCCAGAAGCATTAATCAGGAAGACTAGAGCTAAGCTCAAGAAATTCTCAGCATTAAAGTCAGAAGACAACCATATAAGGCGAAGCTTAACACCAGAATTTGAAGCCATGGCTAACATGACTCTTCGTGAATTCTCTGCTCCAACTACGGCCAACATCCGTATTGGACCAACAATCAATATCGGAGATAATGGATTCGAGCTTAAGCCAGCTCTCATCAATATGGTGCAAGCAAACCAGTTTTATGGAAAGGCACATGAAGATGCAAGTGCACATCTCCAACACTTTCTAGAGATCTGCAACACTTTCACCATCAAAGGAGTAACCTAGGATGCCATACTACTTCGGCTCTTCCCATTTTCACTTTTGGGGAAGGCGGAGCAATGATTTTATGCCAATAATGATAGAAATACTACATATGATAAATGCTCCACTGCCTCTGTAGCAAAGTTCTTTCCCACAGGTAAGACCAATGCTCTGATTGGGAGAATTTCAAGCTTTCAGCAACAACATGATGAATCTGTCCCTGAGGCATGGTGTAACGTCCCACCTCTCCAAGGCTGGGCCCGCTTACATCTGATAGCTTTCCTAGGACATAGATCGCCTCATAGACTAACACCGGTTTTTTCAAGACTTTGTCCTCACTCACGCGCTTCGGAAGAACTTCCGGCCGATCACCCATCGCTTCCGTGCCAAGCACGCTTAACCTTGGAGTTCTTAAAAGATGGGCTTCTTAAAAGAAGTTGCAACTTGTTGGTACGAGTATCCTATTAATCCTATTAAGCCATGAGCCCGGGTGTTACATCCTCACCCCCTTAAGAGATCGACGTCCTCATCGATCAATCCCAAGCCAAGAACGTCCCCTCTTAGCCACATCCGCGTGTCTAGTGCCAAAAGATGTGCCATGTCAGGTGACCACGCCGGATCTACACCACCATGCGCACCATGCCCACGCGAATTCACGATACACGCGCCGCGTGAAACCCGCGAGGGTCGGCTCGATACCATTCAGAACATCCCCGCCTCCTCGAGGCCGTGCCCGCTTTACATATGATAGCTTTCCTAGGACATAGATCGCCCTCACTGATCAACACCAGTCTTTTTTCACAAGACTTTGTCCTCACTCATGCGCCCCGGAAGAACTTCCCGGTCGGTCACTCCATCGCTCCGTGCCAAGCACGCTTAACCTTGGAGTTCTTAAGAGATGGGCTTCGTAAAAGAAGTTGCAACTTGTTGGTACGAGTATCCTATTAATCCTATTAAGCCATGAGCCGGGTGTTACATCCTCACCCCCTTAAGAGATCGACGTCCTCGTCGATCAATCCCAAGCCAGGAACGTCCCCTCTTAGCCACGCCCGTCCGGTTCAGTGCGGCAAGATGTGCCATCTTTGTGTGACCACGCCGGATCTACACCAGCCATGCGCACCATGCCTACGCAACTACGATACACGCGCCCGTGAAACCGCGAGAGTCGGCTCGATAATTATTCGTAACGCCCCGCCTCCTCGAGGCCGTGCCCGCTTACATATGATAGCTTTCTAGGACATAGATCGCCTCACAGACAACACCAGCTTTTTTTCACAGATTTTGTCCTCACTCATGCGCCCCCGGGAAGAACTTCCCGGTCGGTCACCCATCGCTCTAGGCCAAGCACGTTTAACCTTGGAGTTCTTAAGAGATGGGCTTCCAGAAAAAAAGTTGTAACTTGTTGGTACGAGTATCCTATTATCCTATTAAGCCTTGAGCCGGGGTGTTACACATGGGAACTCTTTCAAGATTATATTGCGGAATGTCCTCATCATGGGATAGAGAATTAGCTACTCATGTAGACTTTCTATCATGGGCTGATCAACAGTACCCATGAAACTATGGATGCTGCTGCTGGAGGTGCATTCCTGTCACTTACACTTCCAACTGCGACCACTCTTGTGGAGAAGATGGCCTTCAACCAAGGCTGGAATGAAGAATGTGTTTAGACCCACAAGAGAGGTGGAGGTATGCATCAACTCAAGGAGGTAGACATGCTATATGCCAAGATGGACCTGCTGATGAAGAAGCTTGAAGATCGAGCCAATGAGAAGCAAGAAATCATGCACATTCATGATTCTCGCATGATATGTGAAGTGTGTGGAAGCACTGGGCATTCATGGAATAACTATCCTAAGACCCATGAGGGTGTGAATTTTGTCAACAACAACAATTACTCTCGTCCTCAGCAGAATCAAGGATGGAACTAGCAACAAAGGCCGAACTACCAAGGTAATTATCAAGGTAATAATTTTAATAATTTCAATCAACCACCCTTGAGAGAATTAATTACTGGTCAATCAAAAATTATGGAGGGATTATCTAGAAAGGTAGTTTCCAATGATAAAATTCTAGAGAATATAAATAATAGAATGGATATCTTTACTTCTACCATTAAGAACCAACACAGCTTTAATAAAATGATAGAATCACAAATAGCTCAGCCGTCGGCTACTATTCCTCCATTCAATAAAGGTAAGATTCTAGAGAAACTGGAAGATCTAGAAACTGCAAATCTTATCGATATTCACAATGCAACTTATTACTACATGGAGCCATCGACGGAAAGGTGGATAGATTATACCTTGCCTGAGAAGAAGAGCGATCTAGGAAGATCTGTCATCCCCATCACCATTGGACCTCACATCTTTCAGGAAGCTATCTATGACTTTGGAGCAAGTGTCAACATCATGCCTAAGGTAATTTATGATCGAATTAATGGAGATGCTTTGTTGTACACAAATATGCGTTTGTAGCTTATAGATCAGTCACTCTGTTACCCAAGGGGGTTCTTGAAGATGCCATTATTCGAGTGGGACAATCATATGTTCCCATAGACTTTGTGGTTTTGGAAACAAATGGAGATGTAAGGGCATCCATTATTTTGGGCCGACCTTTCTTAAGCACCACAAAAGCCATCATCTACGCGGACAGTGCCAAGATCTGTTTCACGATCAAGGATAAAAAAGAGATGTTTTCTTTCAAGAATCGCATCTTGCAATCTCCTAGTCATCCACAAAAGGCATACCTACCCAAAGAGACAATAGTGACAAAAAAGAAGAACAATAGGAGAAGAAGGAAAAACAAAGCCAGGCAACCACATGAAGAGACAGTCAATATGATCCACACACTCAGATTAGAGTACGACCACCTCCTCGCTTCACCATTCCTTGCCTAGAAGGATGATTCAGGCGTATCAATGATCGAGTGTATCATTGGGCAAAGAATATTCCACAAGACCTTCTACAACATTAGATCGGGGTCCACATAATGTCCAAGGTAACATATAAATATTTATTTGATGATGAACATTTGTTCCCTACGTATATGCAATTACATATGGCGGACCAATCAATCTGATTCTCGGAGGGAATAGCAAAAGATATTATGGTAAGAATACATGATCACTATGCCCCTGCCGACTTCATGGTTCTGGACATGGGTAAAGAAGAAGATGATACACCCATCATTCTTGGAAGACCATTCCTCAACACTACCAATGCGATCATCTACGTCGGATCTAGACAAGTTCACTTTTAATTCCCTGGAGAAAAGGTACACTATTATTTTAATAGTTATACTACTTATGAGCAGCTCAAGAAGTCCCGCTCTAGGAGGAGACATCGATCATCCCAAAACCAGAAGAATCAATCTCCATAGAATGAATGGGAGGAAAATAAGGAACCTAAAGGAGTTGTAAAAGATGAACCCGCTCCGTCAAAATCAAGTCCACAGACTAAGCAGGTGTGGAAGGAGAAGGTAACATCATCACAAGAGGCACAATCATCAGAGTCTCCATCTTGGGACCAGATGATGCACCCAAAAAAGTGAAGGACTCTTCTCCAGCCAAGTCCTGTTCAGAGGACTTAAAAATTTGAACCCTGGCCGTGAGGTAACATCGGTAGTTATCCATATTTACTTTTAGCATTGCATGAATTATTTTTCACTATAGCATATTTACTTTTCTGCATTAGCATTGCATTTAGAAAAGAAAAATAAAAAGTTTCATTCTTGCATTATATCATTGCATCATAAAGCCTAAAACCCCATGTGAATAAATCTATAGTGTGTAAAAGCCCATAGGAATATTTACCGTGGTGGCATAAAAATAAAAATAAACATGCAGACATACTTCTTTCTGCATTATATAAAAAAATCCAAAAATATATTAATAGATACCCTGCTAGAACTTTGTCAATTAGGAAATTTGTCTAACCTCCTAGTGTAATAAATCTCTGAATGGCTAACCACTAACCCCTTATCTTAATTCGTGCCACAAGTTTTTAGTGTTCTTGTTGGAGTATTTTGCAGGATGATCAAGAGTAAATCCATCCATCCGAAGTATATTTTTCCGAGCCGCTACTACACCCGCTACCTGTGGAAAATAACTTCTAGAAGGATGAGAGAGATTTTAAGAAAGACCACGACAACATCCAGCTTTGGGGAGGAGCATCCCCATGTATCTAGCTAAGTATTTCTTTTTCGGTGTTACTATCTCTGAGTTTTCTATATATTTGCTAGAATCATAAAAAGATGCATAACAAACAAAAACAAAATAAAAAGTTTATCTTAGCTATATATATATAATAGTAAGGTGTGATCTTAAAAATAAAAAATAAAATAAAAGTGTGTGTCTAGTTTTCTGTTTGAAGAATTAAATAAAATGACTCTAAAGATAATCTCTTGTAGTGGAAATAATGACTAGTTGCTCTGTCATGATTCCTTTCAAGTACCTAGTTTTTAGTCTTGAATTCTCTCAAGTTTTGCAATGGAAAATGAGGGTCGGAAGCACGGTCATATCATATCTGGCCAACTAGGGCAAAAATGTCACGCATAGAGCTCAGCACGGTGGTCAGGGCGTGAACCGCGGTCCCAACCTCTGTGTGGACGCTCCCCCATTCCCTCTCCTCCGCTGCGTCATCGAGGGCAACCACCCGAACCAAAGACCAGGATGGCTCTACGCTAATCTCCAGCGACGCCAACCCCTCTTGCGGCAGCAACTCCTCTAGAGCAGACCCTCCAGCGGTAAAGGGGGGGTGACATAGATACGGAGGCCTGCCCCATCGCCGTATCCGCTGAGGATGCCTCGGGTGCACCCTCTTCTGTCCACCCCACTAGGGAGGCGGCCACCTGCATGGATGACATCGCGGCCACACCCGGCTGCGCCGCACCTGCCACGGGTGCCCCGGATGCGCTCTCCTCCGTCCAGCTCTCCCATGGACATAGCCATCAGCTGCGCCTCCTTGGTCGATGCCATGGCCGCCCTAGCGCCACTCCCGCTCACCTCTGGCGCGACGCTAGCCGGCTCCTGGCGTGTCTGCCGGAGGAGGCTCTTCTTCGGCTCAAGCCTCAGGAGAGTCCCACGTCCTTCGACGCTGCAAAAGACATGACGGTCAGTTTATAGCAAAAATTTGTTAGAACAAAAGGAAGAAGAAACTCTTGACTCACCCTAATGCCATCGGACAATGATGTTTTGGGACTGGCCTGCCCGACCCTGACTACTCCTCGTTGGCACGTTGCCACTTCGAGCCCTCCCTCTGCTCAGAGGGTTCGAATGGAGCGGAGCGGCCGATTCTCGCTGACTCCGAGAGCGCGTCCCCCCTCCTGTCCTAGGGCATGCCATGGGAAAGGCCCCACCTTCAGCAGATATAGATCCTTGTCCCCACCACCCAGCTCGTCCCATTGGACGGGCGACCCAAAACTGTCTTCTTCTTCTTCCTCCTCTTCCTCCTCCAAACCCTGCCACCGCTTTCCTCGGTTCAGCCTCGCTCACTGCATCGCCTCCTTGTCATCCTTATCCTTCTTTCTCCGCTCATCTGCGGTGCAGTTCGTCACCCTCACAGCCGCATGCTCCGGCAGTGGCACGACGGAGGCCCAAAATCCCAAACTCGTTGACAGCTCGATGAAGCCCATGTCCGGCCACATCATGGGATGTCCCAAGATCGGGACCCAGCGTCAGACTCCTCTGTAGCCTCCTTGATGCACTGCGCGACCTCACTGTCATGGAGTGGCCCCTAGGCGAGCACCGTCCCATCAAGCTGTGCGCCGGGTGTCATCCCATATAGCGGGAGGGCACGCGCCATCAGCGGCGCCACCCTCCTCACATGATATGCCCTAATGACACTAGCCCCACGAAGGCCGTGGTTCTTTAGGAATGCGATGGCATCGAGGATATCGCATATCCTCTTCTTCTCCTTCTCGGGAGGTCCCCACAACCACACTAGTGACGCCTCTTCGATGAGGTGTCCGGTGAAATCCGGCAAGGGGGGCAACATTGTTCTTCACATAGAACTACTACGAATGACACCCCATGTTGGACCTCGACAGCTGACAGGGCATGTACGCAGTGGCCGCTGCCCCTGGAGGTGGATACTCGCATAGCCCATCGGCACCGGTAGGTCCCCAGCTCTATCCCTCTTCTTATGTAGGGAAACGGAGAAGAAGTACCTCCACAGTTCAAACTGGGGTTTGATCCCTAGGTATCCCTCACACAACATGATGAAGGCCATGATGTGCTGGATTCCATTGGGGTTCAAATGCTGCAGCTTGATCTGGTAGTGGTGCAGCAGTCCCCAAAAGAACGGGTGGGGAGGAATCACGAGTCCATGCTCGTGGAAGGGCGCGAAGGACACAACGTAGCCATTGGGCGGCGCCGACGCATCCTCATGACCGGGCATGAGCCACTCCATTGTGTTGGTCCTCCTACGGAGTAGACCGCGCTTGATGAGGCCCTCCATGCGTGCATGGGTGATGTTGGAGCGATACCACATCTCCATGGGAGGAGCAAGGACTTTTTGGCAGAGGATATAGGGCGCTGGCAGTGGATTGGCAAGGTAGCAAATCCAAACAACCAGGTAGAAAGGTGGAGAAGGCAAGGTTATAGTTTAGTGTGCCAAAACATGAAGGGGGAGGCCGCTATTTATAAGGCGGGGTGAGGCGAGAGGCGAACCGTCCGCCTAGATTTATGCGCCCACCATGCCACATCACATCGCCTCTCTAAGAAATGTGGACACGCTACCTCTGGCTGCTACCTCAAAGGACACACCGAATGATGGTTCACCCCATTCGGTGGGCTAAGACCCGCCATAGGTAAGGAGGGGTATGGAGCTCAAAATGCTCCCACAGCCCATTTAGGCCTAGGAGTTCGAAGGTTGGCCCACCGATAGGTTCACAACTGCTCTGGGGCGCCTTTAGAGTGAGGGGTGGAAAGGGATAGGCCCGCTAGCAGCTAATACCTAGGAACACGAGTACCATAGGCATCTCGGCCCATGTTCGAGTCTTGGTCGGTTCCCAGTCCATGGTTTTTCCTCGAAGAAAGGTAGCGAGCCCTTGGGACCGATCGAATGGACCCAAGAACTATATGGATTAGCCACCAAGAATATGGAGTTAGTCACCAGCTAACCCATGCCGGACCCCACGAATGGGAAGCCAGGGCCCCACTCGGACTAGCCCGTTAATAGCTCATCAAGCACCACGATTCGTCCATCGAGGAAAACATGACATGGCTCAGCCCCTCTGTTTTATCAAAAAACACACTTGAGGGAGGACGATCACAAGATGAGCTGACCCCTCGACCGGACCCCGGCTACACGTGAGGGCTCGAGGGAAGTTGGACTCGCAAGGAGACTGAATGAGCGGTCGCAGGACGATGGCGGATCGATTGGATCCGAGGGAAGGATCGGAATCAAGAGAAATCTTTTCCGCCCCCCCCCCCGAATCCCGCAGCTACATGTTCCCAAGGAGTCCGATCATGATAGAAGAGAATCACAACCCACCAAGGCATCTCATGGGTAGTAGAAGATCAAGGCCCTCGAAGTCCCTCCATCCAAAAAAGCCTACGAAGGAGTATCCTACTCCTCCGTAGGCTCGGGGGCTACTATCGGGTATCAGTATTAGGGATACCTAAAGAGGGGATTTGAGGACCATGAACGATGACTCACCTAGATAATCAAGGACGTGTTTTAGTCTTGACCAACCCCAAAGGGATGGTCTCTGTCTCGCTCGACCCCTTAGGCATGGGCCCCGTGTCGCCCGACCCGAAGGGTACGGGCTCCGTCTCGCCCGACCCCTTGGGCACGGGCCCCGTGTCGCCCAACCTCAAGGTTACAGGAGCTGTCTCGCCGGACCCTGAGGGCACGGGCTCCATCCCACCCGACCCCTAGGGCGTGGGCTCCGACCTCAAGAAAAATAAAAAGTTTCATTATTGCATTATATCATTGGATCATAAAGCCTAAAACCCCATGTGAATAAATCTACAGTGTGTAAAAGCCCGTGGGAATATTTTCCATGGTGGCATAAAAATAAAAAAACATGCATATATATTTCTTTCAGCATTATATAAAAAATCCAAAAATATATTAATAGACATCCTGCTAGAACTTTCTCAATTAGGAAATATGTCTAACCTCCAAGGACAACAAATCTCTGAATGGTTGACCGCTAACCCCTTATCTTAATTCATACCACAAGTTTTTGGTGTTCTTTCTGGAGTATTTTGCAAGATGATCAAGAGTAAAGCCATCCATCCGAAGTATATTTTCCCAAGCCGCTACTACACCCGCTACATGAGGAAAACAATTTCTAGAAGGATGAGAGAGATTTTAAGAAATACCATGACAACATCCAGCTTGGGGGAGGAGCATCCCCCATGTATCTAGCTAAGTATTTCTTTTCTTTTTTGGTTTTACTATCTCTAAGCTTTCTATATATTTGCTAGAATCATAAAAAGATGCATAACAAACAAAAACAAAATAAAAAGTTTATCTCAGCTATATATATAATAGTAAGGTGTGATCTTAAAAATAAAAAAATAAAATAAAAAGTGTGTCTAGTTTTCTATTTTAAGAATTAAATAAAAGGACTCTAAGGATAATCTCTTGCAATGGAAATGATGACTAGTTGCTCTGTCATGATTCCTTTCAAGTACCTAGTTTTCAGTCTTGAATTCTCCCGAGTTTTGGATACGACAGTTTTGATATAAGAATTTACTCTGAACTTGAAATACATGGGTAGCATATGCTTGATCTAAGTCTAGGTAATTGACAAATATGATATAAGAAGGTCTAAACTATTATTTCTCTTGTTCCTAGTGATTCTAGAGTTCTAGAGATTTATCATTTGAAAAATATGAAAATCCTACATGATGAGTTCCTTGTATGACAAAGCTTGAATTCCTACCAGAGCCATATATGATACTTAGATTAGAAAAAATTTCACTCATATATGTTGCTTATTTTGCATTGATTTTAGTCAAGCTTTGTTGATGTCTTATGAGAGGTTTGTCATGCTCTTAAAATCAAGATCACGTACACACCACCCAAATATGCACTACTCCAACACTGGGGGTAGGCACAACAACATGCCATTTCATTTAGATCCACCTAGAAATATTTTACTCCTACACTAGAAGTAAACACCAAAAATATTCTTCATAGATATCCACCAAATAAATGCTCCAAGTTCTTCTTGTTGTCTCTCAAAAGTTTTTGTTGCAGAAAAGAAGCATGGGGCTATACAAAAGTTATTCATAAAAAAAGAAAGAGATAAGTAAAAAAATAGACAAATGTCTGAGATATTGAAAACAATGGGTACTCAGATGCCCGCATGAAAAAAAAGAGAAGATGAATAAGATAGCCCTATTTTCTTGCAAAGTTGTTTCCAAGTTTCAAAAGAGAGATATGTTTTCAAGGAGTATAGTAGAATTAGGTTAGCCACCATATTATTAGGTATCAATATTAGGGATACCCAAAGAGGGGATCTGAGGACCATGGATGACGACTCGCCTAGATAATCAAGGGTGTGTTTTAGTCTCGACTGACCCCAAAGGGACGATCTCCGTCTCGCCCGACCCCTTGGGCACGAGCCTCGTGTCACCCGACCCCAAGGGTACGGGCTCTGTCTCACCCGACCCCTTGGGCACGGGCCTCGTGTCATCCTACCTCAAGGGTACGAGAGCCATCTCGCCCGACCCTGAGGGCACCGGCTCCGTCTCGCCCGACGGGGAACCATACCGCCTCCAACCACTATGGGTCAGAAGGTACGACCCTGGATCAAACTTCTGACACCAAGCAGGAAGCAGGCACATCTCATTGTGATCCATAGCCACATCAAGCCATGCCTGGGGGTTCACATCACCAACAGTGATGGGTGCATGGTCACTGTGCTGCCTACTCCCCGTACAGCCGCTGACCAGCACGTCGGTTTGCCACGTCGTCCACCGAGACGGGATGGGACGCCATGACTAGCTGATGATGTCGGGGCATGACACCAGTGGTGAACAGGAGCCTGACGTTGAGCCACCTCTGTCACCATCTACAGCATCAGCGGGACCCACATGAAGGAGAAGAAGGACCTAGCGACCCTGGAGGCTTTCTTCTCCCTAGCTTTTCTCTTTCTTCCTCTCTGTAACATGCGCCTTCCCCTTCACCTATAAAAGGGGAAGTAGGATGCACCAAGAAGGGGCGAAGGCACGAGCACATGGAGAACGAGCACACAGCTAAACAAACTCTCAGCACTCTTCAATCCTTTCACCAGAGACTTGGGACCTTCTCCCTCTCTCACCCATTTGTAACCCCTACTACAAACTAGTGCCGGTAACATGAGCAGCAGCACACTGGATGTAGGGACATTTCGCCCAAACTAGTATAAATCCTTGTGTCCTCCGAGCACACCATCCGGGCCAGACGCGTAGATACAAATTTACTAGCCGGTGATCCAAAACACCGACACATATATATCTACCATATACATCCATACACATGCATATCTTGATTTGATTGTATGACTCAACTCTCTTTGGATCCGAGGTTTGACTTTATAATATATGTATTGCAAGTATGCTCTTTTATGCTTTCTCCCTACCTATGAACTCTACATAAGCTTTAGATGTAGGAAGAGAAAGGCAAAACACCACTATTGTCTTGGTGAGGATCCATAAATACCACATATATTGAGAGACTTAAGAGTTTCATACAATATGAAGATTCGAGATTTATTTTGAAAATCTATAAAAACTCCAGAGTAATGGTTGAACAAAGAACTTGAGACATAGTGCTTGACTTGATTGTTCTGTCTTTCAATCGCTCAAGATCCCAGTGAAGGCTGAGAAGCCCCATGGTTGAAGGTAATATGGGTAAGTTTGAAGTCAGATCGGTTTATACTAATACCAGAGGAGAATTCTTGTTTGAACGCATGTGTACTTTTGAGGAGTTGTTTCAATGTTTTCAAAATCCTTAAACTCTAGATTTAGTTATTAAGTTTAGTTTTGCTAAGGGACTAGCAAAAGGTAAGCTTGGAGGAGTTGTTGATGGTAGTTAACAACTAATATAAACCGTCAATTAAACATGTATAAGGGCATAAATATAATCACCAATGAAGGTTTAGGGGTTTAAACTAATAAATTCTATAAGTTTTGGTGGATCTGTGTTTCCAGCAGGGTTTAATCAGAAAACCATAAAAGGAGGACCTAATCATCAATGGAAAATACGGAGTTCCATTGCGGTACCTACGTGGGAAGACTCTAGAAGGGTCTAGAAGCCACATCATGAAGTGGAGAGCCACCCCCTGATAGGTAGGGCCACTCGACCTTTGTGGGCCCCACTTGTCAGCTAGCTTCATATGTCGGTCTCCCATCGCCTTTGAGGATGCATCTAGGCCATTGCTTAAGTTGTTTTGATCCAAGGGCTCATATTGAACCCTTAAGGCTATATAATCCAGCCCCTACCTCTCCCCCCAAGCATAACCCTAGTCATCAAGTCATTTGAGAAGACAAAAACCCTAATCTCCTTAGAGCACCTCCTCCTCCGTAGCATAGCTAGTTAGGATAGATATAGAGGGAGGCAAGCAGGATTTCGCTTGGATTCTCGATCTTGTCAAGAGCGTGGTTCGGTATAAACTTTGTACCCTCTCTCTCTCTTGTTTCTCCATTATTTTTATATGCTAGTTATAATTGTTATGACAATCTCAGTGTTCATCTTATTCATGTTCTTTATTTTGATGTTCAACGTCTACTTTGATTATATATTTAGTATAGCTAGTTTATCATTGTGTTTATGCATAAGTTCGTATAGCGCTCACTCTGATGTACACGGGGTGGGTGGTCGACATTGTGTAAGCATGGTGCATATACATTGTTTACTTGTGGATACACCCTATATTCTGGGTCATGTGGTAGATCACGGATGTGACACTCCTATTGAGTCCTTTGTAGTTGTAACACCCTCGGTGTTACACCCTAAACAAATTACTAAACCATGTCATGAGCATCATGTTTACGTGATAATGCATGTGATGGAATGAATAGATCAAGTATTGCAACCTAAAATTATCAATAAAAATGCTAAACGAGAAGCTATTCCATAACTCACATGTATATCAAGTAGGGTTGAAAACCAATTTTTATTAAGCAAAAATACTAAAGAACATGTGTGTGATACTTAAATAAAGTTTGGAATATGAACTTTGTAGATTACAATGAAATACTTGTTGTGGAAAAATAACATTGCTAGTCAACATTTCTAATAGCCTATAAATGCAACTTGGAATCAAGTTTAGCTCAAAGATAGAATATTTTCAAGTTTATAAACAGCAAGACAATGCAATGTTTGGCAATTTATTTTGTGAAATCGAGTTAAGAAGTGGTGCCATGTTTTAGCTCGAGTTGGTAGCCTAATAAGCCCTCTTGAGCATGGTGAAGGTGGTTTGCTTCCTAGAACAACCGTTTAGTTTTTATAGACGCTTTAAAATTTGTGCATGACACGTTCTCGAGCTGGTTCGCTGGGTGAGCACGATCACCATGCCTGGCCACGCGACGTCATGCGCTAGTCGTGCGCACACGTGCGCCGCCACACGTGGATAGTCATGGCTGCTCTAGCCTAGCTGTGGCCTGGCCGCCAATGGCCTATGGGGGCGCAGAGCCGCCGCTGCTACATGCGCAACCAATCGATACTGCTGCTAGCCCCGCCCCGCACGCGACACAGCGCTACCGGTGCCGTCGCCTCACCATCACGTCTATGCTTCTCTCTACACCTCTGTGCCACTGCTTGCCTGGTTCGAGGCCGCCATTGCCGCACGCACGTGGCCGGGCTCACCGTCACCTTGACATTTATGGCGCTACGCCACGCGGGCCATGCCGGTCGTGGACGCGCGTGCTTGTTCGTAGCATCTGCGCAAGTGCCTCCACGATCACACCGATCACATCCCGCTAAGGCAAGCCCAAGCTGAGCCCACCTGCTGCACCTCTCTCTCTCTCTCTCTTTCTCCCTCTGCTGCCGCCGTCGAGCCGTGCCATCAAATTAAGCATCGAGCGATCACCTCCATTCAATTCAGTGTGTCCATGGCTTCATCATCAAGTCCTTTCACCGCCTGACCCTACCCAGCCATGAACCATGCATGGCCAAGCTCCAATTTGGAACTTTCCCTACCGCCATGCCATTAAGGCCATGCGCTCGGCCATGGCCGAGGGCAGCCCTCCATCACTTCACCCCGAGCCAATTCCTGTGCACCACTAGATTCTCCTTCATCCCCTCTTCGCCCTGCGCACCATAGCCAAACCTCTACCATCCCCCGTCGTTGCTGACATGACCGTGCCATCATGGTGCACCACCGCATGGCTCGGCCGCATGTGGCCAGCCCTTCTCCATCATCCTCCGCTCCAACCGTCACCTCGGCCTGGTCTATGGTATCCTCCTGATGCTCTCACGCTAACCAATTAGGTCTGTAGCTATCCTAGCTCGTCAGAATAGTGGCGCCACCATCACGGATGGCCGTGCGCTGCTGCAGCCTTCTCCAGCAAGTCATGTCAGCCCGCACCACCGCTTAGCGTAGTCGCTTGGGTCGGAGATGGTGATCGACCCGTTAGGAGGGTCGGCGTAGGTCCTAGGTGGCTGGCGCGGCCGCGCTGTGTCACCGCCGCCGAGCGCTGAGTCGCCGGGGGTGCGCGTGGGGGAATTCCAGTAAAGCCAGGGGGTTAAGTGAAAAGGTTTGAGAGAGGAGAAAATAGCGTTAGGCCTTAGTTGTAATTCGAGAGAAGTGTGAGGTTTATTAAGCACCAGCGCGCGGGATTCCCCCGTCCGTGGGCCGGCATCGCGTGGGCCACGGAAGCGGGCCACTGTGCGCGCGCTGTGTCACGCGGGGCGCAGTGGGAGATTCAGTTTTCATTTTCCTAAGGAATTAGAAATAGTTTTCTAATTTATTTTTTGAGCTGATCTTTGGTAATTAATATAAAATCATGTAGGTGTCCAAAAATTGTGAAACAAATTTTGTTAGGTTTCTAAAATTGTGCTCTATCTGTTGGTGTATTTAGTTCATGTTTATATGTGTTGACATTAGGAGCTATTAAATCATTTGAGAATGCTTAATAATATTAAGTTAATTATTGTAGGAATTTTTGTGGTAAATTGATGATAGCTTTGATACTTAAATTTTATAGTAGCTTCATTGTATTATTATGTGCTCACTATAATTTTTGTAGCTTTAGAATAGACTAAGCATTAGGGTAGTTAAATGCTCTTTGTTTCAATATACATTAAATCATTAGTAGAAATAAAGATATATCCTTCATTTGTAAAGCTAGGTGTTTGTTAGTTGAACCCAACACTTTGCTTGGTAAAGATGATAGTTAGCTTAGTATCTTAGTCATTAGAGCTAGCTTAGTAGCTTAGTATGCGTATTCTTAGTTTAAGAGTTGTTGTTGCCTAAATGGTAAGTGTTGCATCATCATCGCATGCATGTAGAGAATGATTTGGTGGAAATCATGACCACCGGCGATCACGAGTTTGAGGAGATCATCAAGGAGTACGAGGAGATTCTCATATAGGAGGAGGTCCCGGAGCCGCCACTGACTGACTCAGCTGACACCACGCCTGCCCAAGGCAAGCCTCGGTGCATAATCTCTATTTTATAATTCACCGTATATATATGTGTTATGCATTTATGTTACAGGAATTTTATGAAAACCACATGTATAGATATACTTGTCCTAAGAGTCTTACTAGTGCAAATTCGAGTAGATGCTATGCTTAGGTCATCGGTAGCGTGAGTAACCTATCGTTGCTCACAATAGGGGATTATTATTACTCTCATAATAAAAGGATGAAAGAAAAAATGAAGACATGGCAGGGATATGGTATGGGTATTATTGGGTGTAACAGGTTGTGTCCTACGGCCAACGGGGCTTAGCTTGGTTACACTGTTTTCCCTGTTCGTGTCGATTAAGGACCGTTCATTGCTGTGGATGGTAATCAGGTCACAGACTTATTATCCTGAGCACATACTTGCTTATGGGAGCGGAAAGGCTCGTTACGCTCTTGTTGTGGGTTTTGGCTCTTTCCGGACTGACTGGTTGGAGGCGGAGAAAGGTGGAGGTCTAAGCACCATACTGAGACTGGGTCTCAAGCGTGGGGGCTTGGAGTCCAAGTTTGAACGAGGACCTAGACCCCTTAACAAGAGTGAAATGGGTTGGTCTCGTTTGTGCCTGGGGTATAAGCGAGGCATGTGTTTCGGGGTACCTAGCTGGGATGCATTGGTTCGTGAATCGTCATTTTCGTGAGACGGTACGACTTGGCTATGGTCTAGCACCGTAGTAAGAGATGAAAGATGAAAGATAGTGAAATAGTTCTGATTGCTTAACCCTTGGTTGAAAGTAGAACATGTGCTTACCTAGAATGATTAGTTAATGAAGTAATCATGACTGCTAATAAAACTTCTAGTAATGCTTTCTGCAAACAAAAAGAAAACAGCAAACCCATATTGCCTATCATATCCTTGAGAATTGGGAAACTATTCTCACTAGTCGGGTAAGTCTTGCGAGTATATTGTGTACTCAGGGTTATTTTACCCCTGTTGTAGGTGTAGCTCTTGTGTGGAGGATTTTTCTGGTGGGCACAGACGGATCCTTGTATCATTTTCGCTAGATGTTTATTTTCATTCCGCTGTTCAATTATCGCACTCTAAACTCTGGTATTATAATAAATAATTTCTAAGAACTCTTATTGTATGAAATAGACTAAGTATTGTAAGCTCGTATTTATTATTAGATTCTAGATGTAAAACGTGGATTGTTTCGAGTTCTCTCTTAGGGTGTGCTCGACGGAACTGACCAATGTAGCTCACTTTTGAGGTGCTTAGTATCTAGTGGAAGACGAGCGCCTTCGAAAGCGTGTTATTTCGAGCGATTCTGCCATAGTAGTCCACTCCTCCGAATATAGGTGCAAGTAGGGTCCGATTACGAAGGTAGAACGAGCTCTGCCCTCAATCTTCCTTAGTAATATCCCTTTGGTGTAGATATGATAATGATCTTAGCCATAATTACTAGGTGTAATTGCACTAATCAAATATATACTTTGACTTGTAATTAAGAATGACTTAGGAATTATACCTCTAATATTTTACCTAACCATGCTAATGCTATAGAAATGAATGCTCTAAGTGATTTATCATTGTCATTACTTATCATTTATACATCTATTATCTTGTGACTTACCCCTATTGTGAGTAGAATATTGGCTATGGTTTATTTCTCCTTCAATAGTATAAGTTATCAATACGTATATATGCTAGACCTTCCCTGTGGTAAAAATATAAATAACAATACCTGGAATACTCTCGGATAAAATGCTACAATGGTATATTATCTGTGCGCTTACGGATACTTTGTATTCATAGATTTATATATATATTCTCTCTAGTCACTTGCATTAATAAGAACTGCTTAGTGCAATTCTAGTAATACTATATAGTACCAACACATATCTCTGGCATCATCACTAGGGATGACAACCTAGTAAAGCTATGAGGTATAGGTTTATGATAGGTGGCTAAGTATTTAAAACAAATGACACGTTAATAAACACCAACAGAGCACCAGCCGTCGCTCACCGTTCGATTTGGAGCCCCCGCGACGCCCGTGCCATAGCGCGCCCCATGTGGCTCCTCCATCCCTTCCCTCCAGCGGCGGTGGCGGCTGAGCTCGCGAGAGATGATGGCGGCAGAGGTAGGCATCCTCCTCCTCCTCCTCCTCCTATGCACGTCGTCTTCTTCTACAGTTCCGGTGTGGTGGCTAGGGTTCCGGCAAGCTCTCCCCCTCTTTCTTCTCCAACTCCGGCGGTATAGAAGGGCCCGGACGAGGGAGGTAGCTTGGGCAGGCGGTAGGGATGGTGGCTGGAGGGCTTAGCGGAGCTGGCGTGGCATGGCAGGCGGTCGAGCCAGGTCGGGGAGGGGGAGGCTTGCCGGAGTCGGAGAAGATGGTGGAGGGCGAGCTCGCCGGAGCTAGAGAAGATGGCGGCAGTGTGGAGAGGGGAAGAGCCGACGAACCCTAGGGGCTGCGGTGGGGCTATGGCCGGCGGCGAGAATGAGGACAAGCAGGAACGGCGGCGGGCGGCTAGAGGAGGAAAATGAATAGTGCCAAAAAAATGGGTGTGGGGCAGGGGCCAAAACACCCGATTGGCGGAAAATTACCAAGACAAATGCATCTAGGTCACCGGAGCGCCGCAACACATCCGCCTCCTTCTCCACTCCAACGGGTTCCGGAGCGTCGTTGGACTCACTACACATCCTCATCCTCCTCATCTACATCGAGTGCTGGAGGCGCCAGCATCTCCCTGTTCCCATCCGCATGGCCGGCGCCCGGCAGTAGCAACTCCTCCACTCCACTGACGGCAGCAGCGCTGGTGCCTAGTGCCTCCTCCTCAACGGGGACGGCCAATTGCAGTGCTGGCATCTCCACTCGAATGGCCGGCTGCGGGCTGCAACACGCCAACGCTGACATCTCCACTGCTGTGAGGAAGATTGACAAAAAAAAAAAAAAAAAAAAGAAAGGGCAGTATAGTCATTTTGATTTTTTTTTGTCTATAATGTGAAGTTGTTTTGTCAAACAAGACGATCAAAATAGCTCAGCTTCACTAAGCAAGCTGCTCATGAAGCTAAAACAACACACACACACACAAAATGACTTGGTGAAGCTGAGCTGGGCAAAAAAAAAATGACCTAGGCTGCAAGTCTGCCCGGCAACATCCAGGCGTTACGAAACGAAGAATTTAACGCTGCCAAGACGCGGAAAGCCGAAACAAAAGAAACGGCCACCGCCGCACCCTTCGGTTTACGCCTTCTTCTTTGTTGCGCGCACGACGGCCCCTCCCCCTCCTCTCCCCCCTCCAGAGAAGAGAAGGTGGCGCTGCCGGCCAGCTGCCTACCTGCCCAGCGAACCGCGTCGCCTCCATCACCGCTGTCCGTTACCTCTCCTCAACCGCGTCGCTGCTTCGTTTGCCTCTGCGGCCGCGAGGGCGGCAGGCTCCGCCGGGGGCCTCTGCCTTCCTCTAAAAGGTATGACCTCTGGTCTTGCTCGCTCCGGTCCGGTAGGCTTTGTGTGATCGCTTTTGATTCGCCTGGTTTCCCTGCGTTCCGCGATGTGGTTTGGTTGCTGGGGGTTCACTAGGACGCCGCTTCGGGTTGTTCTGTGTCTGTTCTTTGTTTGAAAAGAGTAAATTTGACTAAGAAAGATGAAGTTTTGATGTCAAATAATCTCGTCGCCATATATATTTTCATTTCAGTTTGTTTTCCTAGCAATTGCGCTGGCTGCTGGCATGATGCATAGGTCTTTCAGTCTTTGGTTAAATTTCTGTAACTTAACAACGATTCTGCTTGGTGTAATACGCGTTGAAAATTGGATTTGGTCTTTCTGAATTCGGTTCCTCCGGTTAGTGATTTCTTTTCAAGGACGACAATTTCTTTTCAAGGACGACAAATTGCCATTGAAAGTGTGCCACATTTTAAGATTAATGCCGCTGGTCCCCTTGTTCGGGTGTTTTTCTTTTACGTATTTTCCGTGGGGACTTTGGTTGGTACTATCTCGCGCTTTTACTCATCATTCAAGTCCTTGCAATCTCGAGCTGGAAAGACTAATGCTGGAGCAGTGTGGTCTAGACTCTAGACAGCTTGGCTAGGAAAAAATGGCTTTTCTTTAATGATAGGTTAATTGGATGACGTATTTGTGGAGGAGTGGGATCTTCGATATGATCTCTGCCCAATTCTGTTCGTGTTTGTACAGGTGGATTACCGTATATTTAGTTCAAACAGTTTTTTAGACCGATCTCTTCCTCTATTTTCATCTTGACTAGTAGTGGAGTGGCCAAATCTGCTCTTTCGTAGGACAACGATCCAAGTTACGATAAGATACATAATTCTTGAATTGGGCATCTTTTGTCACTTGTGGCTCTTGTATTGTCCAATATGTATTTGGATTTATTATAGTAATCAAGTATGACAGGGACAGTAATAAAGTATGACAGGGGCAGTTTGATTTAGAAATCCTAGTTTAGACACAGATAGTTGAATTCTTATTTGGTGTTCTGTCACATTCTGGCTGCTCCTTTGCTTCTATCGAGAGGAACCTATCAGATCTTTATGTTCATCCCCTCCTCTATCTCCTCTTTCTATAGAAATTCTGTAAATATGGTTGGTGGTGGGCACTTTATTGGTTAAGCAAACTGGTCATGATGTGCACTTTATTTTTAATATTGAATTTATGTGTGATGTGACTGATGACTATGAAATATTGCTGTCTTGATGACTTTGTTTCCTTTCAAATCCAGGCCAATTTCTCAACATGGAATTTGAAAGCACTCTTTAACAATTGCTTATTGAACAGCACGGTACCTGGTTTTAGGAGGTATGCTTCTGATGATGTGCAAATATTTTTTTTCTAATTTATTGAATTAGGTTTATTTTTTTCTTAATTTTCATTCAAGGACTTCAGCTCTGCAGAAGTAAAGTATCATTTCAACTTGGCAGAAGTAGACTATTAAGGCAACTAAGATTTATTTTTGTTTGGTTGAATAGTTAGTTTTGTGGTGTGAATCCTCCACTTACTATTCAGTAATCTATTGAAGCATTAGTGACCTATTGATCTCGCTCAAGTTTGAGTGATTGTCAAAGATGGTTGGAACCAGTATAAATTCATCTTTTATTTTATTTTTTGTAGATTCTTAGTGTGTGGCTGTGCAAAGGTCTCGAAATAACAAATGCCCTTTGTTGCAACAGCTTAAAACCTATCGAGTTCAGAAGGAAGAAAATTCATCTGACACCAGCACCATCTCAGCTACTGAAAGACTTCAATGTCCAAAGATTTGGAAAAAGGTTCACCTAGTGGCACCACACCTACGACTTCAGTTTCACCTCTAGAGTCAAAAAAGCATGAGAAGACTGTACCAAATTATCTCAGAGCTACTAGAGGCTCGTGCCATGATTTTTGCAAGTATGGACACAAAAATCCTTCAGAAGAGGAGCCGGGTTTTTCTGGAGGAAGAAGAAAGAAACTTCCTGCTCATCTGAATAATTTGACACTACACAGATCAGCTATCTTGGATAGGTCCAAGGATGTCAAAAATAGGAGTGTATCACTAGCCAAGTCGAGCATATCTCTGGGTGAAGCTGAACGTTTTGCACCCAAGAAAGCATCAGCAAATCGAAAAGGTGTAACATCCAGTGAGCATATGGTTCCCAGGACAGCTACACCATCTCAACATAAATCTCTGAACTCTGATGGAAGAAAGATGCATTCAATTGTTGCACAGAAGGCTCCAACAAATCTAAGGCGTTCAAATGGAGTTCCAAAAATTGATAAAAAAGAAACAACGCCAGCCAAGGGGGCTATATTTCCTGCCAAATCAAAGTTTCCAGAGAAGACCTTGCTGGAGAAATCTAGAAATGTGGATAGAGTCACAATGGCTAATCAATCATGGCACAAGAGGCCAGCTTCTTCTACCACTAAGCTCAACATAGTTAAACAGGGGCCTCTTGCATCTCAGGCTTCTAGCAAGCATCTACTTTCAAAACATAAAAATACTCAGGAGGGACCTGTTGCAGCAAATATTACTAGAATGCATGCTAAATCTGGACAAAGTCCTAAAAGGTCAAGCAATTCAAATATAAATGGGAAGGAAGGCTCAGATATGCCCAGATCACCCCTCTCTTTGGAACCCAAGCTGACTGCTTCTGTGGACGTACAAATAGATGATCCACAAATTACAGGGTATTATATCGATTCAACATTGGCTGAACTCTCTTCAGCTATTACAGAATACGTAGACAATTCTCAACCAGCACCAGAAGAAACAAGTAAATCCATTTCAGAGGACGATGGGGTGGGAATAACTGAAAAGAGCAAAGTATTAGTAGGTGAAACCCTCCTGGAAAGGACCATTGCCCTTGAGCTGCAGCAATCATTATTAGATGAAAAGGAATTCAGTGCTATCCTAGGTGAATCTGATCTAGAACATAAACTACCAGAGCATGATATTGTTCATAATCAAGCTTCAAAGGATTATGACAGCCAAATAGATTATGCAACTCTTTGTCAATTACCAGAACAAGTAACAACTGTGGAAAATGCAGATGTGTATGACTTTATATCAACTCAAAGTAATTCAAAAATTGAGGATGATCAAGTTCAAGTTGAAGTCAATGCGTCTGTGGAGTCTCTGATCTCTGAAGGTAAGGAAGAAATGGAACTTCATGAAGATTTTGAAAGATCTCCAGGGCTACTGGTAGTTGACAAAAAACATAATGAGGAGCCTGAGTCTTGTCTTGATCTTGCTTCTGGAAATGCAGCAGAGAATGATACGGCTGGTAAAGTTTTTGACAGTAGGATGAACAACAGTGCTTCTCACTGCCAATCAATTTCAGAAACTTCATCAGATGGTGGACTTCTTGAAGAGTCTAAGTCCATGCTAATTGAACCAAGTGTTTTTGCTGGTGATGAGTTAGCAAGTATCAGTAATGAAAATACCTCTGAACAGGGCGGACTGAAATCAAGGATATTTATTCCTCATCAGTCACCAGAAGAACTATCGGATAATGAATTTTATGAAGAGTATGATTTTGAATTAAGTGAATCAGATGAATCTGGTACAGAGGATGAGGAGACAACAATCAACAAAAATAGGGATGAATCTCTGAAGTCTGGTGGCCAAAGATCAAGAAGAACCTCAGCACTTGAATTGGATGATGCTAGTCTCACACCTTATAAATTGAAGTTTAAGAGGGGTAAAATTGTAGAACTCCCACCAGACATCATTGGCCCAAGGAGACTGAAATTTAGAAGAAAGTCTGCAAATGAAGCTTCAAATCGTGAAAGCCAACCAGCTAGAAGGATTTACAGAAGGAACAGCACCAGTAATGCTGTTCCTACTGATGTGGAATCTCCTCGTGTGAAACTGCGACATCAAGATGCACAGGAGAAGAAAGATGCACAAGGATTGTTCAATAATGTAATTGAAGAAACTGCAAGCAAGCTAGTTGAGTCCAGGAAAAGCAAGGTAAAAGCTTTAGTTGGTGCTTTTGAAACAGTGATTTCTCTCCAGGATGGCAAACCCACATCATCCACAGCACAAGCTGGTAATTCACAAGATTCAATTCCTGATGATGAGGGAAATGGACCTGAGGAAACTGGATAGAATTTGCAGGCCTCTGAAAGGTTTCAATCTTTGCACTCATGTTTGGGTCTCCTCTTTTATTTGGTTCCAGAGTCGGATCTGATTGGAAGGATTTTGTTCAGTTTATACAACAAATTTTCTCCTGTAGAACGACGACAGTTGCGGAAAAAGGTTTACAGACAGTATATAGTAATGTGTTCAACGGAAGGATGCTTTGAAGTCTACTTCACTGTAAATCAAATGAGACACTGTAAAACCAATTGTGCTTTTGTTCGGCTTGGGTTTCCTAAATGCAATATTCAAAGAGTTGGTTTTGCTGCACCTACCTCTGATTTGGTTTTCACCGTGGTGGTAGTATTGTTTGTATATCAAACACTCTGCTATGAGAATCCTAAATTCTGTTCTTTCTGATGAATATATGTACTCATTTCTCATTGTTCTTGGGGCAGTTCCTACTCCATGCTTCATCTTCAATGTTGATGCATGGCTTTTTTTATTTCTTAACTCCACATCCTTTAAATATGTTGATGTTGCTTTCAGTGGAATGCGTCAATATGTTGCGTGTTGGATACAACTCTACACTCGTAACTTGTCAAAGCCAAATACATATATAGTACAATACAGCACGTCACTATTGTGTGCCTTTTCCAACTGTTCAAATCACACGTCTTTCATTTGGTTCCAAATTTCAGCGTATAAAACTATTCTCAAAAGCAAGCACATGTGTGGGGAGGCTTTCCTGTGGATCGTATCTTGCGCGCCTTCTCTTTGATCTTATTCTCATCGTTGTATTTTCGTTCCTCTGCCATTGACCTTGCTCCTCCAGCAATTTTGCTGATCCTTGTCATCTCCTGGTTGTATTCTTCTAGTGCTTTTGCTCTCTTTCTGTCCAGCTCAGTCTGCAAGTTAAGAAGCTCAGCTCAGGTCTCCTCAAACAATGTGGTTTAATCAATTATTTATCATGATGAATTCCTAGCATTATCATTTTTTGGGTTTGGGGCTTGTACCACAGATGCTTTCGACGAAGGAAATATTGAATTAATAGTGCAGTGTTCTTTAAACTATGAATGAACTAACAAAATTAAAACCTCTTTCTTTTCTTTTTGGCGTCTCGCCTTCACCTTCTTCTCAGTTTCCCATTCAGCTATGGTCTCCATCATCTTTTCATACCTAAATTTGAAGTCCATATCAGCATAACTTCAATCAAATGACCTTCAGAATCTAAAATAAATCATACTCACTCCTCTTTAACTCTTGCAAGCTTTGCCTTCTCCCATTCATCAGCCTTAGATCCCGTGCCGCCAATAGCAGTTACTCCTGCTGCGTCTTCTCCATTCCATCTAGAATGATATGATGTGGCTGGCCTGATGGCCGAGGGCGCTTTCTGAACAGCCTGTTCTTGCTCAAACTTCTTGCTTCCTTTCCTGTCTGCTGACTTGCTGGAGGATCCTGAACCCTTCTTCACACTCAGAGAAGTTTCAAGTATCTTGGGTGCCACCTTGTGATCTGCAGGCATATCCTCAGGCATTCCAGGTGTTGGTTTCAGTGGCCTCCTCACCGATACATTAACTAAGGATATTTCATTCAGCATTGCCACAAAGAGATTTGCAGGCTATATAGTACAGGTAGCAAAAGAATGGGAGTAACCGAGTAAGGTAGAACAATTTTTACACTACCTGGACCGTCATCGTCGTGTTCTAGAGGCTCTTTGCCGCTAAACCATCTTGCGATTTTGTTGCCTCCAGCAGGTTTTTTGGTGCTTTCACCTCTCTTGACTGGCGACAGGGCTGGGGGCACCTCCTCAATGGGGACAGACTTCTTCTGAGTTGTAAGCTTCTCTTCACGGGCAGCGATTGCAAATGCTGCTGCTGCAATTGTGGCTGCGAATGCAGCATCATATTCTCCACTGCTGTTCATTTCCGCTGGACGTCACAAACCAATTTGTCAGATTGTTTTTCCGAAACTGCCGGTAGGATTCTGACCAGCTTGTATTGATAAATTTTGTTTGATATTTTCGTTTCAGTTGGATGGTTTTGTTTCTTTCAAGAAAATGAATCGTTTCAATAACAGTTTTTTTTATTAAAAAAAATCACTGTCAGAAAATGGGGAAAACTTAGTTGCATTCTACACATCCATGTGAAGAGTGTTTTTTCCTTCTAATTCAGAACTTCTGGATTTTTTAATGCTCCACGATTTACCTTCTAATTTTTATAATGCTGATCATAACGAGATAGCACTATGATCTTATCAGTCTCAAAAACAACAATAGAAGTAAAAAAAAATTGGATAGTGCTTGACATAATTACAAGTTTACAACTGCTACCTTCTGTAAAATAAAATTATAATATTTTTGGTCCATCAAGGTACCTTCAAAACCGAAATAATCTGTGTGCTTTTTTTTAGAGTTCCAGGGAGAACACTCCCCTGTCCGTCAAATTTAGTGTTTGCGTTTAACAACACCCAGCATTAAGCATTTAAAAGCTCAGTAACACTAGAGTTTCTGCAACCAGACTCCTATCAGCCATTGCCCAAACTACAACTCAACACAGAGTGATCAGAAAACAAACAATAGCACGAGTTGTGGTGTGCAGCTCCGTGCTTTTCATGTTTGTGAAAACCAAATCATCGCGTATTGATTGATCAGTTAGTTACCTCTTCCAATAGGCGTGCTTTCTTGCGGTGGTATGGCTGAAGTCTGGCGTCCACCTCTACCTCCCTTTCCTACTCCAGAAAACCGAACCCTGCAAAATAACTGTGAAATCTGAATCTGCTCGGACCTGATGATCACAAGAATGCAAGGCCCTTCCCATTCTAAATCCCCAAAACGTGCCACCTGAACTTTCCGCTCTTTATTAGCCAAAATAACCGTTTTCACCTCAACTTTTTAAGGAGGGAGATTTAAGAGCCACCAGGCCCAAGGTACAATATGAGATAAATAAAAAAAGAGAAAACAATCCGAAGTCAGCCAAACAGATGAAAGATCAAACCCTTCAGCAGATCGAGGTCCGGGTCCTGCTGCGTGCACCTGTTTTACCTCAGCTTCTTCGAGTCGCCGTCCATGGCGCGCAACGTATTTGTAGAGAAGCCCCAATGGCAGGTTCCAAGGCACAAGAAGTCGCAGCTTCAGTGACAAGCGAGAGCCTCGTATTTAAAACTGCTTGCTTGCATTGCATATAGAGGCGGTGAACCAAAGGCAGGAGAGTGCAAGCAAAACTGTTGTCTTGGAGGCAGACAATAGGAGTGGAAATGGGAATGGGATCGCTTTACCCCTATGTAAGCCTTCAAGAATCCAGCGCGTGATATTCTTCCCTCCGTTGTGCCGCCTCCGGTGCTGATGCCTGATGGAGTGTGCCTAATTCCTTTGTGACATTCAGAGGATAACTTTTGTCGGCGCGAATCGGCATCTTCGAGGGGGCTACGTTTTGTCAGAAATTTAGACATTTTTATTATCATTTTAATTTACAAAAATAATATCAAGGTTCATGACGGTATATATGTGTATATGTATATCTTTAACGAACGCTATAATATGTAAAGATGACGTACAGATAAATATAGTAAAACCGCATATCATAGTAATAAAAAAGATTAGACTGTTCCTAGCGGAGGGTCCCACGCCGAGGGCATCGGAGGCTCTCATGCCGAGAGCATCGGAGGCTCCATTGGCACTAGTAGACATAGTGCGTTGCTCGAAGTCGCGGACCACAGTCGGTGTAGGACGATGTTCGCAGTGCAGTCCCACGAACGAATCATCAGAAAAAAGACGCCTTGATGTTCCGCAGGCAATCACCAAGAAGAGGACGGGATCACCACCAGGAAGAAGACGTACGTGAACGAGCAGTCGCGGATCGCTCCCAAAAACCTAATCGCCGCACACCCCGTACAAGGTTCTCAAGCGGGCGAGGGTTCCGGAGGCACCCGCTCTCCCGCTGCTCCGTGTGCGTAGAGGTACGGGGCGGGGAAACCAGAAGGCTGCTGAGATGTGGTTTCTCTCGGGAGTAGTTGCGGAAGCCAAAGATCTGGACTGACGGAGGACTGCGGATATATGGCTGCAACGGGAAGGGAGAGAGGCAGCGGAGAATCCCAAGAGACGGAGAAACGGAAGCGGAAAGGACGGTAACTGACGCAATCAGTTCGTCTCCACCATCAAAGGGAGTAACTCCCGTGATTATGTGGATTAAATGACAAAAGACTGACCACGCCCGCCCGCTCGCTCGTCGCCTGCCTGCCTCGCCACGGCATCGGCCTCGGCCCGTGCCCGCGGCCATGGCCCGACCGGCGGCGGCGGCGGATCGCGCGCGCACGTGTGGCACGTCTTTGTCCTTTTCTCAGCTTCTCAATTTAGATGAATAATTTTCAACCATATAAGTTGAGTCAACGTTCAATCAAAATTCCGTATAGTATTAAACCATACAACGCTTAATATTATATACCATAGAGTTTTATTTAATTTATTAAATATTATATGGGCCAAGCCCATATTATATCAACAATCATCACTAAACTCTAGAGTTTGTAACAAAATAGTCTCAGAACCACATTTCTTTTATATATAAGTGTTTCGATGGAAAACTGTTAAGTTGAACATTTATGTAGAGCAATAGTTTCACTTAGTCACAACTGAACACTGGACTATGCCTTGAATTGCTAGTTTTGTGTGAGGTGAATGTCACTAAAGTTCTTAGCCGATACTTGGCTGCAAAAGACATTCCCTCTATTTGAAGCATATAAGTCATACTCTAGTGCCTTTTATGAGTATTTAGATATCATCCAAATCTCATAGACTGTGACCAGCAGCCTGACTCATATAGGTGTGCTCCTCAAAAGATGTTTTGTAGAACAACATCTTTACTTTAGCAAGCCACTTGGAACACATTAAGGTAAAAACCAACCTGCTTTACAAATAGGAAAGATATGCATCAGAAATGAATCTTACTAAGAATCTTTCCTCACAATTTACTACTAGCTTGTTTCACCATTCTACTTCACGGGATCTCCGATCACATAGAACAGGTTACCACTATAGTCTCAAATCCATCTCTCTCGATGCACTTTGTATCACATTGCGTGACAGACCCTTAGTGAATTGATCTGCTAGATTGTTAGACGTGTGAACATAGTCCAACGCTATTACTCCGGAGTTTCTCAATTTTCTGACAGATTTCAATCATCTCTTAACATGCCTTGTGGACTTCATATTGTCCTTAAAACTGTTAACCTTTGTAATCACAGTTTGGCTATCGCGGTTCATAGAAATAGCCGGTATGGGTTTTTCAACAACCGGTAAATTCATAAGGAGATCATGAAGCCACTCGGCCTCAGAGACAACGGTGTCTAATGCTGTGAGTTCTGCTTCTATTGTAGATTTCGTTAAGATAGTCTGTTTGTAAGACTTTCAGAAAACAGCGCCACCTCCAAGCGAAAATACATATTCACTTGTGGCATAAAGCTCATCAGCATCAGAGATTTAGTTAGCATCACAGTAGCCTTCCAACACTTTTGAATGTCCGGTATAACGAATACCATAGCTCATGGTGCCTTTTAGATAGCGCATTACTCTCTCAAGAGCACGCCAGTGATCATCTCCCGGCTTTGACACAAACCAGCTCAGCTTGCACACAGCAAAAGAGATGTCAGGCCTTGTTGCACTAGCAAGATATATGAGCAAACCAATAATCTAGGAATATCTCAACTAATCCCTTGCTATTCTCCGATTTTTCCTCAATAGCACACTAGGGTCATAAGGTATAGGAGCAGGTGCACAGTCACTAAATCCAAAGCGACTCAGTACCTTTTTCATATAGTGGGATTATAACAGAGTTACCCCACCATCACCTTCTCTCAGAAGCTTGATATTAAGAATAACATCAGCCTCTCCTAAATCTTTCATCTCAAAATTATTGATTAAAAATTCCTTCACCTCTTCGATCACTTTGAGGCTGGATCCAAAGATCAGTATGTCATCAACATATAAGCACAAAATGACTCCTTCACCCCCACCATGCCGATAGCACACACATTTGTCAGCTTCGTTCACAACAAAGTCAGCAGATATTAAAGTTATGTCGAACTTTTCATGCCAATGCTTAGGAGCTTGTTTCGGGCCATATAATGATTTTAATAATTTACACACCCTGCCTTCTTCACCATTTGCTACAAACCCATCCGGCTAATCCATATAGATCTCCTCCAACTCTCCATTTAGAAAAATTGTCTTAACGTCCATTTGATGAACGATAAGACCATAAAAGGTTACTAGGGAAAGCAAAACTCGAATTATGGTCAATTGAGCAACCGGTGAATAAGTATCAAAGAAATTCTCACCTTCCTTTTGAGTATAACCATTAGCCACAAGCCTTGCCTTGTACCTCTCGATAGTACCATCAAGCCTAAGCTTTTTTTGAACACCTATTTGCACCCTATAGGCTTGCACCCATAGGGACGATCAATAATTTCTCAAGTTCCATTAGATATAACAGAATCCATTTCACTCCGTACTGCTTCTTTCCATAAGTCAGCATCAGGAGAGAAATATGCCTCTTCAATGGTCGTTGGTGTGTCATCCACAAGGCACACAATATAGTCATCACCAAAAGACTTTGTAGTCCTCTATCTCTTACTTTTTCTTGTGACTATAGTGTCATCCCCCCTAAGGATTTTGCATATAGGGTTCCTCAGTTTGTTATATCGGAGTAAAATTTTCTTGCTCATAGAGAATTATAAATTCATGACTAGTCGTGCTAGGTGTATTTTTCATGAGAAACTCATTCTCAAAAAATATAGCGTCTCTAAATTTCATGATTGTATCAACAGCCATCTCAGGAATACTAGAGTTTATGATTAAAAATCTATAACCCACGCTGTGAATAGCATAACCAAGAAAGACACAATCAATAGTCTTTGGTCCAAGATTTCGTTTTTTGTTTATTGGCATATTCACCTTTGCCAAACAACCCCAAGTTCACATGTAAGAGAGATTTAATCTCTTCTTCTCCCATTCCTCGAATGGAGTAATTTCTTTGTTCTTTGTGGATACTCTATTCAGGACATGACATGACTGTGAATATAGCCTCACCCCACCATTACTTAGATAGTCCCGCAGTTTCTAACATGGTATTTACCAAATCAGTTAGAGTGTGGTTCTTTCTCTCGCAATCCTATTGGACTATGGTGAGTATGGTGGCGTCCTCTCATGAATAATTACATGCACCGCGTAAAACTCAGAAAATTCATTTAACAAAATATTCTCCCCCGCAATCGGACCGCAAGCGCTTGATTTTCTTCTCAAGTTGATTTTCTACCTTAGCTTTATAGACTTTAAAATAATGCAACGCTTCATCTTTAGTTTTTAATAAATATACGTAGAAAAATCTAGTACAATCATCTATAAATGTCATGAAGTATCGTCTACCGCCTTTAGTCAATTCACCATTCATTTCGCATAAATCAGAATGAACGAGTTCTAATGGTGCCAAGTTCCTTGCCTCAGCAGCCTTGTGAGGCTTAGCGGTTGCTTCGATTGCACACACACCTACACTTAGAATCTTTGATTAAGTTATATTTTGGGATTAAATTCAGATTTGCAAGCCCCATGAGACAGCCAAAATTAATATGACAAAGTCGTGAATGCCAAATATTCGACTCATTCGAAATATTAACATTGTTCACCACTTTATTACACACATCATCAAGCAAAGATAAGCGGAATAAGCCTCCGTAATCATAACCTTTTCCAACAAATGTTTCATGTCTCGACACAACACCATATTTATTGGACTCAAGCATAATTTTAAAGCCATCGCGACACATCTGAGAAGAGCTAACAAGATTCTTCTTGATGGAGGGGACATGCTACATGTTTTTTAATAGCACCGTCTTTCCCGAAGTAAACTTCAGAACGACCGTACCAGCACCAAGAACCCGCGTATGTGAACCGTTTCCCATCAGCAAGGTTCTAGTCCCGCCGACCTGATAGGAAGTAAACAAAGAAACATCAGCACACATGTGAATATTAGCACCGCTGTCCATCTATCACTTAGGTGAAAGACAAACTGAGAGAATAAAATGTAAAGAATTACCATACCCAGATGTTTCTCCTCCAGTCTCGCTAATTACCACGTTTCCTGATTTCTTTTCTTGCTTATATTTACGGTCTGGGCACGCACGTGCCCAATTCTCATCACTCCCGCAAACAAAGCAACCTCCACATTTTTTGTTATTTTTCTTTTGAACTATTCAGTTTGCTTAGGCTTTATATCGTTGTTCTCTTGCATGTTCTTCTTTTTATTATGAGATGTAAATGAGTTTTTCTTCTGCACCATATTGGCAGCGGAAGACTCAACTCCTTTTCCACGGTTGTCTTTTGCTCTCATCCTCTCCTCAACATCAAGAGATCTAATAAGCTCAGCCACGCTAAACTCTTGTCTCTTGTGTTTTAGAGAAGTAGCAAAATTCCTTCAAGAAGGTGGTAACTTAACGATTATACCGCCGGACACAAACTTATCGGGCAACAAACATGAGAAGTGTTCTAGTTCCTTTGCTAGCGCCTGTATCTCATGAGCCTGTTCGACCATAGAACGGTTTTCAACCATTTTGTAGTCATACAACTGCTCCATAAGGTACAACTCACTGCCAGCATCAGAAACTCCAAACTTTGTATAAGAGCATCCCATAACTCTTTACCTGATGTGCAAGATATGTAGTTTTTCTCATACTTAGGATGAAGTGTACTAATCACGACGCCTCGAAACATATTATCGGCAGCCAAGAACTTTTTCTCCTCCTCAGGAGTAAACTGTTTAGGCTTCCCCTATGTGGCGTGATAGCAGTTCATCACAGTCAACCACAATACCATCTTGGTACGCCATATCATGAAATTCTTGCCATCAAAATCATTTGGCTTCAAAGCAGCAGCAAAACCATTGACAAAAAATTGCCTAAGATTAGGTTTTTGGATTGTTAGAAATTTAGGCATTTTCATTATCAGTTTAATCCAGAAAAATAACATCAGCAGGTTCGTGATGGCATATATGTGCATGTGTATATTTTTAACGAACGCTACAGCATGCATAGATGATATACAGATAAATACAGTAAAATCGCATATTACAATAATCAGAAAGATTAGATTGTACCCAGCGGAGGGTCCTATGCCGAGGACATCGGAGACTCCATTCGCACTAGTCGACATAGTGTGTTGCTCGAAGTCGCGGACCATAGTCGGTGCAGAACGATGTTCGCAGTGCAATCCCACGAACGGATCACCAGGAAGAAGACGCCTTGATGTTCCGCAGGTAATCACCAAAAGAGGACGGGATCACCACCAGGAAGAAGACGTACATGGACGAGCAGTCGCGGATCGCTCCCCAAAAACCTAATCGCCGCACGCCCCGTGCAAGGTTCTCAAGCGGGCGAGGGTTCCGGAGGCACTGCTCTCTCGGTGCTCCGTGCGCGCAGAGGTACGGGACGGGAAAGCTAGAAGGCTGCTGAGATGTGGTTTCTCTCGGGAGTGGTTGCGGAAGATAGAGATTTGGACTGACGGAGGACTGCGGATGTATGGCTACGACGGGAAGGGAGAGAGGCAGCGGAGAATCCCAGGAGACGGGCAGCGGAGAATCCCAGGAGATGGAGAAACGGAAGCGAAAATGACGATAACTGACGCAATCAGTTCGCCTCCACCATTAAAGAGAGTAACTCCCGTGATTATGTGGATTAAGTGGCAAAAGACTGGCCACGCCCGCCGTCCGCCTGCCTCGGCACGGCCACGGCCACGGCCCGGCCGACGACGGCGGTGGCACGCGTGCGCTTGTGGCACGTCTTTGTCCATTTCTCAGTTTCTCAATTTAGATGAATAATTTTTTCAACCTTATAAGTTGAGTCAACGTTCAGTCAAAATCTCGTATGGTATTAAACCATACAATGCTTAATGTTATGTACCATAGAGTTTTATTTAATATATTAAATATTATTATGAATTTTGGGCCAAAGCGGCTGATATTTGTCCGGTTCGCTGAATTATTGTTGTGAGAAAAAAAAAGTCAAAACAAATCTTTAAGACAATGCGGGCCATGTGTGAGCCCAAATTGTCCCGTTCTTAATTTGGTTGATAAATAGTATTTATTTGTTGTGAGAGGAGAACCAGCTTTTGGTTGATTAATAGTATCGCTGTGAGAAGGAACCAACCGGCTGGTCTGAAATCCAGACGAGCGAACGACAGTAACTATTCGAGGTTCCTGTACTATGAACATAGCTAGCAAGGAATCATTCCAGCTTTGCTCATCAGTTACAGATGTCAGTGCAATGTTCGAAGTTCAAAGTACTCGTTCGCTGCAATTTCAGATTCACTGCCCTCTGTCCTCTTGGGCTAATGAAGGAACAACGGTGTGCTTTATCAGTTATCACATATTAGTGCTGAATCTGTCCTGTGATGGTGGCAGCCTCTGGTAGGTGCCCTTTTGAAATTAAAGAAGCCACTTTATGCCATCTTAGTGCCCTGGAAAGAGGATGGGTTTATCTTTGTTCCTAACACAAGAGATACTGATTTACTACTCCAAGATTTTGTTCTCGCAGAAGTAACTAGCAGGTCAAATAGATGAGACAGATAATAGTGGCAATGTAAGCCCACAACGCATCGGTTATTTTTGTCGTTTCAATGCTCACAGATCGTCACTCAGAATCAAGCGTAATTTACGGGCCCTGTTCGCTTGTCTTAAAAATAGTTTGTTCGGCGTCATTTAGTGTTTTTCTCTCACAACAATTTATCCGTAGATTTTTCATAGCAATTTCACCAAATTTGGACCTGGAAACGGGGCCATAGCCGAGTATCCATAGTTCATAGCCTGTTCGGCACTGCTGACGGGTTCGTGGTGACTGGTTTGATGTGAGAGAAAAATATTATTTTGACTGAAAGACACGGTTCATATAAACAGTGCCCACATAGAGAGGGTTGGCCAGCACCAGCTAGCCAGCCGATCCAGCCGAACAGGCTGCATATTGCCAAGCCACAGAGCTGACATGGTTGTATCACCGATCAGTCTTACACTACGTCGAAATGCTACACTAACCTTTTTTTACCCGAAAATAATAAATTATTAAACCCATCAAAACTGGGTTGAAACTACTGGGCCGATTTGGAGTCTGGACGGACTAGGATTTTCGTTGGGCCAAACCAAATATTCAGGCCAGCTAATAAGAAGGCCCATTTATTTAATACATCCGCCCTAATCCCCTCATCCACACACCACACTGCTCCTCTCCCACTGCCTGCCTCCTCTCTACTCACGGTTACTCCCCACCTCTCCAATCCACCTGGAAGTGTAATTTTCCACCCAATTCCGTTGATTCTCCGTTTTTTGGATTGGTTCCTCTCCCAGATTAGCGAAGAGAGCCTCCGCGTGTTGATGAAATATCTGGATTTCGTTACCATTCGCGGCGGCCATGGCTACAGTTTGGAGCGGCTGCAGCACGAGCTACGGCTCCTTCGGCCAAGAGCTGCCCCCGCGCGGCAAGGGGTGCGGTGGTGATGGCACAAGATTCCGTCCGCGAAGCGGAGGCCAGATCAGTGGCGACGCCCACCTGGCACAAGGGCTAAGCGCCGCCATGGTTACGGTCGGAGCTTGCGTTTGTAGGGCGGCTCCATGCTTACTTGATTCGGAGGTCGACGGGAAGGAGGACGTCGGCGTTGGGTTTTGGGCGGTCGATGGTGAACGGCACGCTGATGGCCATGATGGTGGCAAGAGGCGCGAGCCGCGTCGGCGTCCGACGAGGCCGACCGTTTTTCAGGAGGAGGTGGGCACAAGAAGTGCTCCACCGGCGATGGCGTCGGAGCCGGACAGGAAATCTGAGCATGGGGCGTCGAGGCTGCACTTCTTGGAGGAGAGGGACGAGGAGACGCTGTCCAGAAGGTTGATAAAGCTCAGCCAAAACAACAAGGTCAGGAGTGCCACTGAGCTGTTTGATTCAATGCGCGCATCTGGGCTGCAGCCAAGCGCACATGCCTGCAACTCCCTGTTGGCTTGCTATGTGCGGAGAAGTTCATTGGCGGATGCAATGAGGTTGTTTGAGTTCATGAAGGGGAAAGGAATGGCAACAGGGCACACGTATACCTTGATACTCAAGGCTGTTGCGAGCAATCAGGGTTATGTTTCTGCATTGGAAATGTTCAATAAGATTGAGGAGGAGGAAGATTCAAAGAAAATCATTGATGTGATTGTTTATAATACAATGATATCTGTGTGTGGAAGAGCAAAAGAATGGATGCTTGTGGAGAGACTATGGAGAAGGCTAGAGGAGAATTCTTTGAGTGGGACTTTGCTGACATATGATTTGTTAGTCAGCATATTCGTGCAATGTGGACAGTCTGAGTTAGCAATTGCCGCATATCAGGAAATGCTCCAGAGCGGACTAGATCCGAGCGAGGATATAATGAAGGCTATCATTGCTTCCTGCACTAAAGAAGGGAAGTGGGAGTTTGCACTGTCCACATTTAGTAGAATGCTGAGTGCTGGCATGAAACCCAGTTTAATTTTGTTCAATTCAATTATCAACTCACTAGGGAAGGCTGGTCAAGATGAACTCGCCTTTAGGATGTACCATCTTCTGAAAAAATCAGGCCTTAAGCCTGATCAATATACATGGAGTGCACTGTTGTCGGGATTATACAGGTCTGGGCGATGCTGGGACTGCCTAGAGCTTTTCCAAGGAATCAAAGCCAAGCATCCGACGCTCTTAAATGATCATCTCTATAACATTGTTTTGATGTCTTGCGAAAAGCTTGGTCAATGGGAACATGGTTTGCAGCTGTTGTGGATGATGGAAAAAAGTGGACTGAAAATATCAGTGGTATCTTACAATCATGTGATAGGTGCTTGTGAGGTTGCTAGCGAGCCAAAAGTTGCTCTTAAAGTGTACCAGCGCATGATTCATCAAAGGTGTTTGCCAGACACATTCACACATTTATCTGTTATACGAGCTTGCATCTGGGGATCTCTTTGGACTGAAGTGGAGGATATATTAGAGGTAATACTTCCTTTTGTCATTATTTTATCTATGTTCAAGTCTTGAATTCCCATTTGCTTAGATGTGGGTTTTTGTACTGCTCTCGTACCAAAAGATTGGACGGGTGGCACTCTGACTTTGGTTCTTCAATGCTACGTTTATTGTTGCTTAATTATTTAGCAATCTTCTATGGTTAGTACCAACACTATGGCTGGACACGAAAATGAAAATCCCTCTTAGACATGGTTTCTTTTCCAGTTTTTCTTGGTCATTCGAATGGCTTCTTGTGCACAACTGCACCTGAATTTGAACAAATGCCTTCTTGTGCATAACTGCACCTGAGTTTGAAGAATTAGCAATGTGTTGCTTCCATTAGATTTCTGTTCTTGACACTAGTGATATTCATTTCGAACCACATGGTTAATTTTGTGATCCAGTTATTTGGTGTATGCATTCTTTAGCCTAATGATCATATGGTTCCATTTATCTATATTTGGGGAGGAAAAGAGAAGATTTACAGAAAATTGCTCATTGTTCTGACCCTATCCATTATTTGAACATCAAGGACATTGTCTGTCTAAACTAGTGAGCATTAAGAACGCTGGAGCAACATCGTATTAGTATAAAATATGGATTATATTATGGATGTTGAGCCTGCAGAACATTATGGATGTTAAACTACTGAGCATTAAGAACGCTACAAAGTATCAGCACGCGATGCATTATGGTTTATGGATGCTGAACTTGCAGAACATCATACTATGCTTACTAGTTTACTGAATCATTCCGTCGAACCTGGTTGCAGTCTTGGTGCTTTCAAATCCAGGTTTCATGTTTCATTCATTCATGAATGCCCTAGTGATCTAATAAAATTTTTGAACTGCCTGCAGGAGGTGGCTCCAGACTCTTCGATCTACAATGCGGTCATCCATGGGCTGTGTTTGCGAGGCAAGATCGGGCTGGCCAACAGGGTGTACGCCAAGATGCGGAGCATTGAGCTCATACCGGATGGCAAGACGAGGGCGTTCATGCTTCAGCACATTGCTACGGACTAGGACTAGCCTCATGAAGAACAGAGACCGGCGATCTCGTAGCTGTACACAGCCCCAAATGAAATGCGCGAGCGCGCATGTATACAGGATCAAAGGTGGTAGAGCATAATTGTTGAGCTGGACACTGTATAGGCACTCAACATTTCAACTTGTCCGCAAAGGATATTGTATAGGTACCACGACAATGGGTCGAGCGGAAGCTGGCAGTGCCGGTGCACAGATTCTGCATATGTTTCTCCTCACTGACATCCTGCTGCCCCTTGCCAACGATGACGGGGTCCCGTTCCACCGTGGATGCCGCCGGCGCCGGTGCCCGGCGGCTGGCGGCCAAGATGAACCGTGCGGACTTGGGGTCGACGGGCTTGGCTTTTCTGTAGCGGCTGGTGCGCGCTCGTGGAACCACTGATACTTAGGAATTGCGCGCGTCTGCTGGAGTGCTGGTCCTCCGGTGGTTCACCTCGGTCTTTCGCGGATTTTGCTCAGGCTCGTACAGTTGTCTTCAGATGGTTTGTACGGCGCCTTCCCCAGAGGGTGGGTGTACGGCCTTGGCGCCTTTCATGAGCTTCGCTTGAAGTTTCCTTGAAAGGAGCATAGTGGACAGACACACATCCAAACAAGCCACGATGCCGAGGTTTTAAAGTCCGGATCGGAGGTATTGCCAGAAAAAGTAAGAAATAGCTGATGGTCTATACAAACCGAACCTGAGTTCCGGTAGTTGATTTGTTTCCTCCAAACTTAAACATTTATTTATATTTATACCTAACGTTACCTTGGTGCACGCGGCGGCAAGCTGGATTCTTGGACTGAAGCTGAAGCAACAGGAAGGCACCCTCAACTGCTTTCTGACGCACGCACCTGGGTCGTGGTTACCTACGAGCCAACGGATTCAGGTTTGCACAACGATCATGGTGGAGCAAAACCACCTTGTACGGCGACAGGATAAACAAGTCGTTGAGCCGGGACACGAGACAACCAACCATCAAATCCCCTGCTTTTAAGTAAGCAACCGCTAGTCTACAGTGAACACACAATCCCCCAATGGGCAGTGGTCACAGTGTCACTGTCGGGCTGCTCTCACGTTCACCTAATTTCCACCTATTCCCACAAGTACAGCCAGACATCTATCTCTGTTTTCTGCAGAGCGGGTTGTGCATCTGCATCACTCGCACTAAAATTCTCATTCTCAAACTTCACAGCTACTGCTCCTCCTACATGATGCCGTCCAGCCAGTTTCAGCGTATGAGTTTCTTGGCGACGAAATCGTTGGCATCGAGACGAAACGAACCAACGGACGGACCGGACCACCTGAAGCTGAATCGAACAAATCACCGCTCGGTTACAGAGATTTTTTTTTTTCGGAAAACGGCTACAGAGAATTATGACATGTCCGAGCCGGTAGGTATACTCTCCCGTGCTGCCGTCACGTGGCCACGTTGCTCCGCATCCGCGATTCGACGAGGCAACCAGCCGCTTTGCGGTGTTCTACTGCCGCGTAGCAGCGGCAGAGGCACCGACGGCATCCCAAAAGGCAGCCGACGTCTGGGGTCGGTTGGAGCCCCCGGGGATCGGTGGCCTGAGCTCCCAGTATACGCCTCCGGAGTCCGGATCCGCGGAGCCGACGGGCGAAGCTCCCGGGCTCTACTCTCCAGTACGCGGCTCGGTCGGGACCGGGAGCGAGGACTGGCGTCCTGCGTCGGCGGGATCGGCGTGCGAGGGGAGCGCTGAAACCTGCGCTTCCTTCTCCGGCGGATGCCAGGTCCTGCTCGGGAGAGGTGAACTCTCCGCTTCCTTCTCCGGTTCAACAATGGCGTCTTTTCTTGGCATATGCATGTTGCTCGTGTGCTGCTGCTGTTCTGAATCGTTGGCCCGGTTTGCATTCATTTCCAAGAATATATGTGGTGTTCGGTTGCTGAATTCGAAGAGTTCCGGACGAACCTCGAGCTGCAAATTTAATTCCTCTCGCTTTTCGCTCCTACTAGTCGTAATGTTCCAAGAATTTGTTCCAGCGGAAATAGTGTGCTGCAGGAGATCATGACACACGTCTGGGTTGTGATTTTGCCTTCTAGGTAAGGTAGGAAACCAAACATGGAGCTGAGGCTGAGGCTGCTGCTGCTGCTGCTTGCGCTCATCTGTCTGCATGCTCCCCGTTGGGCTTCGGCTCAGCAGCCTGAGGAGGCGACCGTTATAGTTAAAGGCTCCAGTAGGATTGCTGCCACGGATGACAACTACGTCTGTGCTACAATTGATTGGTGGCCTCCGGAGAAGTGCAACTACAATCAGTGTCCATGGGGCCAGGCGTCAATTCTTAATCTGGTATGTGCTTTATAGTTGTTTTTCTTCTCTTGTTATTGGTGGGCTACATAATGCTGTTTGGACTAATTTTTCATGCTGTCCATTCAGGATTTGGATCACCCATTTCTTTCTGAAGCCATTCAAGGTAGGCCCTTTGAGTTACATTCAGTGGTTGCCGGTTTCATATTTGTCATCCCTCGTGACTTTATACAAGGACCTAGTAGGCTGGTAGATTGTTGGCTAATTTGTTCCATGTCTCAGACAGTCTTTTTTTTTAATAAAAATTGTTAATTGTATCTGCAGCATTTGACCATTTGAGGATTAGGCTGGGAGGCTCCTTGCAAGACCGAGTTGTTTATGATGTGGGAACAGAAAGTCCATGCTCCCCATTCACAAATGTATCCAATGGCTTGTTTGGTTTCTCAGTTGGTTGCCTCGGTATGGATAGGTGGGACAAACTGAATGATCTATTTCAGAGAACAGGGTGAGACTTCTAATTTTAAGCTTTGTTGTTACCGCTACTGTGAGAACTTAAATTAGCCAGCATAACTTTTGCAGATGTTAACATGTTTCAACTCACATATTCCAAAACTTGTTATAGGACATGTCCAATTATGTGTTTTGGGTTTTGACAGTCTATGATTTTGTTGGTTGAGATGGTTATTGAGAAAAATAACTAAAAGCTATCCATTTCTACATATCTTTAGGAATACAGATTGTTGGCACATATGTAGGATGTGATAAGTTCAACCTCTCAATGTAACTGCATGTGCATCGCATGTTTGTACACAGGCATCTGCATATAAATTGATTTTCAGTCTTTTTTTATATGGATTGGAAAAATGTTTCTACTCCCACTTGTCTGTTTATCTTATATGAGGTTTCTGCATGCTAAGTGCAAGTAACTAATGGGTGAGCAACATCTATGTGCAGAGCAATTGTCACATTTGGTGTGAATGCACTCTATGGGAGGTATAATGTCCGGCGTTCCATCTGGGCAGGCAAATGGAACTCCACAAATGCATATGATTTTATAAAATACACAATCTCAAAGGGATACCCAGTTAGCTCTTGGGAATTTGGTAATACTATCTTTTCGCTACTGAAACATTCTGTGTCACTCCTTATATTCCAAGATAGAAGTTCTCCAAGTTTATGATGCATGAAATAAGGGGTGTCCCTCTCAAAAAAAAAATGAAATAAGGGGTCAGCCAGTTTGTTTGAGAACTACATTTTTACACAGGCTCTTGTTTTGTCAGGCAATGAGCTGAGTGGGCATGGAATCGGAGCGAAAGTTGATGCTAAACTTTACGGAAAGGATGTAATTGAATTTAAATCCATCCTTCGGCAATTGTATAAGGCACCACTGTCCCAGCCACTCCTGTTAGCCCCGGGAGGGTTCTTTGATCAACAGTGGTATTCTCAGCTACTTGAGACTTCAGGTCATGGTGTTGTTAATGCCCTATCTCACCATGTATACAATCTTGGTGGAGGTATGTGATTTATTGTTTTGACTGTAATCTCGTCTGAGTAATCCTGTTTCATTGTTTCAAAACGATTGCACCTACTAAAATTCCATGATGATACAAATGCTTACATAGGTAGAACTACTCTAAGCTTATCCTCAAGGAATCTGAATAAATGGCTGAACAGTTGTAGTCTGAACTGTACCTTCTAATAGTCCATTATGATACAAATGCTTTCTTAGTCTGAACTCTCACCTCCCTGTTCGTTTGAACTTATCAGCCTGGCTTATCAGCCATGGTACAGTGTTTTTTTTCTCACAACAAATCAGCATCAGCCGGCTTATCAGCCGTTTAAAATTTCGATCCTTCTAAATAAGTAAGTGCACCATAATTTGATTTGATGCCAAAGGACAAGTTATTTGACGGTTCTGTTATTTCAAAGGTACATTGTTTTAATTTGATTGCTTCTTTTTTTATATAAATTAATGTAAAGAGTGAAGGAATCCTGCATATCAGATAAAATGTATAAACTACCCTTTCAAAATTTTCTCTTAAATAGCAAGGCCTTTCTTAGGAGATGTAGTATTAATCACTTTTATCGAGTCAGAAATATATATATATATATATATATATATATATATATATGCTTCTATGTTAACCAGGCATATCCATTTTATCATTAGCAATGCCAATTTATGTAATCAATACACAACATGCATCAACAATGACACTTCATTATCAGGGAATGATGTTCATCTTATAAGGAAGATCTTAGACCCAAAGTACTTAGATCGTGCTGAAGATACTTACAGAGACATGCAACTTACCATCCAAAGGCATGGAACATGGGCTTCTGCTTGGGTCAGTGAAAGTGGCGGTGTATTCAACAATGGTGGTCTACTGGTGTCAAATACATTCATCAACAGCATCTGGTCAGTTCTCTTTTTTTTTCATGCGTGACATGAGTAACTCTGATGCTGGGGTCGAGTATGTTGTGTGAGTTTGTGATGGACTTCTCTTTTTATGAATGCAGGTATCTAGATCAGCTTGGGATGGCATCTCAGTACAACACAAAAGTGTTCTGCAGGCAGACTCTCATCGGTGGCAACTATGGACTGCTTGACACAGAAACTTTTCTGCCAAATCCTGATTACTACAGGCAAGGCTAGAGTTATGAAATTCTATAAAATGAATTATATCGGTGATTATAGACCGTGATTTGATATATATTTTGACCACTTTATCAGTGCTCTACTATGGCATCGGCTTATGGGCAATGGAGTTCTTTCAGTTGATATCAATGCACCACGTCAAATACGTGCTTATGCTCATTGTAGGAAACAACAGGTATGGGCTTGCACCCTCCCTTTTGTAAATCGGCTGTTTCTTTTTCAACAGAATTACCAGGGCAGTTAGGAAGATTTAATCTTATGTTACTAAATTTTGATTGATATGATAATTTTGTGGATTAGTGAACCATGTGTCTACAAATGACCACTCTGTTGGCTGAGAACACGATCAAGAGAGATATTGAATTATGTTTGTTAGATTACCCATTCTGAACATGATTGCTTCAAAATGCAGCAAGGCATCACGCTTCTGTTGATCAACCTAAGCAATACTACTGGATACAACGTCACTCTCCTGAATGACATCAACGTCAGCCTCGGTAAAAGACCTGACTTTGAGAAGCGCAGTTCTTTCACACACAGGCTCAAGAAAGCAGTCTCATGGCTGGCAAGGAAACCACCAAGCAACACCAAGAGGAGGGAGGAGTACCATCTGACCGCCAAGGACGGTGATCTCCAGAGCAAGACGATGCTGCTCAACGGGGTCCCGTTAGAACTTGGAGATGCTGGCAGCATTCCAGCTATGGATCCGGTGCTCGTTGCCGTTGATTCGCCGGTACACCTAGCACCAACATCCATCGCCTTCGTAGTTCTACCCAAGTTTGAGGCCAAGGCTTGTTCTTGACACATGAGCTCTTGAAATAAATATTTTTGCTGCAGTATGCCTTGAAATGTTCCGTCGGCCTATTTTGTGAAAGAAATCATATGACGTGGGGATAAAAACGGCAAAGCATTGTTGTGTGAGGAGGAAGCCACACTGTGAATTGTGATACTGAGACCTCAAGCCACAGCCGATAAACTGGCGTGGGTTAAAGCCCATAGAGTCCGTTTCAGTGCTGGGCTTCCATTTTGACTAGCCTGCTCAGGACCTCAGATTTTCTCTCTCGCATTTCCACTGCCCAAACGCCTTCTGACTACAGTAATTCCCACGAAAAAAAAAAACTTAAGGCTCTGTATGATTTGATTCCAGAGATAGACACCGGCTGCACCACAAGTGCGGCGCTTGTTTTGAGCGCCAGAGGTTGGCTTGCCCGAAGTTTGGTCGCGAAGCAAACGGCTGTCTGAGCAATGGAGCACCCAGAAGTTGCGGCTAGGCAACCTGCGTACGCCATCCAAACAAACCTGGTGACCGCAATACTTGGTTAAATTTAGTCAAGAGGCCAAACGCTTTTGTTTAAAACAGAGGAAGTTTACAAGCTGCCGACAAGCAACATTGTGGCGTTCCGATATAAAAGAAACACTGAATCAGCGTGGCGTTCCTTGTTCCAGCCCTGTCTCTCGATAGGCTCAACCATGGGAGTGACGTAAATTTTGTTCAGTGAATCTGGATCTCTATTTCTCACAGTTCAGCGCAAATACTCTTCAAAGAATTATCTGCACATCTTTAGTATGTCAACAATTGTAACAATATCCTGTAGGTTACTCCACAAACAATGGTATCTCTACTACAATCATCTCCAACCTACCAAAGCAATCACAAAACTACCAGGACAAAATTTCAATGACAAGTATAAAAAGAATTAAATGGATGGATGGAAAGCATATAAACTTGCCACCTCATAATATCCGCCTCCTTTCTTCGTCTTGATCAACCAAACATCGAATCTTCTAGCCTTCTGAGTTATTCTGTGACCAAGGATCAGTCCCAGAGTTCCTTTTGCGCAGTTACAGTATGGAAAAGAATGATGCACTAGTATGATACAGATTGTAAGAATTGTGTTCCCCTATGATACAGATGAAAACTCATGCCAGTTTTCGCAGGGGATGGTCAGTTGTATTGAATGCTGGTTGCTTTCTTGATTAACCAGTATATTTATCCAGCAGCAATCAGCCTCTCCAGCCAACAAACGAATCATAAACTATACTCCCTCGCTGTGTCCAGCATTTGCTGCAAGTCACTCCTTGACACGCTGAGGCTCCAAAATATGGCAGTTTCTAACAAAGTCGTTGGAGTAGTTTACATGCTTTGTCCAAAATGGTTGAAGGTTCTTAAAAGCAATGTCTAGCCATGGCTTGCACTGGCCATTGTAATGTATCACTGCAGCCCTCCTGACACTCTCAATATCTGTCTTGTCTTGGTATCCTAAGCCAAGCAGGTGCCATGATGGGTCTATGCCATGCACATGACCCCTAAATGCTATAAGGGCGGGTGGTAAAGTACCAAATTTCCAGAGTGTAAGACCAGATTTTAGATTCTGCAAAAGAGATTTAAATTAATGTGAAGACAAATAATGGTAACCAACAACTCTTATCATGTTTTAGGTAGTAGTTAACTATGGTTTTTTTTTATTTATAATTTTCTATGCCTGGAAGAATATATAAGCGCATGGTGACCAAAGCCAGGTAGCAGAAAAGGAAAATCACTTTTTACATTTACACAAGAATGTTGAATCAAGGTTTCTTTTTAAGATTTTGGAACACTGTACATAGTACAAAGTCTGCATGCAAAAATACCAGAATGATTTCAGTTCAGAAACATAGTCAATGAACTATGGAACATAGAGTAAGACTGGGAAATGGATATCCTTGTCGGTGTAAAATGCATTACCTCCTTCAACCAGAAATGATATGTATCCCTGATGTTTGTCTTCCTCCAAGCTGCCAGATCAAATATATTCATACCATATGCCCAAGCACATTCATCTGGGTCAAGACTCCGAGCTATCACAGGATGCGAGAAGTTGAAATACGTCCTGAAACGCTTAGACATCACCCAGCTGTCTTCCCCTCTGCATGTTTCCACAGCTCCATTCACCTTCCCTTCAAGATTGATCGCCCAAAGGGGAGACAAGTCACGCTGAACAACAATGTCATCATCGAGGAAGACAACCTTGTTGAGGTTGGGAAAGAGCTGGATGAAGAAAAGTGAATGGATCAGGTTATAAAGATGTACAAAGTCTACATTACAAATTTCACAATCTTTGCTACAGAGTATAAGTATAAGCTAGCTTTGAAGCTGTACTGTATGGTAAGTGCAACTCAATTATTACTAGAATTGGGAAAAGGGTAATGGAAACTAAAAAGAAGTGGCGGAATATAACAGCTCAGCACATTAGCAGCAAGCAAAAGTGCACAATCAACACATGATAAGGATCCTGACAAAAAAGAATCACGTTTGAATATCTTCATTTGAATCAGATATAGAAAGAGAACTAAACATGCATCTTAGTACTGGAATGGTTAGTGGGGTATCTTTTAATTATCACAGTTTCAGCATGCATCACGTGGTAATGATGTAGTACGTAACTGTAAAGGTCATACTAACTAATCCAGCAAGCTTTAGCCCATACAAATGGTGTTCTCACAGAAGTATTCAATCAAATTAAATGCACAAGTGAATAAGACAGATCACATATTCACTACATTGAAGTTGGTTTGAGTATGTCCTACTACATATGACAGTAGACTATCCCATCCACCTCTGTTCTATGAAAGAAAGCATGCGGTGTGACGTTTTCCAAGCTCACTTAATCAGGAGCCTTGGAGGCAATCACCTAAACAACCTAATGCCCTACCATAAAGATATGCTAGAAAGCATGGCGATGGAATCTGGTGGACACATCAATATGAAATGCTTAAATAAACCGGTAAAAAAAGGAAGTGCGACAGATAAAAGCCAATGGCAAGGCACCTCAGGCAAATAAATGCGGAGATGGTTCAGCAGGGATATGTATTTGGGGCTCCGAGCCTGCAACTTTGAAGCAAGCACCCTAGGATTGTCACTTGCGCTGGAAACTGTACCATGATCTCCATGATAGTGATTTCTAACTCCACGATGGTTTTCTATAGCCTCTAGTACCGGGACATTTTCTCTTGTCAGCCAGTCAAACTGGTGAACACCTTTTACTTCAACTATTGCAGGAGATATGGAATTAAGAGCAAACCATGAATGCATCCCAGGATATGTTTTCTTATCAGTAATAACATGGAAGACTACTTTCTCAGGCACTGAGGAAGATCGTACAGTGGAGCTGACAACAACTGAAGCAGCAAGAATGTTATCACTGGCTAGAATATAATGTTGGAAGGAATTATCAGAAAGCAAAGGTAATAGTTCTGGTGGCGGTAACTGTTTCCGTGCATGAGCATTTGAGGAGTATTCATCAGTAAGGCGCAGAGACAAGCAATGGATTCCTTTGGGAATAGCAGTTGCAGCATAATGTTTATACAGCTGTTCTGCCAACCTTGACCTCTTTACCTCCTTATCCATGCTTTCCATCTGCAATATAAGTAATAAGAATAAATGTTATAAACCACAATAGTGCTCTAAAGCACCTAATCAGGAGCTAAGGCCAAAGGTCAATATTTTATTAAGCAGTGTACAACAAAGCAGCAATACACAATTACACAGAGATGGGAACCGAATGCTGAAAAGGATAACCAATTACATATCCAGGAGCAATACACAATTGTACGTTAGCTCCCAGAAAATGTATAGATTCACTTACACAATTGTGAAATACTTCTGCAACTCTAGTTTTTTAGTGATCATGCCCTGTATTTTTTTTCCACCCAAGAAAAGTCTCATTTCCATTAACAGCATAACGGAAATACAGAGTTTTTGGAAGATGATAGAAAGACAACAGAAGGTTTAAGACCTACACCCAGGCAAACTAGACGGATGCCTGAAACTCTGACTCAGAGCTAAGGCACCAGAAACAGAACCTACCATAAAATTCCAACGGCGATATAACTCCAGCGGCAAAGACATAACAGGAATGCCAAAGACGAGGCAGAATTTAGAGAGTACATGCTAACTCCAGATGCCAAAAAGCATCATGGGATACTATGCAATAATTGCATATTGTCACAGAATAGGCTGCCGTTCTCATGTACATGCCATTCTTGTTCATAATCAATGGATTTTTGTTATGTTTAATTAGTAGAAAATGTGATATGGATTATTTGAGTGCCCAAAATCAACATGTATGTCCATATCGTATTGGGGTCTTCCAAATACACATCACAAAAACCAATTCAGTTTTGCTTTAAAAGTTTGCTCATGCAGCACTATAACTTTCAAAATTTCCAATGCAACAGTGTGAATAAAAAAAGGCAAGTTAGTTCCGTACCGTAGCTTTCAACCTAACAGCAAATGTTCTAGCATCATAATGGTTATCCTTCATCTCCAAAAGAAAATCCCTGAATGATTCTGGTAACTTTTCATTGGATGGGAATTCCTCATTGTTAACTTGATCAAAAATTCTATACAGATTTTGCACCAGCCTCTGTTAATATTGAGTAAGAAGCGGTAAATAAATTGTTGTCTCTATGAAAAAGGGTAAACAAAGAGTCATGAGTTGCTCAAAGAAAAGTACAAGGAGTTTAGTAACTCACTGTAGAATCACCCCCCTGCCTACCAAGGAAACTAGGCCCTATTCGCCTCCCCAAGCAATCTGTAAAACAGGATTACAAAGGTTACAAAACACACAAACTATGAGATGTAATACAAAATGTCAGTTCCGTGCAAAGAAATAAGCTAACCGTGATAAAGCACCCATGCAACCCGGGGGTTCTACAGTAAAAAGCAAAAGTACTACCCCCAATCCCAAATGTAGGTCATTCTAGGATTCTATCGGTCAGACTTATATTTTACTTGGACCATCAATGTATGATGAAAAGTTACATAGATTCACAAAGCATGGTTGACGTTACTAGATTGTAGATTCATCATGGAAAATACTTATATTTATCTTTTACAGTTTAGAATCTGCATAGCTTTTTTATTAAAAAAAAAACAAGTGAAAGAACATTAAGACTGTGCCATTGTCCTAAACTTACATTTGGAGTTAGAGGGAGTAAATAATACTAATTCCATACCAGAAGACCTTGAAGCATGAGCAAAACCAATTATCTCATTGTATCAGCAGCTTACAGAAGAACATAACCCAAGTAGAGAGCTTATGACAACCAAACTTTACACACAGAAATCAAGAACGATCTGCCAAATATTCCACAAACCCATGATACCTATTTGTCTTTGCAGGTGCTATCAAGTCACATTTCATACCATCAATCAATGCTGATTGCCTGAACCTCAAGTGCCCAGCCCCAAATTATTTGGATTAGGCTATTAGGACAAGTATCCCTACTCCCTAGGGTATGGCAAATAAGGTACTTATTAAAGTACCAAAACTGAAGTTCCAGTATTTTGCACAAATCTAGGAACGGCTTCAGCATAACTTCTTATGACTGGTACACAGGGAAGTGGAGCACGTTTATCTAAAAGTAATCAGCTGGCCAGGTGCAGAAGTGGAGCACTTTTACCTACAATTAATCAGTTAGCCAGGCACATCAAGGGCTTAGTTATATCCCTATAACTTATATATCCATCCTTGATGCCCAAACAATCAGCTACCTAAGATTTTAGAGTCCAGATGAACAGGTACCCAGTTCAGAGTTGAAACATCTGATCGGTATATAGGGAAGGACTGATAGTATTTTTCAAGGATCATAGTATGGTTTTTGCTACAATCTTGCAAGACTCAGCTCAAAACTACAATAAAAAAGCTCTTCCAAAGCTAACACTGCAGCTGATAGGAGTAAATCCAGTCCCTCAATCCTAACCAAAGTGATGGCTTGAAAAACTACATTTCGACCAATGCAAGGAAATTATATGCCTAAAATCCACAAATCTACTCACCTGGAAACTGAATCATAAACCCAAATCGTCAACTCTATCTATTTCAGTTCAAATCAGCACATCAAACAAATAAGATCGCCCACGCCTGAGACCTTGAATCTGAAGCTCGTAGGCGAACAAATCACACGTTCTCGGAGAAGCATTCGTACATTACCACATTCCCACCGACACCGCGAAATCCTATGCCAAGGGCGCTGAGATCCAAGGTTTACCTCCCCAAACGCACCAAATCAACAGCCCAACCCGAAGAAACCAAACCCAGAAAGAAAGAAAAAAACGCCAAGAGATCGCAGCCGTCCGTCTTACCGACGGAGGAGCACTTGCTTCCGCCTGCCTCGAGCGCGGGGACGGCGGCGAGGATGAAGGCGAAGGGCAGGAGGCAGCCGAGCGCCACGACGACAGGGAACGCGACCGCGCGCCAGTACCATCCCCCTCCCCCTCCCCCCCCGCGCCGGGCGGCCCCGTGCGGCGGCGGCGGCGGCGGGGGCGGCTGCGGCGCGACGCGCACCTTCATGGAGTCGACGACGCCATTGCTGCTGGAGATGGTGATGCTGCGCATGCTCGGCGAGATCCGCAGCTGCATCCTCCCCCTCCCCCTCCCCCACCGACGGGAGCTCCGAGTCCGGCGGCCTAGGGTTCCGGCGACGGCGGCGGCGAGGCGGTGGCATTGGGCAGAGACATGCTAATCGCACGGATGATACTAATAGGAAATAGCAATGCGCGTCGCCGCGTGCGATGCAAATACCGGGCGGCGCGGGGGCCTATCGGCGAATCCCCAGGGGATTTTGGGGGCGAGGGATTGGGGATTTGATTTCTCTTCCGGGAGCCGGGCGGCTAGGCGATGGCCGGCTATGGGGCTATGCTCTGCTCCCGTCTCGCTTGCTTCTCCCCTTCCCTCCTCCCTCCTCTCTCTCTCTCTTCCGTCCCGGAGGAGAAACAAGAGAGAGAACAGCGGAGCATTTTGTTTCTACTCACTCTGTTTCAAAAAATACAATTCTAGATTTGAATTAAGTCAGACTTACTTAAGTTTAACTAAATTTATAAAAATATTATTAACATCTATAACTTCGAATAGATATACTAAAAATATACTTTTACAATTAGTTTTAATAATTCGATATCATAAATGTCAGTGACTTTTTGTATAGATCTAGTTAGATTTAAAATTATTTGACTTCTTAACAAATGGATTTTGTTAGACTAGAGTATATTACTAGTATATATAAACACTCTTTCGGTTTTTTGCTTTAATTCATGATCCTTTTTATCAATCTTCTCACAATTTATAGTTAAAAAAAACTTATTATTCTCTTTTTGAGGTTGCTGAGTATCAAGATGTTTGGCATATTGTATGTAAATAACGAGGTATTGGTGATCTCATTAGATGTTATCCTTACTCGTCTTACTAAATACACACTGCATGTATAATAATAGGTTAAAAGTTTTACATTGGTGTATTGTGTCATAGTATTAGTGAAGGCAACATTATACTATTACAACAACAAGTGAAACAGCTCATAATCGTGTTGACTCAACCTTTTGGAGGCTGGACGTTTTGTAGCACTAGCTAGTTTCTTGGAAGGGAAGGGAAGGGCAGGGTGGGGTGGAAGCTAGGCTGAGAAGAAACCAACGGTTGAGTGACTCAGGGCACGTTTAGTTCGTGAATTTTTTTGTTTAGTTACTGTAGTATTTTCGTTTGTATTTGACAATTAGTGTATAATTAGGTTTGAAAGTTTCGTCTCGCGATTTTTCACATAATTGTGTAATTAGTTTTTTTCGTCTATATATATTTAATGCTCCATATATGCGTCCAAAAACTTCGATGTGACAGACAAAAACTAAAAAAAATTTTGAACTAAACACGCCCTCAACTTGAGTCCTGTAGAAAGAGAGGAACGCCAACGGAGACAGTGCGAGCAGGTGGAACTAAGCAATCGAAGCTTGGAAGCAGTCAAATTGACTCACCTGACAGCGATCCCTCATCGATGAAACGTCCATATGTATATATTGCGCGGCCATTAGTATCCGAGTAATGGCCGATTTTAAATTAATAAATAAATCGTACAGAAACTCCCCATCACTGCGAAAAAAATGCGATGGTGGTTGTTGAGAGAAAGAAACGGAAACGAAAACGAAAACACGTTGAGCATCTTTCGCACCGACAGATTTCGCTCCAGCTGAACGCCCGGGAAGAGCTCAAGTTGACCTCCAGCAAGCTCGCACCGGTCGAGGCTGCCAATCGTCATCACCGATGTGTAGGGAACTTGTTACCTAAGATTTGTGCCGGTCAGTCTATATATTTTACCGGCAGATTTGACCGGTTGCTGCTACTGTGCTGCAGAAGCATTTCGTTTTCTCACCTCGCTTATCTTATAATTCGTACTTTACAACTTGTTTTTTAGTCAGTATAGTATTTTTCTTTCCTGACAAATCGATCGAAACGATGTTTCAATTTATTTTTTCAGCGAAACAAACGGACCCATACATAGGAGTAAATAAAATCATGGGAAACGATCGGGTTTGATTACGAGTAATTGCCGTGCATGCCTCGTCCGCTCGTCCCTCTGCTCTTATAAGTCATAGTTTATCAGTCAATAAATAATAATTTTCTTTTATACTAAACTAGCTGTTACATAGACGACTTATAAACAATAAAGGTTTTATAGTAACCACCCATGACTTATAAACCAAACAAGCCAAAATAAAGCCTGGTGCCCACCCATGCATACAAGCCCACCCATGCATACAAGCCTATTCATTGGGTCGTATTTGACTTATAAGTCATAGTTTATCAATCAATAAATAATAATTTTCTTTTATACCAAACTAACTAACAGTACTTTCAGTCATAGACTTACGACTTATAAACCAAACAAGCCCAAATAAACAGATTTTATACCAAACTAACTAACAGTACTTTTAGTCATAGACTTATGACTTATAAACCAAACAAGCTCAAATAAACAGACGCTTGTCCATGCTTGATGCCTCCTGTGATTCTGTGAAGAAGTGGCGCCTCCATCACTGCACGTCTATATGTCTATTCTACATTTCTACTTGTGGTTGTGGCGCGCAAATACGGGAAAAGAACAAATAAAAAAGAATGGAGCAGATATTTTCATCTCGTTTTAGAAAAATAGCACTTGCGAGATAGTTGTTTAGATGGTAAGTTTTTTCGCTCTTTCTTCATCATATCAAATCTTTGGACACATACATGGAGTATTAAATATAGATAAAAAAATAACTAATTATACAGTTTGATTATAAATTACAAGACTCATCTTTTGAGCCTAGTTAAGCCACGATTGAACAATAATTATCAAATACAAACGAAAATACTATAGTGCCAAATACTAATCCCTAACCCCAATCTATATGAGACCTGCTGCTAATTGCAGGCAGAGGTAGGGTTGATGGGTGCAGACTACGGAGTGCATGTTCCTCCATTTCCTAGCACCCAGATCTGGCCGCTACTCGCACCGGCGGGCTAGCCACGTGCTCACGGCTTAAAATACAGCGCCGTTTGGCTTTTTTTTTTATTGCCGCTAATGGCACCCCAAGGCACGCCAGTTGCTGCATTCTGCCTCTTTCTGGCTTCTATCCTTGTGCCGGCTCTATAAGTTCGGTGCCGTTTAAATCCGGGGGCTATATTTAGGGCTGTCACATCAAGTATCATATGAGTGTGTCATATTAGAGTATTTAGATAATAATAATAAAATAAATTATACAAGTCCTCAGTAATTCGCGAGACGAATTTATTAAACCTAATTAACCCGTCATCAACATATGTTACTTTAGCAACACGTTATCAAATCATGGACAATTAGGCTTAAAAATTCGTCTTGCAAAGTAGTCGCAATCTGTGCAATTAGTTATTTTTTAATCTATATTTAATACATCATACACGTGTCCAAACTTACGATGTGATAGAGATTAAACTTTAAGGGAGAAACTAAATAAAGTCTTCATCGTGAATGAAAACATCCAAATGGCTAGGCTAGTCTATCCGGTTAATATAAATATATAAATGTGGTCTCTACCCTAATACTGTAGGCAGTGGATGAGTATGGATGGATTCGGATGGCAGAAAATTCGAATTATCCAATATTCATATTCGATTTTAGCTAAATATGGATATCCGTATTCGTATTCGTTTTAATATGGATGTCTAAATGGATGTATTCGAATTATAAATCCGGATTCGGATTCAGATATCCGAATTCACACCGGATATGGATGTGGAACCGGATACTATCCGTATCCGCAGTGCTCAGCGAAACGATTTTTTAGCTTCCAACAACACCTGGCCACTCGCGCCCCCACCTCGCGCCATGGATCCCAGCCGCGCGCGCAAATCCTCCGTCTCACGCGCAAAATCCCTCCGTACGCTCGCAAAATCCAGCCCCCGCGCGCCTTATCCTTCCCCACTCACCTCATTAGTCTTTCCCATTCGGCCATTCTTGGATTCTCCTCCAAATTTCCCCATAGCTGGTAGCTCCCTCGCACTCACATCGCATCTCCCCTAACCATACTTGCGCGGCGACGGCGACGGCGGCGGCGGCGGCGGCGGCGCTGACGGGGCCTCTCGATGAAGCATCCCAAGCTCGCTCCCACTCCGGCACTCCGGCCCCAGCCCTGCAGCGCAATCCACGGTTGTCGCTGCCCCGACTTCACCTTGGTCGACCACCACCTGGTATGCCTCTGCCTTTTTCTGGGAAGCAAGATTTTTTGTGACCAAGCAAGTCAAATATTGAGAAAAAATGAGGAGGGAGTCTCTGTCTACATCATAGGTGCACAATCTCCCTGTGATTTGAAGGTGACTTTTCTAATTTTGTGTATTCTTTTGTGAACACAGTGCTTTGTAATCGTTGGCCTGCATGTGAAATTGTTGCATCTACTTCTTCTTAGTGGTTGCTTTTTGTAAAATATTTGACATCAAGTGGTTATGTACTACATTTAAGAAATAGCTCATGATTGCAACAAGATGATTGGATAAGATATGATCGTTGCTGCATATATGCCTCTCCAATATTTAACCTTGTGTTCTACAGGACTAGCCAATTAAGTCATTGAGAACCATGGTTTCAAGAAACACAAGGTCATCAAGAAATAATCATGTATATTCACTGAGATCAGCACCAGCAATTTTTGTTGCCCAATCTATCAAATTTTGCAGCCTTATCAATGATATTTTTGTTTCTTACAGAGATCAGCACCAATTGAGAATGAAAGAGAGCTAAATGACAGCGTCAATGTGAATGCTAGTGAGGCTGACAAAGAAGCAAGTGGTGCAGCTGCTACTCAGACTGAAACTGAGTCCACAACAGGTCGTAATTCAGCCCTCAAAATCAAGCAAGCGAAGAAGAAGACTTCATCAGTTTGGAAGTATTTCAATGAGATATTTGTTGAAGAAAATGTGGATGACATGGTTATCAAGAAGGCAATGGCAGCATGCATGTATTGGGATGATGTTCTCCCAGCCCCAAGCAATCAAGGTACGACAAGCCTATGGAATCATTACCATTCATTTCATGATGATGCCAAAGCGAAACCTAGCATAACGAAAAAGAGTTCAGATAATTGGAGGTATGATGAGAATAGTAGTATCAGAAAATACTATATTGCAATTATCATGCATGAGTATCCAATCAACTTTTGTGAGCATGAGTATACAAATGATTTTATTAGATCTTTGCGCCCAGATTTTCCAATAATGGGCCACAAGGGTAGTAGGACCAAGATTATGGAAATATTTTATAATGAAAAGAAAAAGCTCTTTGATCATTTTGCCTCTCTTGACTGCCGGTTTAGTTGTACCATGTATATGTGGACTTCAAATCAGAATAAGGGGTACCTATGTGTAACTTGCCATTTCATTGATGATGAATGGAAGATACAAAAAAGGATTATAAACTTCATGCATCTTAAGGGAAGGCACACATGAACCAACTGCATCTTTGCAAAATATGACCTCATGGAACCTTGATCATAAATTGTTTGCCTTGACCTTAGATAATGCATCTTCAAATGATGGTTGTGTGGACACAGTCATTTCTACTCTTAACAGTCATGGTTCTGTACATTGTGCTGGCAAGTTCTTTCATATAAGATGTGCTGCACACATTATTAATCTCATTGCTAGAGATAGTGTGAACACAATTTCAGCTGTTATTGCAAACATTCGTGCATTAGTCCTTATTGTCAAGAGCTCCCCTTTGCAACAAGAGGCATTTTCAAAGCTTGTTGCAGAACTGGGAGTAGCAAAAAGAGGTCTTTCTTTAGATGTGGCCACCAGATGGAATTTAACTTACTTAATGATAGCAGATGCTCTTCACTTAAAAAGTGTTTTTTCAAAAGCTTGTGCTATGTTATCCTGACAAATATAGTTCACATGCTCCTACAAGAGAGGAATGGGACCATCATGCAGCCCTGTGTAGCTGCTTCGAAATATTTTATGATGCCACTAAACTTCTCTCAGGGTCCCATTATCCAACAGCAAACTTGTTCTTTTTCTGAATTTTGTGAAATTAACCTCAAGATTATTGAGTGGCTGAAAAGCAATGACAAATTTGTTGTTTCTATGGCTAAGTCAATGAAGGAGAAAATTGATAAGTACTGGGATATGAGCAATATTGCTCTTGTTGTTGCATGCTTCTTGGATCCAAGGTACAAGATGAAGGTGGCTGAATTTTATTACAGTGAGATGTCAGATGATTACGGATTTGATGATATGTATGAGTTCAAGAAAATTCTGCAAAAGCTTTATGATTCTTATGCCTCCAAGTATGGTTCTAGTGCAGCTAGCTTTGTGCAAGAATCTGAACCTATAACTGCTAGAACTTCTAGAACTTCTCAGTGCTATGTGGATTTAAATGAGGAGCCAAAGAGAAAAAGATTAAGTTCATTTCTAAGGGACAACACTGAACCTGGCCAAGAGCAGACTAACTTTGAGCAATATATCAAAGATCCATTGCTGACTTGGAAAGAAGGTGACTATTTTGACATTTTGAGCTGGTAGAAGACCCATAGTACAAAATATCCTATCCTTGGTCGACTTGCAAGGGATGTTTTAGCTATTCCTACATCAACAGTAGCATCTAAATCAGCATTCAGTGCTGGAGGAAGAGTTGTTGACAAGTATCGCAGTCGTTTGGACCCTCAAGTTGTTGAGGCCCTTATTTGCTCCAAGGATTAGATAAGAGCATCAAGGGAAGGTAATTGTTGCTACTTACTTCTCAGTACTGTAAATTTTGTATGTCCAGTTGATAAATTATTTATTGCTGATTTCTCCCATGTAATTTTGCTTATTTATTTGAGATCAAAGTGGTATAGCTTCAATTCTTGATGATTTGGCTGGTCTTGCTACAAATGACAAAGCTGAACAAGATGAAGGTATTCGAGCTATTGGACCTCATATTGTTAATTTTAGAAACTCAAATTTATTTGTTTGTTCATATAATCATTTGTGTTATGTAACACCCTCGGTGTTACACTGTACAATTTTTCCTAAAACATTGCATGTGCATCATGTTTATATGATAGTGTATGAATTATAGAGTGTAAATCAATTTCTGTGGCTCGAAACGTTCATCGGAAACGCGAAACGAACGTTATGTTTCAAGTCGCGTTATATCACTTTGGGTTCTAAATAAATTTTTATTGAACGAAAATGCTATAGAAGGCATACCCGGCACTTTAATAAAGTTTGTGGTACAAACTTCGTAGGTGGCAGTGAAATACTTGCGGTCGAGAATGGGATTCATTAGCTAGCATACTTGATAGCTTGGAAATTGAATTCGACGCAAAACCGATAAGAACTTAGTCAATTTTCGTAAGTCGAAAAATGGTTCGACGAAGCTAAGTTCGACAATTTTTATAGGGAATTTGGGTTAAGCAATGGTAGGGTATTAGAGCTTGTTTCAGTAGTTTAACATACCCCCTTGAGTGTAGAAAAACTGGTATAGCAATTGGATCATCGATTTGGGTTTTAGGACCGCTTTAAAAAGCGTGCACGACACGGTTTCTGCGTCTGGGCGCGGTCACCGTGCTCGGCCCTCGGCGCTGCCGCACTGGTCGCCGACGCACACGCACTCGCACATCGTACGCGAGCCACCGCGCTGGCCAGGCCTACCGCTGGCTCCGCGCTGCGGGCCACTATCACCCGTTGCCACGCCCTGGCTCGCGCTGACGCTCGCGCCTGCATGCACGCCGCGCCGGTAGGTCTGGCCGCTCTGCCACCGCCACTGTCATCACGGGCCCTTTGCTTGGTCGGTCCACTGCTGTTTGCCCGGCCATGTCCACGCGCTACTGCCAGTCTCGGTCGCGAGCGCTGGGTCGCCCGCGTGCGCTCTCACCGCCTACATCGCTGTGCCGCCATCCCATCACCGTGCTGCTGCCGCCCGCTTCGCTGTGCCATTGCTTGCGCTGTGTTGCATCGCGTCAACGCGCTACTGCTAGTCGCGGTCGCGAGTGCTGAGTCACAGCGTACGCTACACCGCTCGTGTCGTGTTTGCCTGAGCTACTACGCCGGCACATGGCCGTGTCGCCGTCGGCTTGTAGGTTAAATGCGCTGCGGCCGCCCGGGTCATGCCAACTCGTATGACCACGTGTGTCTTCTCTGTGTGCGCCCTTGTCCATTGCATTGAGTTGAGAGCATCGCTGTGCCTCGATCGCCTATGCCTTTAATGGCATCGCGCTGGAGTTGTCGGGCCGCGCCAAGGCCAGCTCGCAGCGCCGGTCAAATCCATGCAATTGCGTATGCCAAAGGATGCAGTAGGAACCTAGCTACGCGCCGAACACTCCCACTGCTGCTGCCAGCCGGTGTAGAGCCCCAATTTGACGATTCCTTCACCGTCGGCCATCTTAAGACCCCACGGTAGTGCCCATCTAATTCACCTTACCCCGTCCACCTCCATCCAATTCGTTGGCACTGTATCTTCGCCATGTTCCACTCTATCCCGTGCACACACCATTTTGCCCTGCTGCTGCCTGCTCAGCGCTGTTGACGTAGTTGAGCCACCGCCATCGTCGCGAGGCTTGCCGTGTGCATGTGGCCAGACTCGCTCGGTCCATCTCCGGTCAATCCACCACGTCTGGTAGGTTTGGGGTGAGTCGCTGATGCCCATCCTTGAGCTCGTTCACGTTGTCTGTGCCTTTGCTAACGGGAACGTGGCCGTCGCCGTAGGGATGAGTCCACCATCATGGAGGGAGCTCGGGACAGCATCTCCGTTCACCGTGTCGCCACCCATCACTTCGGGTTTACGCCTAGGTGAGCATCGGCTCGCATTTAGGGGCGGGGAGGGGCCGGTATGGCCGGGTAACCACCCTGTGCCAGCGCCGCCGCGTCGGTGCGTGCGCGCGGGTGCTGAGGGTGTCGCCGTTGCGAAGACAGGTTCCTCCGAGGGTTTATCTCCGAAGTAGCTGACTGTAGGAATAGTGCCGTGGGTCTCAGGGTGATTTGTCGGTAGGCCAGGGTCGTTTTCGTAAAATAGCCGAAACGCGCGGTCCTCCCCGTCGTGGGCCGCCATCGCGCGGATGGGTCGCGCCTATGCATCACGTGCGCACGCGCGTTTGTGCTGGACTGGGCCAAGCCGTCGCGCTCTGGGCCACGCGGTGGAAATTGGTTTTTCCATTTTCCAATGAATTAATAAATGCTTATTCAATTTAGTTTTGAGCGATGAAATTTTTACAGTAGGATCATTAGATTATTATATACTCACTGTAATTTTTGTAGCACTAGAGTAGGTTGATAAATAGAATAGCTAGTACCCTTGTTTTATCATATATAGAGTAAATCGGTATTAAGAGTAAGAATACCTTTAGTTGCTAAGATAATATATGTCATGCTTCATACTTGTTAGTGGTAACAGTAGGTAACTTAGCACCTTAGTCAGTAGCAGTCGCTTAGTAGCTTGATAGTTGTATTTTTATGTTAAGAGTTGTTGTTGCCGTATTACTAAGTGTTGCATCATCATTTCATGCATGTAGATCACGAGTTGGTAGAGTTCGTGCCCTTGCACGAACAGGATTACGAGGAAGTCATTGAGGAGTACGAGGAGGAGATCCTCGCGCAGGAGGGAGCCCCAGAGCCTTTTGGTGCTGACTTTGTTGACCCACCGCCTACCCAAGGCAAGTCCCGGTGCATAACCCATATTTTTACTGATCACTGAATATATATATGATGTGCATTTACGTTTCAGGTATTTTGTGGAAACTACATGCATAAATACATCTACCTCTGAGTCCTACTAGTACAGGTCGAGTAGCTGCTATGCTTAGGATTTTGGTAGCGTGAGTAACCTGCCATTACTCGCAATTGGTGATAATTATGATCACTCAGGATAAAATGGTGGAAAGGAAAAATGGTGACCGGGCAGGGATATGGTTTGGGTATTGGTGGGCGTAAGAGGTTGTGTCCTGCAACCAACAAGGCATAGCTTGGTTACACTTTTTTCCTTATGTCTGTGTCGGTTAAGGACCGGCCGTTGCATAAGGCTCTAGGCAAGTCATAGATTTATTATCCCGAGCACATACTTGGGTATGGGCGCAGGGAAGACTTGTTGCTCTCTTGTCATGGGTTTCGGCTCTTTTGGACCAACTGATTGGAGGCGGGGATGGAGGAGGTCCTTGCACCACACTAAGTCCGGGACTTAGGAGCGGGGGCTTGGAGTCCAAGTTTGGACGGGGACCTGGACCCTAGAACAGTAGGGTGATGGGTTGGTCCTGCTTGTGCCTAGGGTACAAGCGGGGCGCGTGTTTTCAGGGTACCCAGCTGGGGGCATTGATTCACGAATCGCCGGGCGATCCGATATGGCTTGTCTATGGTTTAGCATCGTAGTAAGAACTGAAAGCTGGAAGATGATGAAATGGAACTGATTACTCAACTTTTGCTTAAAAGTAGAATAGGTGCTTACATAGAATGGCTAGATAATAAATTAATACGGCTATAAATAATAACATAAATAAGGACTCACTATTAGTATTGCTTTCTGCAAAAGGAAACCAGCAAGCCATAAAGCTTATCATCTCCCTTGGTGTTGGGGACCTAATACCGAGGCACCCAATGAGGTGGAATTAATAACCATCGAACGTTGACGCTTCTGGTCAGACAAGAACGCTACTACACTTCTTGCCCAAACGATGAAAGATTGGTTCCACCTCGCTCGACCCTCAAGGGCTAAGACTCCGCCTCACCCGATGGCTGAGGGCAGGCTTTGTCTCACCCAAATGCCTGAGGGCAGGCTCCGCCTCACCCGATGGCTGAGGGCAGGCTTCATCTCTCCCAAACGCTGAGGGCTGGCTTCACCTCGCCTGACGGCTGAGGGCTGGCTCCGCCTCGCCCGACATCTGAGGGCAGGCTCAACCTCGTCGACGGCTGAGGGCAGGCTTCGTCTCGCCCAACGCCTAAGGGTTGGCTCCACCTCATCCGACGTCTAAGGGCTGGCTCCACCTTGCCGACGGCTGAGGGCTGGCTCCGCCTCGCCCGAGTTTGAGGGCAAGCTCCATCTCACCCAACGGCTGAGGGTAGGCTTCATCTCGCCCAACGCCTAAGGGCTGGCTCTGCCTCGCCCGATGGTTGAGGGCTAGCTCTACCTCGCTCGATGGCTGAGGGCTAGCTCCGCCTCGCCCGACGACAACACCCTGTTCCTTCATAAATACGAGCACAGGGTACGACAAGACATTCAAGTCAACCATAGTACCGAGGGCCATGCCCTACATGCCTGCAGGAAGGTACTGTCAGGATACGACGGGATGGGCACTTTAGGCCCTTTTCAACCTGACAGAGCTTGAACAGTGTTGTAGGCGTTGACTTTTGTCCCACAGTGTTGTAGATGCTACCATTAGCCCTCGAACGTGGATACTAACACAAGCATACGACAACCACTACGATCCAAGATAGAGCTTACATCATCCACAGTGACCGACAAATGGTCACTTCCCGTCTACTCCCCGAAGGGTCATGGCTCGGCTCTCTGGCACGCCGCACCGTCCGCCGCTATAGGATGGGATGCACCCACTTGCTAAAAGAGGCCAGGGCAGGGCCCTATGTGGATCAACGAACACACCATTCCTGGCATGGTCTGCCATGTTAGCAGGGCATGCACAGGGGAAAGGAAGACCCGGCTCCCTTGAAGGACCTTCTATACCTTTGGTTTTTTCCTCTGTATCCCGTTTGTAACCCCTGCTCCCCCTTGGTCTATAAAAGGGAGGGCACAGCACCCCACTGATGGGACCGATCATTTTTGACACACAAGACACAACCAAGCAACAACTGAGCTCTTGGCGTCCTTTTGACCTTTCCCTCAGAGACTTGGGACCCGTCCCTCTCTCGACCGTTTGTACCCTCTACTACAAACCTTTTTTGGTACTAATAACATGAGCATCAATAGACTGGATGTAGGGACGTTCTGCCTAAACCAGGATAAACCTTGTGTCCTTTAGTACACCATCCGAGCCTAACGTGCAACAATTATAAATTTACTAGCCGGTGTTTGTTCGAAACACCGACAGTTGGTGCGCCAGGTAGGGGCCTTTGCGCGTTCCAAACCAGGCCTCGAATGGCTAGCCACGCAATCAGCTGGGTCCTGGTCGCACACGTGTGTTTCGGTGACCTAGACTTCATCGTCATGGTGGGAGGAAAGTTGGCATTGGCCCACGTCGCCATCCAATCTCTCCCCTCCATCAACTTCAGCCACAGGAGGCTTGAGCGCCAGCCCGACGTCTCCCTCGGACACCAGCCATCCAGGGATGACCCGCACCGCCTCACCCTCTCTCTGGAACACTCCGCACGGAGTGCCTCGATGGTGCTTCCATTCGGTCTCCACAACGCCGCGGCGACCGTAAGCCACCTTGTGGCACAGCGCACGATCCCGTCTCCCGTGAACAACGAGTTCGTGGGGATGATTGAAAGCATCACGGAATCCCTCCATGGCCTCCTTGCGGAGGGGCTAGGGTTAGACTCTAGCTCTGACTCTAGCAGGGGGAGCCATCACCCCTCCCAGGAATGTTTCGAGGCGGAAACCCCTGAGGGACACGTTGAAAGCGTCTCCACAGAGGAGACTACTCCGGTAGGCAACCTCAGTTGCGGAACCGAAGGGGGGACATCGGCCCCACCACACGTAGGGGTGGAGCAGCTGAGAGCCCAAAAGCGGGAGAGAGACGAAGCTAGACAACAACTTGTTCGAGAGTACGCGGAGGTCTCTCAAGAGATCGAACGCCACGGAAATGGTGGGCGTGCATGCGCTGTGGCCCGTGACTTAAACTGAGGGATCATCACCGATGGTGAAACCCTTCCTCACTTTGCTCGTGCAAGCCAGAACATCACCGCCGCAATGGCCTTGCTTCATGGCTTTCCAGAGGCCGCAACGCCCGAGGATCGTCGGGCCCACCGCGAAATACGCACGCTGCTCGAGCGTGTGGCGGTGCACTAGGTGGAAAGCTCATTGTCCCGACGATGTGAGCTCAACACCAGCCAGCGTACGCCCTCGGTGTGTCCCACCAGGGACGCATCAGTCCACCAAGCACTACGAGGTGCCAGGCAGCGCGCTGCGGCCCAGATACAACAGTGTCTCGGCCGTAACCGCAACGCACGCAGCACCATCAACGCCCGCAGACGCACCTACAGCAACCCAAGGGAAGGAGCCCGCCGTGGCTATCATCCTCAACGTGGCAGATGCTACGACAGCAGCGAGGATCGGAGCCCGAGCCCTGGCCTGCTAGGGCCTCAGGCCTTCAGCTAGCACATCCTCAATGCTGCATTCCCGCCAAGGTATCGACCACCTACCAATATCCCTAAATACTCCGGGGAGACAAACCCCGGACTTTGGCTTGAAGACTATCGGCTTGCCTGTCAAGCCGGTAGTGCGAATAATGATGACTTCATTATCCGCAACCTTCCACTGTTCTTGGCCGATTCGACATGAGTGTGGTTGGGGAACACCTGCCGTCCAACGCAATCCAGAGTTGGGTGGATCTGAAGGAGATCTTTGTGGTAAACTTCCAGGGCACGTACAAGCACTCTAGGAGCCCATGGGACCTCAAGAACTGCCGTCAGAAGGCCGGTGAGACCCTATGCGGGTACATCCGGTTCTTCTCCCGATAGTGCAATGAGCTCCCTAACATTGCCGACGTCGACGTAATATGAGCCTTCCTGTCTGGGACGACCTACGAGTCCTTGGTTCATAAGCTGGGACACAAGGGCCTGTGAACCACCAAGGAACTCTTAGACATCGCCACCAGCCACGCCTCAGGAGAGGAGGCGGTCGGAGTGATCTTCGATCGCCTCGAGGGCAAGGCAAGGCGGGACGAGGGTGCCAGCGAAGGCACCTCTAATCGTTCCACCAAACGGAAGAACAAGAAGCAACGGCACGAGGACTCGCTCATGGCCATCACTAATCGTAAGGGTGGTCGAAAGCCTACGAAGGGCACTCCGAACCACTTCAAAAAATTACTCGAGGGGCCGTGCCCGAACCACGTCTTTCCTGTAAAGCATCTGCTCAAGGACTGCAGCCTCATGCAGAAGTTCTTGTCCAAAGCTCCAACAAAGGGGGGCAGGGGAAGGAATCTACCCCCACTGCGGACGACACCGAGGAGAAGGACGATGGCTTTCCAACATCGGACGGCTGCCTTATGATCTTCGGAGGCTCAGCGGCCTATGACTCCAAACGCCGCTAGAAGGTCGCATTCCACGAAGTCTACATGGCCCAACCGGCCACACCTCCCTTCCCCCGGTGGTCGGAATCCGCCATAACCTTCGATCGGACCGACCATCCGGATACCATCCTACACCCGGGGAGATATCCGCTTGTGGTCGACCCGATCGTCAGCCCAAAGCGACTCACCAAAGTACTGATGGACGGAGGCAACGGCCTCAACATCATGTACACCAAGACGCTCGACGTGATGGGCGTTGTGGCAGAACCGCCTAATCTAATGCCTCCTAGGAGTGCTTGTCTTCCATTAGACACTAAACACTCGAGGGAGAACACTAAATTACTCAGTTTCGTCGGGCACACCCTAAGGGAGAACTCGAAATTCCACATTTTTGCCATCAGGATCACAAATGAGAGAATAAAGCTTACATCATCCTTAACCATTTCTTACATCACTTTTAATACAACATCAGAGTATAAGATTCATTATTATAACAGCAGAATGTAATCATATTATCAGAGTTATGAACAATTTAAGTTACAGCGGAATATAAACATGTTATCAGAATTACAGCGGAAATCAATATCTATTCATGGCATAATAAATCATTGATATGTAAACTATGATAACAGATTATAAAACTTTCATTTATAAAAACATTTAGTGAGAGTTATAAATAAAGACTATGATCGCAGCGTAAAGGAAATCCTCTCTGAGCCCACCAGGAGGAATCCACACACAAAGGTCAGCTCTAGCCTCCACCTGTCACCTGCAACAGGGGGAATAAAACCCTGAGTACTCAATTATACTCAGCAAGACTTACCCAATAGGAGGAAAGAAAAGACTCCAAGGATATGCAAGGCTATCTGGTGTGTGGGTTTATTGCATTTGCAGGAAGCATTACTAAGCGTGCGTCCTTATATTCGATTTTTATTAATAGCCGCATTGGTTTATTAACTAACCATTCTATGTAAGCACCTATGCTACTTTCAAGCAGATGGTAAGCAATCAGATTTTCTTTTTCCATCTTTCATCTTTCAGTTCTTACTACGATGCTAAACCATAGACAAGCCGTACCGGATCGCCCGGCGATTCGCGAATGAATGTCCCTAGCTGGGTACCCCGAAAACACACGCCCCACTTGTACCCAAGGCACAAGCAGGACCAATCCATCACTCTCCTGTCCTAGGGTCCTAGGTCCCCATCCAAACTAGGACTCCAAGCCCCTGCCCCTAAGTCCCGGACTTAGTGCGGTGCAAGGACCTCCTCCACCAAAAAGAAACCTTGACAATCGGTCTAGAAAGAGCCGGAACTCACGATAAGAGAGCAACAAGTCTTCCAAGTGCCCAAACCCAAGTATGTGCTCGGGATAATAAGTCTGTGACTTGCCTAGAGCCTTATGCAACGGTCGGTCCTTATTCGACACAGACAGAGAAAGCAGTGTAACCAAGCCATGCCCTGTGTCCACGGCGACACAACCTCTTACACCCACCAATACCCAAACCATATCCCTGCCCGGTCACCATTTTCTTTTCCACCATTTATATTTTCCAAGTGATAATAATCCAATAATATATTTCCTATATCTCGCGAGTGACAGGCAATCACTCGACTTCTACCGGAGTCCTGTAGCATAGCAATCTACACGATCCTGTCATACTAGTAAGACTCATAGGATAAAGATATATATGCAAGTGGGTTTCATTCAACTCCTGAAAACTTAAGGCACAAATATAATTTAAACTGCAGAAAGTAGAGGTTATGCACTGGGGCTTGTCTAGGTAAGATATATTAAAAAGTTAGTATCTGCATCTTCAGATCATCCACCATCATTTGAATAGAAAGCCCATTGCATTATCTCCTGGAGAGAATACCATTACACCATTTGCAGATTCCCACTCATCCTTCACTTGATCCGATGATCCATCATCGTACCTATATGATATGCAATGCGATGCAATGAAAAGACATAATTAATTGACTACAATCGTGACTCATAAAATACGATTTACACATCTCAAGTTAACAGCTAGTTCTAACGATGACCGTACTTAGGCTACATATACACGTTGTCGAATAAGACATCATTCCCCAACAATTATTTTAGTTATATAAACCAAGGTTGTTTCTTTATTTCTATTCCATCTATTTAATCTTTATTCGCAATAGGACATCGTTATCTACTTAGCAAACTGATTATTCTTGAGCTACAAAAATTACCATGGGTACCTAATATTGCTAAGAGCCTAGTGTAAAATTTTCAGATTCAACACTATCACCGATTTATCACAATAATTCCTATAAGTTTATATTTTTACAATATTAAGTACCTTAAATTAATTATATAGCTTCCAAGAATATTATCACACTATGTGAACAAAATATACTAACAGGTAGATCATGATTTTAGGAGACTAACAAAACTAGTTTGGCATTTTTATGATTTTTCTACACTTTATTTTCAATTTTCCAAGAGCACTAATTTAATAAAACAAAACAACTCAACAGGAAAGGACCTGGGCGACCAAGCTTGGTTCTGCATGCGCTGGCGTGGCCTAACACGCATGACAGCCCTGAAACAGCTTACTGCTGCCCATGCCCATGAGCCAGCGCGGTCTAGGCAGAGCAGCCATGAAGGCCAACACGTCATCAATCATGCCCGATCACGTTGCCAGCCAAGCCAAGCCCGGTCCAGAACAGAGAACAACGGCAAGAAGCAGACCGCCCATGCGGTGATGGCGTAGCATTTTCACAAAATGACCCCTGCACTTTCCCTAAATCAACCCGCGGGACTCTAGACACTATTCAAACGAGTCACGTATTTTGCACCGTGGACCCTGTACAAAGTTTTCGCTTGGTTTGGTACCCTCTTCTACCTTCACAAAGCAGAGCACGGCACAGGGCATCGGCCGGCGGCGGCGGCAACGGCGCATTGGGGCCAAGGAAGGCACGGCGGCGGCGTACCACCCACCGGTGAGCTGCACGAGGAGCCCACGCAACCACGCCTGGGCGCGGCAAGACCCGAGCCTGCCCCAGGCAGCCTGCCCGCGCGAGCTGCAGTGGCGGCAATCCGGTTGCGGCGGGGAGCGACGGCGGCGCGGCCACGACAGGACGCCTGGCCACGGCGTGGAGTTGGATGGAGGTGCACGCTCGGTGCGAGGTGGCTGCGATGGTGGTGGGCGCAACGGCGAACAAGAGCGACGACCGTGGCTTCTCAACGACGCGGGCGGACGGCGCAGCCGACGGTGAATGCGGCACGGCGACTACGGCATACAGCGGTGCTGTAGTGGCCACGGCAAGGTTTGGTGCGGAGCACACATGACTCGATGTCCGGCCGGGCAACGCCGGCTCCCAGCGCGGACGGCGACGGCGCGGGACGCTGTGAGCTCCGGTCCAGAGCGGCCGTGGGGGTGTAGCGACGGCCGGGACCAGCACGAGGCAGCAGGGAGTAGGGAGGCACGGTAGTGGCTCACGCGCGTGTGAGGGGGGCGAGACAAGTAGAGGGAGCGGGGAGCACCGATGGCGTGCGGTGGCCGAGTGACGATGGCGCAGTCAGGTAGGTGCTCGCGCGAGGCGACTACAGCCTCCAGCAGCAGAACAAGTAGAGATTGAGAGAGCATAGGTGAGCGATGAGAGCGAGCGGGCATCCACAAAAAGTAGAGATAGGGAGCAGCAGAACGTGGCATGGCAGAGGCAAGGACGGTGGGGTAAAAATGAGCTGCACCGCTGCAGGCTACTGTAAAGGTGGTCATCCGATCCAATCCATTGCACTGTCACTGCACAATAACGATGCTCCTTCCTTCACTTCACATGCACAACGCTACATGGTTGTTTTTGCCGGACAGTCCATGTACATGGGGGTAGCAGCTAGCAGAACCAAGCAGAGACAAACACGCAGAGCAGAGGAAAAGGGAGGGAGTGAGAGGCCAGCCTGGCACGGCTATATATATAGACACACACACACCGAAAAGTGCTGGCCGCTGAGAAACCAAGGCAATTGAGTGTATATATATATACACCGAAATGTGCAGTCGAGTGTCAGCTCGTGTACGTTTATTTGCAGCAAGAAACCAAGGCAGAGAGAGAGAGGGAAAAACAAAGGCCGAGGATAGAGCGAGCAGCGGTTCGACATGGTAGACAAGATCGATGCAGCAGAAATAGAAAAGGAGGAAGAAAACAACGTGAGTGACCCGCCAACTTCCTAAACATGATGGCAGGATGGTCTGGCCCAACGTGGTCGGCAGAGCGTGCTGGTTGGCATAGACAAGACCGCGGCCGTAGAGACAGGCAAGGCAGATCAGCGGCATTCATTGCAGCAGAGATGACGCGATGAAACGGGCAGTCGAACGATGGCGCTTAGCGGGGCATCGGCACGACAAGGCCAGTGACGTAGGCAAAACGACGCGCGTCGTCGGTGTAGAACCACGACGGGAATGAGATAGTGAATAATTGCCCTACAACGAGTACGCTATACGCTAGGGAAAATAAACGAAACTGTTGCGCTCTTTCTCTCGTCAGTTCGTGTTTATAAACCTGTGAGTATAAATAAATATATATATATATATATATCATTCTATCTATTAATGGATTTTATTTTATTTATAAAAGTTGCTTTGCATGCATTAAATCAAAAATCCAAGAAACTCGCTTCGAAAATTTTTCTTAAACCTAAATCGCGGTGCTGAACAAACTCGTAACACCAAGGGGTTACAGGCGTCGACCGGACGCGCCTCCGCCCCACCCGAGCGTCTTTCCACGACATCATGCCTGGGAAGCAGGCCATGCTACTCGGGCAGATCGATCTGCTAGTTACCTTTAGGGATCAGTTCAATTACAGGACTGAGACCCTCACCTTCGAGGTGGTTGGGTTTCCTGGAACCTTCCACGCCATCCTAGGACGACCCTGCTATGCGAAGTTCATGGCCGTCCCCAACTATGCATACCTCAAGCTGAAGATGCCGGGCCCCCATGGGGTCATCACCATTGGCACCTCCTTTCAATGGGCCTACAAGTGCGAGGTCGAGTGCTGCGGCCACGCCACAACGATCGTCGCCTCTGGGGAACTTGCCGCCCTCAAGGACGAGGTCGTGAAGAAGCGCCCGATGCGAAGAAATCGATCAGGTCGTTCGAATCGTCAAAGGGCTCCAAGGGGGTCCTCATAGATCCTAGCAGCTCCGAGGGTAAAACGGTACGCATTGGTACCACACTTTCCTCCAAATAGGAAAGCATGCTCATCGACTTCCTCAGCGGCAACAAAGACATCTTTGCATGGAAACCCTCGGATATGCTAGGCATTTCGAGGGAGGTCGCCGAGCATACCTTGAAAATCCATCTAGGCTCCAAGCCGGTGAAGCAACGCCTATGTCGCTTCGACGAGGAAAAGCGCAGGGCCATCGGTGAAGAGATAGCAAAATTGTCGGCCGCCGGATTCATCAGGGAAGTACACCACCTAGAGTGGTTAGCTAATCCTGTCCTTGTGTGAAAGAAGAGCGAGAAATAGAGGATGTGCGTAGACTATACGGGTCTCAACAAGGCATGTCCAAAGAATCTATTTGTTTTGCCACGCATAGACCAAATAGTCGACTCTACCTCGGGGTGTGAAACCCTCTGCTTCCTTGATGCCTATTCTGGCTACCATCAAATCACAATGAAAGAGTCTAACCAGCTCGCGACGTCTTTCATCACCCCCTTTGGATCATTCTGCTATGTCTCAGTGTCGTTCGGTCTGAAGAGCGTTGGAACTATGTACCAGCGCTGTATGCTCAAATGCTTCGGGGACCTCATCGGGTGGACCGTTGAGGCCTACATCGACGACATCGTAGTTAAGTCCAAACAGGCTGACCACCTCGTCGCCGATCTTGAGCAACCTTTGTGAAACTCCAGGCGCATGGCATTAAGCTCAATCCCGAGAAGTGTGTTTTTGTGGTCCCGAGGGACATGCTGCTCGGCTTCATCGTCTCCGAGCGTGGCATCAAAGCCAACCCGGAGAAGATTTTAGCCATCACAAGGATGGGCCCAATTCAAAACATAAAGGGGGTTCAGCGGATCATAGGGTGCCTCACTGCCCTCAGTTGATTCATCTCGCACCTCGACGAACGAGGTCTCCCCCTTTATCAACTACTGAAGAAAGCCGACCGCTTCGAGTGGACATCCGAGGCCCAGGAGGCACTTGACATGGTCAAACTACTTCTGACAAGGCCCCCGATCCTAGTTCCTCCAAGCGACAGAGAATCCCTCCTGCTATACATAGCGGCCACCACGCAAGTGGTCAACGTCAGCCCTAGTAGTAGAGCAAGAGGAATAGGGGCATGCACTCAAGGTGCAGCGCCCTATGTACTTCATCAGCGAGGTACTATCCGGTTTCAAGACCCGCTACTTCCAAATCTAGAAGCTCCTGTATGCCGTCCTCATCACCAAGAGGAAGCTACGCCACTACTTCGAATCACACACTATGACGATTGTGACGTCGTTCCCCCTCGGTGAGGTCATCCAGAGCTAGGATGCCACGGCAAGAACCACGAAGTGGGCACTAGAGTTGATGGATCAAGGCATCACATATGCCTCTCGAACGGCGATCAATTCCAAGGTGTTGGCTGACTTCATCGTGGAATGGACCGTGGTCTAGACACCACCGGCGGTCGTCGATCAAGAATACTAGATGATGTACTTCGATGGATCACTGATGAAGAAGGGCGCCGGCATGGGGCTAGTCTTCGTATCACCCCTTGGGGTCCACATGAGGTACATGGTTCGGCTCTATTTCCCCTCATCAAATAATGTGGCTGAGTATGAAGCGCTCATCAACGGCCTACGAATCACCATCAAGTTGGGCATCTGATGCCTCGACATCCGAGGCGACTCCCAGCTGGTCGTCAACCAAGTCGTGAAGGAGTCCAGCTGCCATGATGCCAAGATGGCTGCGTACTACTAGGAGGTCCGATGGCTGGAGGACAAATTCAACGGCCTCGAACTCAATCACATCCCAAGGTGCCTCAATGAGGCGGCCGACGCACTTGCAAAAGCGGAGTCCGGTCGAGAGCCGGTACCAACAGCGTCTTCGCCAGTGGCCAATATAAGCCCTCGGTACGCTATGAAGGGTCAGAATGGGCCGATGATGGCCTGTCTGATCTAGCCCCGGGGGCTGACTAACCGACGGCTCCCTCTAGCCCCGAGGTCATGGAGCTTGAAGAGGAACCTGCGACAGAGCCCGACCCTCTGGACGATAGGAGAACACTCTACCTCGACTACCTCCTCCATGACACGCTGCCGATGGACAAGACGGCAGCTCGACGATGGCTTGCACGTCACGCCAAGTCCTTCGTTCTTGTAGACGGCGAACTCTACAAAAGGAGCCACACCGGGATCCTGCAGCTCTATATCCCCATCGAACAGGGGAAGCTTCTGCTAAGCGATATCCACGGTGGGGCCTGCGATCACCACGCCGCGCCTAGAACCTTGGTTGGGAACGCATTTCGACATGGCTTCTACTGGCCCACTGCAGTAGTTGACGCCGAGCAGATCGTACGCGCCTACGAAGGGTGCCAGTACTATGCTCAGCAAACTCACCTCCCAGCCCAGGCACTCAAGATGATCCCCATCACGTGGCCCTTCGCTGTCTAGGGGCTCGATCTGGTTGGGCCTCTCAAGAAGGCACCCAGGGGCTACACCCACTTGCTTGTCACCATAGACAAGTTCACAAAATGGATCGAACCTCGACCGATCTCCGTAATCAAGTCCGAGCAAGCCGTGTTGTTCTTCCTCGACATCATTCATCATTTTGGAGTACCAAACTCCGTCATCATGGATAATGGCACATAGTTCATCGGCAAGAAATTCATTCGATTCTGCGATGAACAACACATCCGGGTCGATTGGGCCGCCGTCGTGCTCCCCGGACGAACAGGCAGGTCGAGCGCGCAAACGGCATGCTCCTATAGGGCCTCAAACCCAGGATCTTCAATCGGCTAAATAAGTTTGGCGCACGCTGGGTCGCCGAGCTCCCTGTGGTGCTCTGGAACCTAAGGACAACTCCTAGCTGGGCCACCGGCTACACGCCTTTCTTCAGGGTCTACGGTTCCAAGGCTATCCTCCTAACCGACCTCGACTATGGAGCGCCAAGAATCAGAGCATACGACGAACAGGGAGCCAAGGCATCCCATGAAGACACCATGGACCAGCTAGACGAAGCTCATGACATCGCTCTCCTCTGTTCGGCCCAGTACCAGCAGACGTTGCGCCGGTACCACAGCCGACGGGTGCAGGACCGAGCCTTTAACATCGGGGACTTGGTTCTCCGCCTCGTGCAGAGCAACAAGGACCGTCACAAGCTCTCCCCGCCCTAGGAGGGACCATACATCATCGCGGACGTACTCTGGCCAGGCGCCTACAAGTTGAAAACCATTGACGAAAAGGTCTTCACCAACGCCTGGAACATTGAGTAGCTATGTCATTTTTACCCTTAAATAAATGCAAACAGTTTCTTATCAGTTTTTGTCTTCAAAAATCCCCGATCTTTAGTGACATCCGACCCCTCCAAAGTGCGAAGGGTCGAACCTCACTTGGGGGCTGATATAAGTACGTTTACCTTACAAACACTCTCTGTGTTATCTTGCAAACATTCTCTGTGTTTCCCTCTTTTCTCATGGTAAGTTCTAAAGGCTAGAATTTCGAGAACAAAATCTAAGTATAACTAGTAGGACTACGGGAAACCCACGCCCCAGCGGCTACGGCCTCCTTGCTCACCAGTATGATCAGAGTTGCCTCTCCCGCTCTCCTAGTTTTTTGCAAGCTTAACTATGAGAAGGATTGGAAGGCACCAAACCTCTTTTACAAAAAGAGGGAGAAAAGCCAAAAAGCTATTTCCCATAACGAAAGTTGAAAACTTATTCATTTTTCGCACAAATTCATGGCTTACAAAGTAATTTCATCACGAAAAGGACTGATGTATTCATAAATACAAAAACTGTTCACTCGAGGGCTCCCCCACAAACTTATTCGATTACAGTTTCTGACCAGTTCTACTATAAGTACTACTACGATCGCCGAGCCACGCTCTCCATCGGCGACGTCCTACCGCTCTATGGGATCCTCGAGGGCGCCATCATCTGCAACATCGAGCACCACGTCGGCAACTGTGGTGCCCTCGCCGGGCATCCAGGGATTACACCATCACGACTAGCCGCAACCCTGACAACGGCACCTCCGCCGGAGCATCTAGGGATTATGCCATCGCGACCAGCCGCAACCCTAACAACGGCACCTCCGCCGGAGCGTCCAGGGATTGTGCCATCATCATCAGTCGTAACCCTGATAACAGCGCCTCCATCAGGGCATCAGGGACTGCGCCATCATGATCAGCCGCAACCCCAATAATAGCACCTCCACCGGAGCATCCAGGGACTACACCATCATGATCAGCCGCAACCCTAACAACGGCGTCTGCACAAGGGGCATCTCCCACCGAAGAAAGGCTGCCACGAACGATAGCGAAACCGACGACGCTCAGCTCCCTCTAGTGCACCTCCTCCTTCGGTGGAGGTGGCCCCATCTCGGCAAAGGCAGCTAACACAATCTCATCTACGTTGGATGTCCTCCAGCTTGACATCACGCTCCGGATTCACGAGCGGATCTATGAGTTTTTCTCTCCCTAGCATTACCCTCTCTCACTTAGGAACCGCTGCAACACACGAATGCATTAGGTGGAAAGCAAGGAGAAGAGGTAGCGGCTCAAAAGCAGGCAAAGGAATGGGACAAGAACTCCCCTCCCCCTCCCTATTTAAGAAGAGGCGCAGTAGCTGAGGAAAGGCGAAAGGTTGGGACGAAAAACTCTCTTTCTTCCCCTATTCAATGCAGATGGGAAATCGATGCTGATGCGCCTGGACCGACGGGACGTGCCCTGATCGATAAGACGCTGCCTGGTCAAATAGGACATTGCCTGGGGCATGGCCCACCACAACCACGCGCTGGGTGCGAGAATCAGGGCACACCCGCATATAGGCGACTCTCCGCTTCCCAGGCAGGACGATGGAACGACCCGACGATGGAACCCCCATCCAGGGGGCCCAACGGGCCTCCTGGATCGATCGAACAGCCCAGGTAAAACAACGAATGAACAATCGCTGAAAGATAAGCACCTCTGTTTACTTATTTTGCGAGTTAATTTCATTACCGAGCGTCCGACCCCAGCAATAGCAGGGGCATGGACATTGCTCGGGGGCTGCCGAGGGTGTCTACTTATTTAGACATCCTCATCGCTGACCCCTCCTTACGTTTAAAAACCAGAGACGCGGGGTGCGGGTGTAAAACTTTGAGTAAAACCGGATGAACCGCTAGACCCTACGCCCCGGTGGCTATGGTGTTTTTGTTCAACAACATAATCGAATTCATAGTTCCTCGTACCCCAAGTTTTTGCATCCGCCTTCTCGAGTAGGGCTCAGAGGGGTCCGCCTATAGAATCTCCTTCTTGAGTCAACCACAGTACCGAGGGCCATGCCCTACATGCCTGTAGGAAGGTACTTTCAGGATACGACGGGACGGGCACTTTAGGCCCTTTCCGACCCGATAGAGCTCGAACAGTGTTGTAGGCGTGGACTTCTATCCCACAGTGTTGTAGGCGCCACCATCAGCCCTCGGACACGGATACTAACACGAGCATACGACAACCAGTATGATCCAAGATAGAGCTCACATCATCCATAGTGACGGACGAATGGTCACTTCCCCGTCTACTCCCCGAAGGGTCACGACCCAGCTCTCTAGCACGCCGCACCGTCCGCCGGTGTAGGATGGGATGCACCCACTTGCTGAAAGAGGCCAGGGCACGGCCCTATGAGGATCAACGAACACACCATTCCTAGGATGGTTTGCCATGTTAGTAGGGCAGGCACAGGGGAAAAGGAAGACCCGGCTCCCTCGAAGGACCTTCTCTACCTTTTTTTTTTTCTCTTTCCCCCGTCTATAACCCCTGCTCCCCCCTTGGTCTATAAAAGGGAGGGCAGGACACCCCACTGAGGGGACCGATCGTTTTTGACACACAAGACACAACCAAGCAGCAACCGAGCTCTTGGCATCCTTTCGACCTTTCCCTCAGATACTTGGGACCTGTCCCTCTCTTGACCGTTTGTACCCCCTACTACGAACCTTTTTTGGTACTAATAACACGAGCAGCAGCAGACTGGACGTAGGAATATTCTGCCCAAACCAGTATAAACCTTGTGTCCTTTAGTACACCATCCGAGCCTAACACGTAACAATTATAAATTTACTAGCCGATGTTTGTTTGAAACACCGACACTTGGAGTCAGGAAATTATTCCCACTAGTCAGATAAGTCTTGCGAGTACATTGTGTACTCATGGTTTATTTACCCCTATTGCAGGTACTGCTTGAGGCATTGCTGTTGTGTGAAGGATTCTTCTGGTGGGCACAGACGGAATCATTGCTTACTATCGCTAGATGTTTGCTTGATGTTTATTTTCATTCCGCTGTTTAGTATTCCGCACTCTAACATTTGGTAATGTAATAATGTAATTTTTAATAACTTTAGATGTATGAAATGGACTCAATTTGTAACTCGTTCTCATTATTGGATTCTTGGGAAAAATGTGGATCTTTCGGGCTCTCCCTTGGGGTGTGCCCGATGGATACCGCCCGCTGTAGCTTACTTTCGGGGTGCTTAGTGTCTAGTGGAAAATGGGCGCCTCTGTGAGTGTGTTATTTCGGGTGGTTCTGCCATAGTTGGTACCAGAGCCAATAATAGGTTATGAGTTCATCACTCTTTTCCAAAACTTAAAAATTTGACCAACAAAAGTTTTGCGAAAAGTAGGATACGATAAAATTATCTAAATAAGTATAAGCCCTAGTAATATGGTCTATCTAGGATAGCGGCACTGGTTTTATCTAATCGGTTTTCTGCAGGTACACTGACTTATGTTGCATAAGAAATTGCTTAGCATACGGAAAGTGAGTGTGCGATGTGCTGAAATTTTATGAATGCCGCTATATTCTGGCTTGAGTAAACGTATAGGCCGATGCATGCATCATGATAATAGAATCTTGTTTGAACTAAAGTCCCCCTACATGCATAATTGGATTAGTAAATTGGTAGGACAACTAAAAGAATGCTTTAATAAATGTCTCATCGTTTCTCTAATCCCTTGTTCTGATCTAGAAGGTTGTCCTAAGTGGTTGGTTCCTATCTCTTACAGATGAATCTAAGGTTCAGACGCAGGAGCACCAGTGCTGGGGCGGGCCACGGACTTGATGAGGGCCAAGGCAAAAGTGGCCAGCCAATGAGCACAACGGGGAGAGCCATGAGGCTCCACTTCTGGCTCCTCCTCCTCTACCACCGCCACCGTCGATGACTCACGCGGAGATGATGAAGGAAATGATGGCTACTCACCACGAGTCAGCCTGTGCCATGGAGCTACTGGCACAGGCTGTTGCTGGTTTCGCTCGTGTGGGCCACGGGGGCAATAGTGGGAACGGTGGTGGTGCTCATGGTCCTGAGGGACCCTACTCTTACCAGGATTTCCTCAAGACGCATCCACCCACGTTAACACCATCAGTGGAGCCCCTAGATGCGGAGCATTGGCTTCACATTCTGGAGCAGAAGTTCCTATTGCTCAATGTGACAGACGAGCAGAAGGTGCGCTTTGCAGCGCAATAGTTGTTGGGGTCCATGAGTGCATGGTGGGATACCTTCAATGCCATGTAGTAGCCAGACCACTGGGTGATCTGGCAGGAGTTCACCGCGGCATTCAGGGCATTTTATATTCCTGCTGGTGTCCTCAGTAGGAAGCTGATTGAGTTCCTAGACCTATGGCAAGGTAGTTTGTCAGTGATGGACTACGTCAATAAGTTCAATCACTTGTCCCAGTATGCTAGAACTCATGTGGATACCGACAAGAAGAAGAGGGACCGCTTCTATCATGGCCTCTCTTGCAGCCTTTAGGAGAAATTATATACTGGGAACTATTAGACTTTTAGGGCAATGATGAATGCTGCCGTCGTCATGGAGGGCTTGCAGTGAGATTCCCATGCAGAATGGAAGAGGAAGCGAGTGGCTACGGGGTCTTCTAGCCACCCTCATACTCTGAAGGTACAGGTTGTCCGATGGGTGCCCTATCAATCATCAGGCGGGCATTCGTTTCGGCAGCCCCAGCATACTTCTCAGACTTCTTCCATGCAGTACCGTGCACCCATTCAGCAGGTGCAACCCCAACAGCCTCAGGGACAGCAGGCCCCACCTCGCCAAGGATTGGGGAACAAGCCTGGCGCATGTTTCAAATGTGGTAAGGATGGCCACTATGCTTGAGAGTATCCCTAAAACCAGCTAACCCAGTCTGCTCAACCATCGGCTAACTCCAGGCTAGTCAAGCGGACAGTGATCAAAAGGAAAGTGCCAGCCAGCCGATCTGGACAAGTGAATTTCATGGATGCTGAGCAAATATTGCAATAGGAACCTGTGATGGCTGGTATGTTCACCATTGATTCCCATCTAGCTTATGTGTTATTTGATTCTGGTGCATCACATTCATTCATGTGCATGGGATTTGTAGACCGGCACAATATACCTCTTGTGGCTATACCGTATGCCTATAGAATCCATACTCTGGGTGCGCAGATGTGCATCAATACCCGGACGAACATAGTAAGCTTGGTATTAGCCACTCATACTTATCATCTCTAGTTCATGGTACTGCCTTGGCAAGGCATTAATGCTATTCTGGGAATGAACTGGTTACGTGTATATGGGGTAGTCTTGGATTTGAAGCAGAGAATTGTGGAGTTACGGGTTCCTTCTTCTGAGGATAGGACGTCTCTTCTTGTACCCTTAGATCCAGTCTTACCTGTTGCTGCTCATGCTAAAGCCTCTCCTGATCTTACCTCCATCCCTGTGGTATGTGAGTTCCTGGATGTTTTTTTTCTAAAGATCTACCTGGGTTGCCACCGGACAGAGAGGTGGAATTCTCCATTGAGCTAGAGCCTGGTACTACTCCTATCTCCCGACGCCCGTACCGCATGGCTCCAAAGGAATTGGCTAAAATGAAGAAGCAGCTAGAAGAATTATTGGAAAAAGGCTTCATCCATCCTAGCTCTTCACCATGGGGTTGTCCAGCCATTTTTGTGAAGAAGGATGGCACCCTTCGGATGTGTGTGGATTACCGCCCTCTTAATGCGATAACCATTAAGAATAAGTATCCTTTGCCTCATATAGATACTTTGCTCGATCAGCTAGCTGGTGCCAAGGTGTTCTCCAAGATTGACCTCCGTTCAGGCTATCATCAGATCAAGATTAGACCACATGATATACCAAAGACAACTTTTTTCTACTAGATATGGGCTGCATGAATACCTAGTAATATCTTTTGGTCTCACCAACGCTCCCGCATTCTTCATATACCTGATGAATTTGGTCTTTATACCGGAGCTAGACAAGTTTATTGTGGTGTTCATTGATGATATCCTGATATATTCAAAGAATGATGAAGATCATGCCCAACACCTTCGGATTGTACTGACTTGATTGAGGGAACACAAGATGTATGCTAAATTTAGCAAGTGTGATTTCTGGTTAGATCGGGTGTAGTTTTTGTTATATGTGTTGACACCTGACAGCATTTCTGTAGATCCCAGCAAGGTGCAAGATGTGCTGAATTGGAAGTCTCCTAAGTCTGTGCACCAGATTCGTCAGTTCCTTGGTCTAGCTAGGTACTATCGTCGTTTCATTCCATATTTCTCCAAGATGCATAGCCGATGACCAAGCTGCTCCAAAAATAAGCCAAGTTTGATTGGAGCCCAGCCTGCGAAGAAGCCTTCCAAGCTTTGAAGACATTTCTGACCACTGCTCCTGTCTTGGCCCAACCAGATATTGACAGGACTTTTGATGTATATTGTGATGCCTCAAAGACGGGGTTGGGATGTGTGCTTATGCAGGATGGGCGTGTGATAGCTTATATGCTTCGAGCTAACTGAAAAAGCACGAAGTGAATTACCCCACTCATGATTTAGAGCTGGCTGCTGTGGTCCACGCTCTAAAGATTTGGGGGCACTATCTGTTGGGCAACAAAGTACATATTTTTACAGATCACAAGAGCCTCAAGTATATTTTCACTCAGTCTGAGTTAAATATAAGGCAAAGAAGGTGGTTTGGAATTGATTAAGGATTATAACTTGGAGGTGCATTATCACCCAGGAAAGGCCAATGCAGTAGCTGATGCCTTGAGACGAAAGTCATATCCAATTGAAGAAACACCTTTGTCTCTCAACCATGCAGAGGTGTTGGCTCACATTGCCTTGACCTCAGAATTGCTGGAGCAGATTATTCTAGAGCAGAGGCAAGACCCTAAAGAAATTCCTCACATTAGGAAATTGATTGCCAAAGGGTCTGGCCCTCACTTTAGTATTGATGAGCATGATGTGGTGCAATATAATGATAGATTGGTGGTTCCATCGAATGATGAGCTGAAAAGGAAGATTTTGAATGAAGCTCACCATTCAAAGCTGTCTATCCATCCTAGCAGCAACAAGATGTATCATGATTTGTGCCACTTATACTGGTGGTCCAACATGAAGCAGGATATCACCCAGTACATCACAGAGTGTGACATTTGTGGGAGAGTTAAAGCAGATCATATGCGTACTTCGGGATATTTGCAGCCCTTGCCCATTCTTGTTTGCAAATGGGAAGACATCTCCATGGACTTTGTGGTGGGTTTGCCCCGCACATCCAAGGGCTATGATTGTATTTGGGTCATTGTGGACCGTCTAACTAAGTCTGCTCATTTTATCCCGATGGACACCAAATATATAGCCAGGAAGTACGCTCAGATATATTTTGACCGGATTATGACCCTGCACGGAGTTCCCCTTACTATCATCTCTGATAGAGGGTTAGTTTTTATCTTTTGTTTCTGGGACCAACTGCAGCAATGTCTTGGTACTCGTCTCCTCAGGAGCTTAGCATATCATCCACAAACGGATGACCAAACAGAAAGGGTGAACTAGGTGCTCGAGGACATGTTGAGAGCTTGTGCCATTTCTTTCCCTAAAAAGTGGGATGAATGCCTGAAGTTCGTTGAGTTTTCTTACAATAACAGCTATCAAGAGAGCATTCATATGGCACCCTTTGAAGCTCAATATATAAAGAAATGTAGGACACCACTCAACTGGGTTGAAGTGGGAGACCGCAGGTACTTTGGCCCTGATTTCATCAAGGAGGCTCAAGAGCAAGTAAGCATTATTCAGAGTCACTTGAAGGCAGCTCAGAGCTGGTAGAAAGCTTATACAGACAAGCGAAGAAGGCCCTTTGAAAGGTTCTAATATGGCTAGAGGGGGGTGAATAGCCTATTTAAAAATCTACAAATCTACTAGAGCAATTTGATTAGTATGACAAATAGCGAAATGCAAACTTGCTCTAGCTTTATAAGGGTTGCAAGCCACATATCCAACAATTCTAGTTGCAATGATTACTAGGCACACAACTTGCAATGTTTCTACTCACTAAGAGCTCTCAATCTTGCTACTCTAAAGAGCTCCACTAGATGAACTTAAAAAAACAAAGCAAGATCTCAATTCTAATTACACTAAAGAGCTTGCCACAACTAGTTTGTAAGAATATAAATGAATGAATAGGGTGATTATACCGCCGTATAGAGGAGTGAACCAATCACAAGGTGAATATTAAATCAATCACCGGAAGAATAACAAATGGCAAGAGACAACCAATTTTTTCTTGAGGTTCACATGCTTGCCAACACGCTACGTCCCCGTTGTGTCGACCAACACTTGGTGGTTCAGTGGCTAAGAGGTGTTACACGAACCTCGTCCACACAATTGGACACCGCAAGAACCTACCCACAAGTGAGGTAACTCAATGACAAGAGCAATCCACTAGAGTTACCTTTCGACGCTCTGTCGTGGAATGTGCAAATCCCCTCACAATCACCAGGGATGGCCATGAACAATCACCAACTCGTGCCAATCCTCCTCCGCTGCTCCAAGCCATCTAGGTGGTGGCAACCACCAAGAGAAACAAGTGAATCCCGCAGCGAAACACGAATACCAAGTGCCTCTAGATGCAATCACTCAAGCAATGCACTTGGATTCTCTCCCAATCTCACAATGATGATGGATCATTGATGGAGATGAGTGGGAGGGCTTTGACTAAGCTCACAAGATTGCCATGTGAAGGGTGAAAGCTCTAGTTTGGTTTTAGTAAATTGATGAAACCCTAAGTGCTAACCTAGTTCATCAAGTGATCATGAGATAGGTAGCACACTTCAAGTAGAGAAGCAAATGAAGATCATAACATGACAATGGTGATATCATGGAGATGATCAAGGGCTTAAACTTGAAGAGAAGAAAGAGAAAAACAAAAAGCTCAAGGCAAAGGTATAACTTGTAGGAGCTATTTTATTTTGGTGATCAAGACACTTAGAGAGTGTGATCACATTTAGGTTTGATAGCCGATTGTTATGAGGGGTGAAAACTCAGATCGGGAATGCGTTATCAAAGTGCCACTAGATGCTCTAACTCATTGCATATGCATTTAGGATCTAGTGGAGTGCTAACACCCTTGATAATATTTGTGTAAATATGCTACCACATGTGCACAAGGTGTTTGTAGGGTTGAGATGGGTTTGGGTCCCTCTCCTCCCTCAATATCGGGAAAATGAAATGTCTATTTTCTATTGCACCGGATGCAAAATTCTTGGTGGTTTGGCACACTTGAGCAAGGGTGAAGAAGTAAGTTGAAATGGAGTTGATCGAAATGATGTGGCGTCGGTCCAGTTGGACCGGACTAAGAGTCCGGTCGAGGTGGATCGACGCGTCCGGTCGAAGAAAAATAGAGCTCTCTAAACAATTCTAGAGATCCAAGGTCACACAAGCCTATACCACTAGTACTTTGAAATCAACAAACAAACATTTGAAGCAGGGGAGCTGGCGTGAATCACATGCTAGCCGAGGGCCAAATCCGGTCGACGGACCGGAGCGTCCGGTCAACTAAGCTCACGGCTCTATTTCAGCTGGGGCTCTATTTCAATAACAAGGCAACTCAGGTATGCACATTTTCATTAACATAGCAACCTTGTGAGCCTAGCCAAAGTTCTCCCACTCATTTCCATCATTGATTCATCATCATAGTGAGATTGGGAGTGAACTAGTGCATTGCTTGAGTGATTGCATCTAGAGGCACTTGGTGATTGTGTTTCACTCATGGATTTCGCTTGTTACTCTTGATGGTTGCGCCACCTAGACGGCTTATGCAAGGACAAGCGGAGGAGGTGATTGGTCCGATCGTGGTGATTGTGAGGGGTTCTTGACCTTTCCCGGTGGAGCGCCAAAAGGTACTCTAGTAAATTGCTTGTGGCTTGTGTGATCCTCATCTTGTGTGTTGGTTGTGCGGCACCCTATTGAGGGTTTAAGAGTGATGCCAATATAAAAGTGAACCTCCAAGTGAGTGAATCGCCATTAACGAGGACTAGCTTCTTAAGCAAGCAAGTGAACCTCGGGTAAAAATCATTGTGTTCATCATTGATTCCGAGGTGATTGGTTATCATTGTTATTCATCTTCGTGATTGATTGGTTCATTCATCTACACGGCGGTATAACCCTCTTGATCACTCTCTTTGCCAAACTAGTTGACAAGCTCTTTAGTGTAGCTAGTTGTGAGAGCTTGCTTGCTTGGTTGGTGTGGCTCTTTAGTTAGCCTTTGAGAGCACACTAACATAGGGTAGTGTCATTGCTCTTGTGTGAATTGACACTATCTAAACTAGAATTGTGGTAGGTGGCTTGCATTTTTGAGTAGGCTAGCGCAACACTCGCTTCGCCTCATAATTGTCTAACCATTTGGTTAAGTGTTGTTGTAGAAATTTTTATTAGGATATTCACCCCCCCTCTAGCCATTAGAACCTTTCAAAGGGTCGAGATGGCGGACTAGAGGGGGGGTGAATAGTCTTTTCTAAAATTAATCGCGTCGGCTAACCGATATAAATGCGGAATAAAAACAATCGGTCTAGCCAAGACTACACCCCTCTATATATGTTCACTAGCACCTTGTAAAAATACTAATTATGCAACTAAGGTGCCGAGCTAGCTAGAGCTCTCCTAAACAATTCTAGGAGCAAGGTCACACAAACCTATGCCACTAGTACTTTAAGCAACAAGGGAGCTCCTACACATGCTAGTAAGCAAAAGCACAAAGCCAACTAAGCTCACTAGCAAAGCTCAATAACAAGGCAACCAATGCCTAATTAGAGAGCGCAAATACTTAGCTACACAAACTAAGCAATGTGACTAACAAGGTTACTAAAACTAAATTAGCCACGCAAGGGAGCTACTTCTATGCTACACAAGCAAGAAGGTAACTAGTAAGCTACACAAGCTAACTAATTACAAGAGCAACTACACAAGCTTAAGATATATAAAAGTAATTGCAAGCTTGTGTAATGGGGATGCAAACCAATCGGGAAGAACAAGGTTGACACGATGATTTTCTCCCGAGGTTCACGTGTTTGCCAACACGCTAGTCCCCGTTGTGTCGACCGCTCACTTGGTGGTTGGCTAATTAGCATCACCCGCTAAGCCCGCACGGGCACGCAAGAACCTACCCCTTGAGTGAGGTAGCTCAATGACACGCTTTACTAAAGTTGCTCTTTCGCGACATGGCGAGGGCACAAGTACCCCTCACAAGCACTTCTCGGAGCCAGACAGGGCTAAACGGAGACCACCACAAGCTATCTAGGAGGTGGCAACCTCCAAGAGTAACAAGCACCACCGGCTCAAGAACTCAATCACCTAGTGCCACTCGATGCAACCTCACGATGCAATCAATCGACTAGAATCGCTCACTCACATAATCGGATGATCGCTATCAAGTATGTGTGTGATGGAGGGCTCCAAGCACTCACAAGCATGGACACTAAGTCCCTTGAGGTGCTTAGCACCAGCCATGGCCGAGGGCCACTTCTATTTATAGCCCCAAGGGCTAAACTAGCCGTTACCCCTTCAGTGGGCAACGGTCGGGCCGACCGGACGCTCCGGTCGTGTTGACCGGACGCACGCTGGACCTCACGCGACCACAGACGGCCCGTGTCCGGTTCCAACGGTCACTTGACTTGACCGGACGCAGAAGCTTTGAATCGACCGGACGCCGAACCCCGGCGTCGGTCGTTTCGTTTCAATACCATCACCTCGACCGGACGCGTCCGGTCACATTTGATCGGACGCAAGCTCACTCTAAGCTGCATCATCAGATGCGCTGACTGACCGGACCGGACGCACTGCCGGCGTCCGGTGCATTCAGATCCAGCGTCCGGTCAGTTGACCGATGCCAGCATCTTCACGACTAACTCGTTTTCACTTCTAACTTCATCACCCTTGCTCCAATGTGCTAACCACAAGAACTTGCATCCGGCGCAATAGAAAATAGGCATTCTATTTTCCCGAAAGCGCCAAATCCCGCCGAGCTTGCTCGGCGATTTTCCCGAGAGGGACCCAAACCCATCTCACCCCTGCAAACACCACCTCCTTTGTAAATGTGCCAACACCACCAAGTGTACACCACCATGTGTATGTGTGTTAGCATTTTCACAATCATTTCCCAAAGGATGTTAGCCACTCAACTTGCCACGCCACTCGATCCTAGCAACAATGCAAAGTTAGATCACTCGAGTGGCACTAGATGACCGATATGCAAACAAGTTTGCCCCTCTTGATAGTACGGCCATCTATCCTCAACTCGGTCATAAACTTCTCTACACACCTATGACCGGTGAAATGAAATGCCCTAGGTTATACCTTTGCCTTGCGCATTCCATTCCATCTCCTTCAATGTCAATGCAACACATGCACCAACACTATCAACAATGATATGATCCACTTCATATCATCACGTGATCATATTGGTTCATCGATCTTGACTTCACTTGCCCTTCACCGTTGCCATCGTCCATCGGCGCCAAGTCTTGCTCAAGCTTCACCGCCACACGGTCCATCACTCCAAAGCCTTCGACTTGCCCTTCACGCTTGCAACCGGTCCATCAAGCCAAGTCTTGTCTTGATCTTCTCCACCTTGATCACATGACTCAATGTCATGTCTCATGTGCAATAAGCTCCTTCATCATCACATGTGTGAGCTTTGCAACATCTCCAAGCCATTTTCACCTCCATGGCATATGTTGCTCATACACATGTACCTGTGGACTAATCACCTATGTATCTCACATAAACACAATTAGTCCACCTAGGTTGTCACTCAATTACCAAAACCAACAAGGACCTTTCACCATGTCAATGCAAATGGCCAAGAGAGTGAGCTTGAGCCGGCCATGGGGCTTAAATAGAAGCCCCCATGAAATAGAGTTATTGTACCCCTTCACTGGGCACAACACGGGGTGACCGGATGCTCCGGTCAGTTCGACCGCACGCAGGACCTCAACATCCGGTCGCTCGATGCTTGCCACGTGTCATTGGCTTCAAACGCCGATCGCCCGATCTCAACGGTCAAGTGATGACCGGATGCATCAGTTAGAAAGTGGCCGGACACAAGACCCTAGCGTTCGGTCGTTTCCAATAAGGTTCCAAATGCGAAATTTCACGATCGGACGCGTCCGGTCATGCTCGACCAGACTCACCCGGTGTTCGGTCACTCAACGTTTTCTCTGTGCGCCTCACGTCAGCGTACGTCAGTACTGACCGGACTCAGACCATGAGCGTCTAGTTAGTTTACACGCCAGCGTCTGGTCATAAGACCGAGACCATGTGCTTACTTCTGTCACTGACCGGACTCTAAACCCAGTGTCCGGTCACAGCACCACCAGCGTCCGATCACTCTGTGAACCCCTGTCTTTTCTATATAGGGCGTCGGTGGCACCGTTGGACTGTCCACACTCTACGGGCGGACACTCCACCGGTGAAGTTTCTAACCCTTGCTCAAATGTGCCAACCGCCAAGTGTATCACCTTGTGCACATGTGTTAGCATATTTTCACAAGCATTTTCAAGGGTGTTAGCACTCCACTAGATCCTAAATGCATATGCAATGAGTGAGAGAATCTAGTGGCACTTTGATAACTGCATTTCAATACGAGTTTCACCTCTCTTAATAGTACGGCTATCTAACCTAAATGTGATCACACTCACTAAGTGTCTTGATCACCAAAACAAAATGGCTCATATTATTTATACCTTTGCCTTAAGCCTTTTGTTTTTCTCTTTCTTCTTTTCAAGTTCAAGCATTTGATCATCACCATGCCATCACCATCGTCATGATCTTCGCCATTGCTTCATCACTTGGAGTAGTGCTACCTATCTCATAATCACTTTGATAAACTAGGTTAGCACTTAGGGTTTCATTAATTAACCAAAACCAAACTAGAGCTTTCACCCTTGCAGTTTGCAGATGAGGATTATGTATATCTCAAGGTGTCTCCTATGAGAGGGGTGCATCGGTTTGGTGTCCGTGGCAAGCTAGCCCCTCGATATGTGGGTCCTTATAAGGTGTTGGAGCGGTGTGGCCCAGTTGCTTATCGTCTCTAGTTTTCCGATATTTTATATGCGGTACACAATGTGTTTCATGTATCATAATTGAAGAAATGCTTGCAGGTTCCTGATGAAGCTGTGGAAATTGAAGGGCTTCCTCTCCAACCTGATTTGACTTATATTGAGCACCCTGTCAAAATCCTAGACGAGAAGGAAAGGGTGACCAGAAATAATGTGGTGAAGTTCTACAAGGTGCAGTGGCAAAACCACTCTGAGGATGAGGCCACGTGGGAACAAGAGAGCTATATATTGAAGCATTACCCCCACCTTCTCTCTGGTTCTGATGAGTAGTTGTTACGTCGAAATGTATTTTCTATCTCCTTTCCCACACTAGGCACATGAAATCTCGGGTCGAGATTTTGTTTTAGGGGGGTAGATTTGTAAGACCCTCGATGTTACACTGTATAATTTTTGCTAAAACATTGCATGTGCATCATGTTTATATGATAGTGTATGAATTATAGAGTGTAAATCAATTTATGTGGCTCAAAACGTTCATCGAAAACGCGAAACGAACGTTATGTTTCATGTCGCGTTATATCACTTAGGGTTCTAAATGAATTTTTATTGAACGAAAATGCTATAGAATGCATACCCGGCACTTTAATAAAGTTTGTGGTACAAACTTCGTAGGTAGTGGTGAAATACTTGCGGTCCAGAATGGGATTCGTTAGCTAGCATACTTGATAGCTTGGAAATCGAATTCTATGTGAAACCGATCAGAACTTAGTCAATTTTCGTAAGTCGGAAAATGGTTCGACGAAGCTAAGTTCGACAATTTTTGTAGAGAATTTGGGTTAAGCAATGGTAGGGTATTAGAGCTTGTTTCAGTAGTTTAACATACCCCCTTGAGTGTAGAAAAACTGGTTTAGCAATTGGATCATCGAGTTGGGTTTTAGGACCGCTTTAAAAGCGTGCACGACACGGTTTCTGCGTCTGGGCCGCGTGGTGGAAATTGGTTTTCCATTTTCCAATGAATTAATAAATGCTTATTCAATTTAGTTTTGAGCTGAATTTTGATAAATTGTAGTAAATCTTATAGATGTCCAAAAATAGTAAAATAAAATTAGTTAGGTTCACAAAAATGCTATCTATCTGTTGGTGTAGTTAGTTTGCAGTTAGCTGTGATACTGATAGGTTCATAAATTCAAATTAGAGAGCTTAGTATTATGTAGATTAATATTTGTAGGAGTTTTTGTGGTAAATTGATGATAGTTTTAGCCATAAAATTTTTACAGTAGGATCATTAGATTATTATGTACTCACTGTAATTTTTGTAGCACTAGAGTAGGTTGATAAATAGAATAGCTAGTACCCTTATTTTATCATATATAGAGTAAATCGATATTAAGAGTAAGAATACCTTTAGTTGCTAAGATAATATATGTCATGCTTCATACTTGTTAGTGGTAACAGTAGGTAACTTAGCACCTTAGTCAGTAGCACTCGCTTAGTAGCTTGATAGCTATATTTTTATGTTAAGAGTTGCTGTTGTCGTATTACTAAATGTTGCATCGTCATTTCATGCATGTAAATCACGAGTTGGTAGAGTTCATGCCCATGGACGAACATGATTATGAGAAAGTCATTGAGGAGTACGAGGAGAAGATCCTCGTGCAGGAGGGAGCCCCGGAGCCTTTTGGTGCTGACTTTGTTGACCCACCGCCTGCCCAAGGCAAGTCCCGGTGTATAACCCATATTGTTACTGATCACTGTATATATATATATGATGTGTATTTACATTTCAGGTATTTTATGGAAACTACATGCATAAATACATCTACCTATGAGTCCTACTAGTACAGGTCGAGTAGCTGCTATGCTCAGGATTTCGGTAGCGCGAGTAACCTGCCATTACTCGCAATAGGTGATAATTATGATCACTCAGGATAAAATGGTGGAAAGAAAAAATGGTGACCGAATAGGGATATGGTTTGGATATTGGTGGGTGTAAGAGGTTGTGTCCTGCGACCAATAGGGCATAGCTTGGTTACACTTTTTTCCTGTCTGTGTCGGTTAAGGACCGGCCGTTGTATAAGGCTCTAGACAAGTCATAGATTTATTATCCCGAGCACATACTTGGGTATGGGCGCAGGGAAGACTTGTTGCTCTCTTATCGTGTGTTCCGACTCTTTCCGGACCGACTGATTGGAGGCAGGGATGGTGGAGGTCCTTGCACCGCACTAAGTTCGGGACTTAAGAGCGGGGGCTTGGAGTCTAAGTTTGGATGGAGACCTGGACCCCAGGACAGGAGGGTGATGTTTGGTCCTGCTTGTGCTTGGGTACAAGCGGGGCGTGTGTTTTCAGGGTACCCAGATGGGGGCATTGATTCGCGAATCGCTGGGCGATCTGGTACGGCTTGTCTACGGTTTAGCATCGTAGTAAGAACTAAAAGCTGAAAGATAATGAAATAGAACTGATTGCTCAACTTTTGCTTGAAAGTAGAATAGGTGCTTACATAGAATGGCTAGATAATAAATTAATACGGCTATAAATAATAACATAAATAAGGACTCACTATTAGTATTGCTTTCTGCAAAACGAAACCAGCAAACCATAAAGCTTATCATCTTCCTTGGAGTCGGGAAATTATTTTCACTAGTCAGATAAGTCTTACGAGTACATTGTGTACTCATGGTTTATTTACCCCTGTTGCAGGTACTGCTTGACGCGTTGCTGTTGTGTGAAGGATTCTTCTAGGAAAGGCACAGACGGAATCCTTGCTTACTATCGCTAGATGTTTACTTGATGTTTATTTTTATTCCGCTGTTTAGTATTCCGTACTCTGACATTTGATAATATAATTATGTAATTTTTAATAACTTTAGATGTATGAAATGGACTCAGTTTGTAACTCATTCTCATTATTGGATTCTTGGGAAAATGTGGATCTTTCGGGCTCTCCCTTGGGGTGTGCCCAACGGATACCGCTCGCTGTAGCTTGCTTTCAGGGTGCTTAGTGTCTGGTGGAAGACGGGCACCTCCGTAAGTGTGTTATTTTGGACGGTTCCGCTACATATTATAGGTGATCATTTTGATGGTGATGTTGCTCACATCATTGTGGATCAGGAAGAAATTCAGGATTGCTCTTTCTTTAGGATTGCTCTTTCTCACAACATTATTGTTTGTGAACTATTATCCCTTTTGATTTTAAATCACTTCGATCTAGGAGTTTACTGTTAATGAACTTTAGTTTAATGCGCTTTACATATCTATTGATATTTTATCCATCAAGGTTGAATTTTAGGATATTTACTTCAAGTTAATTTGCGTAAATATCTGAATGTGAATCCATATTCGAGACATTCGTTTTGTATTCGTATCCGATAGCATCCGCATTTGTATTCGTATTCAAAATAAAATATGGTAAATAGTGCTATCCGTATTCGATTCCACGCTGATCCTATCCGAATCCATCCTGATGGATGAGCTCCCGCGGGTCCCCGCAGTGTTGAGCAGAGCAGATCCGTGCTAGGGACTTGGGTTGGGTCCCTTGTTTTCAGTGAACTTTTTAGTTCTTTCGGGGAGGGCCGAGGGGGAAAAACAAAGCTGTGGATCAATCAAACGGAGTGCTTTTAGCAATGACATGGACTGAATTCAATATGCCTCCTTGTCTGAGGGGAGCAAGGGCATGTTTGGTTTCTTCTCCTACTCCTAAAATTCCTGTCACATCGAATGTTTGGACACATGTATGGAGTATTAAATATAGACTAATTACGAAACTAATTGCACAACTTACGACTAATTTGCGAGACGAATTTTTTAAGCCTAATTAGTCCATGATTTGACAATGTGATGCTACAGTAAACATATGTTAATGATAGATTAATTATGCTTAAAAAATTAATCTCGAAAATTAGCCTTCATCTATGTAATTGGTTTTGTAATTAATTTATATTTAATACTTCTTATTAGCCTCTAAACATTTGATGTGACATAAATTTTAGAAGCGACTAAAGAACCAAACACCCTCTAAAAATGGCAACGAGGTCCCGATATCCGATACCCGGCGGATATTTGATCCATTAGGGATCGGGGATAAAATCATATCTTTACCCGCGGGCATCTAAATGGGCAAGAATCTATCCCCGACGGGTATAGTGGGTAAGGGAACGTTTCTATTTACCCGTCCCCGTTACCCATTGGGGAACCCGACTATTTGAGCTGTCATGCGAGTATTAGGCCCAAAGAAGCTCAACATAGGTATTTTGGCCCAAATCTGAACAATCATATATATAGTTTGTGTGTTCTAGGAACCCTAGTTCAATTTTTTCTCACCATCTCCGTCAGCAACACAAGCATGCCTGCCTCACGAGCACTCGTGCCCCTCGCTTCTTCAGTTCGGTCTCTCTGCCACCTTTGCTCGTCCTCCTCGCAACCTCGCTCCTTCTCCTCGGCATCTCCGAGACTCCGACACTTATACTCAGGTGAAGAAGAAACGTCTCCGATTGCAAAGCTGCGACCCCAAGTGTCCTTGTTTATCGGGTATGCAGTACCCGTCGGATATCTGTTACCCGACCGATGCCCGACGGGTACGAGGATGGACAAGAATCTATACTCGAGACACTTAACGGGGATGAGGACAGGAACAGGAACATGATGAATTCTCCGTAATGGGGAAGAAAACGTTCCAGCGATACCAACAGGTACGTCCCCGTTGCCATCCATAGAGGGGAGGCCGGCCGTTTGGTTCGGCGGTGGTGGTTTTGGTGGCCTCGGGTTGGTACCTGGTCTTGCCACCACCACCACCAACTGATGACCGACGAAGTGACGAGTGACGAGAAGGAGAAGCAGCCAAGCAGGGGCAGTAGAGCTGAAGATAGGCAAATAATTATGGTATCTGTTCATCAAAAAGACACTTTGATTGTCTCCTGCTTCATACTACAGCACTAGGGCCGTGTTTAGTTGGTCACCGAATCGGCGCCGTCGGATTTTTAGCTACAGTAGCGTTTTGTTTTTATTTGGTAATAATTGTCTGATTGTTGACTAATTAGGCTCAAAGCGTTCGTCTCGCAAAGTACAGTCAAACTATGCAATTAGTTTTTAATTTCGTCAACATTTAGTACTCCATGCATGTACCACAAGTTTAATGTGACGGAGAATCTTCTTTTTACGTAGTGCCAAATTTTGAAACTGGGGGAACTAAACAAGGCGTTGATTCTTTTGTAATCGCAGCTAGTACCCAAACAGCTCCACGATCGATCTATCGAGCCCTACCAAACCTCCTCATCCCTCGATTTTTCTCGTGTGGACCCAGAGCAATATCCAAACGGCTGGGTTATCTTGATCGCCAGATTGACGGGCGACGCCTGTGGGGATCAGGCTCGCTCGCATCTCACAGCGCCGGACTGGCCGTGTCCAGGCTTTGGTTGGTGGTGCCTCGCTGCTGGTGTTTGGTGACAAAACAACGAGGCCAGAGCTGCCGCGTGCTCCGTCCCCCAGGCGTCGCCCGCAGTGGCAAGTGGCAACGCTTGGCCTGGCGCCCTGTGCAAGCTCTGCTTGATTCGTCTTCAGACGGGGAAAACAAGTGAAAACAACGTTGGATTAGGTTGGTCCCTGCTCTGCTCCCTCGGGCTGCAGCTGCAGCCGTGGCAACCATATCCAGCAGCCAAAATACAGTCACGCCGCCACTGTGCGCGTTCGCAGTTTTGCATGCTCTCCTCCCGTACCTTTCTGCTTGTTCTTATTCAGGGGTGCTGCTCCGGCCGTGATATGGTATTACTGTACTTACTAATTGTTAGTATTAGTATCAGCCAGGCTTATCAACCATGTATAATGTTTTTCTCTCACAACAAAACAATATCAATCAACTTATAGCCGCATAAACAATCAAGCGAAATGGATGATAATCTATGAAAAATAAGCACATAATCCTAGGAAGCAACACTCACCAACTCGTGTCGGCAGACCTAACCCCTCTGACACCTCCCTAAACTCTCCAGATCGCATGTCGGTGATGTATGCATCCTCAGTTCATCGCAACTTTTAGCATGGTACAGTGTCGAACAGGTGCATTTCCTGCTGCACATTTACTGTCCCCCAAGACTTTATCCATTGCTATTACAGAGTTACAACTACTAGCATGTAAAAATGGACCAGGACCACAATCCTGATGAAAAGCATCAGAAGCCTGCAGTGCATCACAAGCCTGTGCCACTGTAGCCTGACATTGGCTTATGGTTTTGTTCATATTTTTTAAGCTAGGCTTAGGTCTTTGCACATCAAGCGATTGCCCCCTGTGTGCTTGTCAATTATGCCATTGCCCAAACAAAGATGCCTGTCCTCCATGTGCCTTGGGCAGCTCCAAGCCTGCCTGACTCACAACTCTCGATCCGGCAAAAAATGTTAGCACCGGATTTGCGAGGGAGTCGGAGGACTGGACCATTTGGGCAGATAGCGACTCTTCAGTTCTTCATGTCGCTGAAAGACTCAAGGGAAATGTTTCGCTAAGGCAAAAGGATCAAGAGTGCAAGTACTGCCACAACCATAGAATGGGGCATTTGGTATATTTCGAGTTCGGAAAGCAATAACAGAAATTGGTACAACGGTTCGTCGCCGTCAGCCAGCTAGGGCGTAGGCCTCTTTGCCAACATCACAAATTGGGGTCGAACTCTGTCCAATATAACACCTAGCTTATTGACCCCCTAAGGCCTCCGAAGATGTGTTGTACCAAACATTTTTCTACCTTAATACTAAGACGCGCAAACTTTTTGCGTGATCGAGAAAAAAAAGTTAAAATTGAAATTGTGCAGGATGAAAGCACAATCTGCCATATGGTGTATTCAGCTTCAGAATTTGGATAAAATACTACATGTAGGTCAAGACATTTGCAACTGTGGCGACATCATCAATTCGGACATGGATTCTGAGATGCATCCAATTTCTTGGAATGCAATAATCATGATACAACAGTGGGAGTTCAGAAGGGAACAGAATACCGAAAAGGCAGCATGGACCACTAACAACAAAGGTAATATTGTTAAAGTTATAAATGGTGTAGAAACGCATGTGACCTGGACAGTATTCTTTGCTGCAACAATCATCCAATCAAACTGCACAGCATATGAACAACTGGATCTTCTGAGCCCAAGTTAGAAGACATGGTGCTATGTGCGCCACAAAACGCCCTAGTTTCTGTTTCTTTAGCAAAAAAGGCTCTGGTTTCTTTCAGTTATTACTTATTTTCCTCGACCGCATGCACTGCCTTGACTTCTCCTGAGTCCACCCAATTTTTGTTCATAAATGGAGAACATGTCTGGAATGCAGTTATTCTGCCTGATCTTTTTTTTGGCAGATCCAGCCTGGTATTAGCAGATTCTCTTCCCCATAAGCCAACGCTTTCAAGTGTTGGTGGCACCAAATTTGCTTCCAAAAAAGGCCAGATCATGCCCAGCGTATAACAAAAAATATCATTGGCCACTGGTTGTACCAGGACTGTCGGTGCCATGCGATGTGCTGGCGTTACATCTGACGAGCATCTCCATCATACAGCAAAGATACAGGGTAAACAATACAACCTGTACACTCATCTAATAATGTCGGCAGTGTGACAGTGGCCTCTACTATCCACTGTTTTTTTCTCTTTTTTGCAAGAGACTTTTTCCAAATGTAAATTTGTCACTGAACAGTGCAGTGACAAACAAAAGCTACATATATGCCCTAAAAACAATCGTGGTATCTGCAGTAGTCTACTGCAGGACGCCAAGACCTCAGGTCCCCCAAACGAGCTTGCTAAACTAAAATGTCAGCATCAGGCAATTCCAGCACCTTGTGTGTTCCTTTTGATCTGGTTCCTGGTCTGAAGTGATTTCCTTCGATGTACCTGCAGCAAGGGCATATATGTACTTCAATAAATGTAAAGTAGAAGTAAAATGAAAATCTTTCTGAAAATAATATATAATTGAGATTCTGAAGCCAACTTACAGCTCCTTCAGAAATGGATGCCTGTATAACCCTTCGGGTATCCTCCCAATGAAGTTGTTATTGTCCAAGTACCTGCCACAAACCATTGTAATATAAGAACATCAGAACCAAAAGAACACTAAATGATCCTTCCTCCCATATAGAATTCAGACAAGGTTTAAGCACTGAGACTCACAAATAGATCAGCCTTGGAATGTGAACTAGCTTGGGCGATATTGATCCGATCATCTTATTATTGGACAAGTGCCTGAAGAAGGTATAAGGATGATCAGATGATCCAGTATTCCTTATTTTTCAAGGGAAAAATATGATGACAGGTCTTAATGCAATAAAATCTTCGGCTTCAGAGAAGACTTACAAAATCTCAAGGTTTGTCAAATTTGCAATCTGATCTGGCAGCACACCAGTCAATTCATTGTTGTTAAGGTATCTGAGAGACAAAACTCAGCAGTCAGCACTCACCATTCACGAGAGAAGGATGAATTTGGTAGCATGTTATATTTTCACATACAGATTTCTCAGGGAAGGGAAGCCATTCCCATTGCCGATAAAATCCCTGAGAGTGCCTGTCAGGTGGTTGTTGCCAACGTCACTGCAAAAGGAGAATTTATTATTTGCCACAAGTCCACGACATCTCACAAACCAGATGGTTATAATTGAGGTAGTAAATATGACTTGGTTTTCCTTCTAAAGGTGAACAAGAAATAGAAGGAATCAAGTAGGATGTTTACAGGTGACGTAGGTTCTTTAGAGTTCCAAGTTCAGGGGGGATTCGCCCAGTGAAGTGGTTCTCATGAAGATACAGATAACGAAGTTCTGGCAAGTTTGCAAGCTCCACTGGAATCTCGCCTTTGAAGTTATTGAAGCTCAAATACCTAAAAATTCCCAATAACACTTAGAGAAATCAAAAGTGAACATTTATCTATCCACATAAACTAAGTACATTCTAAAAATGAACTTACAAGTGTGTCAATTTCTTCAGTTCACCAATTTCAGGTGGAAGCACATCTTGAAGCTTATTCCACCTCAGGTTCCTAAGTTTACAAGAACACTTGCTTAGATGAAGAGCAACTATACTCAAATTAGCCATGGACTCAAAGTGCAAGAAAGTAGTATTGGTGCAGCATTGATTCAAGGGTTATCATTATCCGAGGACATTGGAGTATTGCAGAGAATAAAGAGACTTATGTTCAATGTCGCAAGAACTGAAATGCTCTAAAGTGCAAACATCTTGACCTGAAAGCATATACTCAGTATGCACAAAGATAATCCATACTTACAATATCCTGAGATGTTTCAACCGTCCAATCTGCGGGGGAATTGGCCCTGTCAACTTGTTATTGTGGAGATCCCTATTAATTGGATAATTAAGTTACATACTGGTCATAGTCATAAAGTTGTTCTACTGCAGCCCTTCACAAGGTCATTCAATAATAAGACCGCCTTCAATTAGTGATATTTTTTTGACAGAAAATAAAAGTGCAACTCAGAGAAATAAACAAAACAGAAGCTGGCATAGTTAAGTTATTAAGTGATGATAGTTTAGGGGTAAATCTAGCTTTCCCTTGCGGCAAATGATCTCTCCAAACTCAGGGACATAGCGTAGCAGACATGGAACTTCAATGCTTCTTTTTACAATAAAGTATAAATCTATCAGATACCTTGCTGTGTGGTCTTAGTATCTTACCACTGAATGGTTATCTTAAAACCAACAGACACTTAACAACAGGTATATGAAGAACATGAACGCAATCAGTTTATATCAAATAATCATGAAACATAAACAGCCATGTCCTCCTAGATGCTAATATCGAACATATTAATAAAACGGGACTGACAAGGAAAAGGTTCTTACAATCTTCTTAGATCCAACAGGTTAGTTACTGCTGTTGGGAAAGGACCAACTATTGATACAGCATAAACTTCCCTGAAATAAGATACACAATATGGCATTCAGGCATGTATGTGTAAAAATGATTGACGATGCATGAAGCTTCAGACAAGCAGTAAACATGATCTTGCAATTCATAGAGTTGAAATCCATAACCAGAACACTTGTATTGGTCATAGATGCTAAATTGCAAAGTATCTTATTTATTTCCAACCATGAAAAAAATATCCATGCAGTAGGAAAGTAGGTAATGCTGCCTTGTTCTAACAACAGTTTCCTTTTTCTTTTGGGTAGCTTTAACAAAAGCCATGACAAATGGCTGCAATATGGAGATATGTGTGTAGCCAAATAGTTTTTTGACAATATTTGCAAGGTCAGGAGCCGTTTCAATTTTCTAGGTGATAAAGGGCCTCCTATGTTGGAGCAAAAAAAAAAAAAAAAAACCGACCTTTGAGGCTTCAAGTCTTACACTTTTTTTTTATCTCAGGAAAGAAACTTTCCAACCATAGAAAGAAACTTTCCAACCATAAAATAGCTTCCAAATGCTCATGCATGCCAGGAGCCCAGAAGACAAGGTACAATCAAGAAAATGACAGAATGGTGCTTACAGTTCTGTCACAACTCTGTAATCCCCTTGCTGAGAACATGTCACACCGGACCAGGGGGGTAGATCACCATGCCCACAAGGATCATCGCCGACCCATGAGTATACAACTCTCCAGCCTAGTGAAGATTTGATCTCATTCAATGCTTTCACTGCATAAAAATAGACTGATTTTAGTTCCAGCGCTTAAGCACCGAGCACCTACTGAACAGTTTATAAACATTGCTAACTGTGAGCAATGCCTCCGAGCACAACTACTCTCCTCAGTCCTCGAGCAATCAGGAACCATAACACTCATCGGTGGCACTTGGAAATGACACACTATTTTTTTTGAACGAAAAAATGGCACACTACATAGTGCATGTTTTTTTGTCTCGAAAGATCCGTTACCGGCTTTCATTGATAAGAGGAGAGCAATTTACAAGGCTGTGCAGGCGCAAGCCACGCCCACTTTTGTGCACGGTTTCACGATTAAGTGAAGACCACGCCACCCCTACAGTACTAGAGATCGATTTACATGAATCTTACAACAACTAAAAGAGCATCATCTATGCTAACAGCCCATTTGGCGCAATTTGTGATGGCTGCACCGGCATTTGTAGAATCATTTCCAGGTCCTTATTACATAGTGCATGTTAACTATCATGATTTTATGAACATTACTTCAGTTACAACTCAATCACAAAGTCTCAGCAGTCACCCCTTTGTACTGTTGGGCCCAAATTCTGCGGAGAGTATATGCTATTATATATACAAACTAAAATTACCACATATGAAACCAATTTACATCTTAATTGAGATACTAATAAATGGATCCCACAGTGTTGCGCCAGAGATTATGCAAGAACATTATATATCACGCGTCTTCAGAAATGCACAGCCGAGCCCGTGACTGTAAGGGAGGCCAATGCTACCCGTGCGGCCGTACCAGTAGAACAGACGCCCAATTCAGCGCCACTGAGCAGGGAAACGCATGGCTCCGGATGGAAGGTTGGGTTCAGATCTCCAATGACGCGCACAAAAGAATCGATCTTTCATCTAAAACGCCGACTCGCAGTAAGCAGCCAGGAGTTCGCGGACGGGATCGAGGGTGTGGGAGAAGGAACAGTCACGTACCGTCTCTCTTCACCGTCTTGCCGAGCGCCGGGCCAGCCAGGAGGAAGAGGAGGAGCAGGTGGAGAGATAAAGCGCGGGCGAACGACGCCGCGGCCATGGATGAGGGGGGACGGTGCGCTAGTAGTGGCGCAGCGAGAGGCTGGGCACCATAAGAGACGAGAAGGGGAGTGCCGGAAGGGGAAGGTGGCGCCGCACCGGGATGGGGTAGTGGCGTAGTGGGACTGTGGGAGGCTCGGAGTGGCCGAGTGGGAGTCGGCGGGTAGGCACTCACGGTCACGTCACGGAGTCACCCTGTCAGTCTGTCACAGGGGCGCTCGGGGTCGCGGATTTCACTTGCCGCGTCGTCGGTGGGTTGGGCAGGTCCGGTACTCCGGTCGTTGCGTCGGGTCGGAGCGCACCGCGGCGCGGCCGTGCTCGCCGACCGGATCTCCGCCTTCTCCGGTACCAGAGACGTGGATTGCCGCCGAACGGCGCCGGACCGTGGCGGAAATTCACGCGATCGCTTCGCACGAGGAAGCGTTCGATCTGCAGCTGATAGTTTAAAATTCACCGCAACGCGAACGCGGCGTCTATAAAAGATGACCGGAATGAAAGTGCGGAGTAGCACTAGAGCAATTAGAAATGGGGACAGTATTATTGAATACGGTTCTGTGTAGTGATGGTGAACGTAGGACATACGTATAATCACCGTTTTTTTTCGAAATTACGTATAATTACGTTGGAGTACAATCTCGTTTGAGGGGCAGAAAATGAATAGCTACGGTAAATTTAGGAGGTCAGGGGAAAAGGCAAAAAGTATTTTGACCTTCCTCAACTATAACTATTTACAAAGTTTGATTTTCCTTCCCTTATATAAAAACATTTTTTTAAATTATACAGTATAATGCAGACGCTTACGACACGCACGCATACTCACTGTCGGGTATTGTTTACACCAAAATTTAGAAGGAGGGTCGCAGAGACTTAAAAGCTCTCAAGATCATGTCATCAAGGAAGCAATTGCGTGTAGATCGGAATTAGCTGATTCGAATGCAGCATCGGAATCAGCTTTTTTCAGGTAGCGCCAGCAGATGACGACAAATGCTACAATCGGCACCAGGACAAAGCATGTTGGACTCTTAAAAAAGGGAAAGATTAGAGTCCAAATTATCTTAAATTAGGAATGTTTTCTCGTAGGGCCAAAGATTGCGATGAGTCATGCTTAGATAGGAGTCATGCGTAGGTCCCGAGTATAAGTATCAAACCCCGACTATTGTAAAAGACACAATCAATCAAATACCAGTTATTTATTTTTTTCGGCTCCGGTCACCCCTTAGGAGTAGGAGTAGAGTAGATCTCGACGAGTTCTTCAGCAAGCACGGCTGCATCGATCCGGTCGACCTCCACTGCTTGTCTGTAAGTACCGTCATGGCTTATACCTCTGTTCGTACGGCTGCATCGATTCGGTCGACCTCTACTGCGACTCTGGTATGAGTTAGTTATCGACTCTTGTCTAGTTCAAGTACGACTGCATCGATCCGGTCGACCTCCACTGCTCGAACTAGATTAAGGTCAAGTTATAGGTTCTATCTAAGGGTGACGCTTCTTCGGATAGATTCATTAAGTTATCGATATTGCTTATTGCTTTTATTATTTATTTAATTACAGTAATATCACTTCATCCGATTGGGATTGATCTAGATCGGCCTTATATCCTTTTTAACCCATCATTTGTTAATCGAAAACTGATCTAATCTGTGCTTTAAACGATGAGTTATGTTTTATCGGTTGTTTTACATCAATCTTGATCGTGCATAGCGTGCGGTTAAGGCGTGTTTGATCTTGAGTAGATCTATTGGCTAGCGAAAACTATTTCATGGCCCGTTATCACAGCTTGTGTGATTCTGCCTCACACCCCACTCCACTATTAGCACCGTAGAGTGGGGATCGTTATTTGGTAGATCTGTTCCTGAGAGGACGTGACCTTAACTGTGCGCTATGTCTGAATCGACTATTTTAGCCGATATCGAGCGCTTTCACGAACAGTTCACATAATGAGATCGTTGAAGTAGCGATAAGTTGAAATATGTGTTAGCCCCATGATCTTATTACTGTATTACGGCCTGCATGATTCTGCCTCATGCTCCACTGATATTAGTAATAAGTTAGGGTCGTCGAGTCTATTGTTGTTTCTACGGCCTGCGTGATTCTGCCTCATGCCCCACTGGTCACAGCGATAGATGAGATCTAATATGTTCATTAGATTTACCTCTATTAAATGGTTGAATGATGATGAACTGTTTCTTTTATAAAAAGGGGTTCGGTTACTTGCAGTCATTGGCTCAGCAATGAACTAATTATTGTTAATATCTTATTGCCATTGACCAATATTTGTTTAAATAATGATATTCACCCTGAATGATAATCAATTCTTTTTACACAACCCCATAAACTTTTAACCGATTTATTCTTATGAATATGCTGGAATCGGCTATTTAGTCGATCTCCTTTCATATCGGCTCTCAGGGCCGCACATTCGGGACTGTCTGGCAACACCGGCATGTTTCGCCCTTAATTACTGATAAGCTTTCTCTCCTTATCAATTGCAGGGTCAAATTGACTGGCATGTCTTGGGAGGAGTGCGCAGGATCGACCACCCTTGCGCTAAAGCTAGGCGGATCTCCAGCTCCATCGAGCGAACCCTTCTGGCTTGCTTGTGTGTCCTCGGCACGAGACGAAATTCCGTGTCGACACGCGTTTCTGGCACGCCTGGTGGGACCCCACAATCGGCATGGCGGTTCACAACAACAACGACATCCTTATGCTGCATTATGAAGATCTACCTGATGGGGATAAGGGTATCATCAGTAAAGCTACAGAAGAGTTTTAGAACAAGTGTTTGTTGTCCTACACCAAAACACGCAACAACACAATTATTCAGAAATTTCCACTACCAAGAGTTCTATTACACGGGCAGACGGATATAACTGAAGATGAAGACAGACGTTTCTTTAAGGAAGTTATAGACAAATCTGTTCGTGATGCCATATCAAGCCATAACGAAGTTTTCTTGGACATATTCCACAACGCCATGAGAGAGGCGATTCATGGGTTTCCAGTTGGTCAAGGTGGGCTAGCTTATTACAACATTCCAGATCCGTTGATCCAAGGGACTAATCAAGTCGGTACCAGCCATCAAGAAGCAGCACCAGCTGGTAATGGTGATGTCCAGGCAGTTCAGGGTTTATCTGAACAGGCTCAAGGAACTACTGCGAATCAGATACAGTATAATCCTGAACCACCAGTACAGCATTTGCAACAGTCGGCGGGGCAAGGTCAGAACCAGGTGATCAATTTTGGCACATCAGGCCACATACCGTTGTTGGCTTACAAAATAGCACCATCAATTCAAAGGATCCGTAGAGATATAGATCCCTATGTCTACAATCAGAGACTTCAAGCAGCAGAAATTCTACAAGGGTATCACTATGGCATGGATTATAACACCCTTCACATGATGCCAAATCTAGGATATCAAGGCACACGGGATTTCAATCCACAGATGGGTCAACAAGTACAGAGAAATTCATATTCAAATACTGACGAGTTGCTGCTGAGGGTGATCAAGATGATGAAGAATCAGTTCGGTCTAAAACCAAAAGGGCTAACCTTTTCATACAAACGCCCATATCCAGAATGGTATGATTTGGTCGCTCTTCTCACAAATTACAGGCTCCCAGAGTTTGCTAAGTTCACTGGCCAAGATAGTATAAGCACGATAGAACATGTCAGTCGGTATCTTACACAATTAGGCGAAGCATCAGTTGAGGATGCCCATCGAGTTCGTTTCTTTTCCTTGTCCCTATCAGGGCCAGCCTTCACTTGGTTTTCCTCATTGCCAGTCAATTCCATTGTCAATTGGGACTGACCTAGAAAAGAAGTTTCATACATATTTTTACATTAGGACTGGGGAAAAGAAGATAACCGATTTGACAACTATAAGGCAGAAGACTAATGAATCAGGCACTAAGTTTCTTCAGAGATTCCGAGAGACTATGAATTTATGCTTCTCCTTAAACTTGGCTGATGATCAACTAGCTGCTTTAGCTGTTCAAGGAATGCTGTCAATGTGGAAAGAAAAGCTGCTGGGACAAGAATTTGACAACTTGGGTCAATTGGCTCAACGAGTGGCAGCGCTCAATAGCTAATTCCAGAGTATGCGTAGAGATGTCCGATTTTAGAAGAGAGTACCACAGTAGCTGAAGCTTATAATCCATACTCAGTCGATGACGACTATGAAGATGAGGAAGAAGAGGTTGCTGCGGCTGAATGGAATTGGGGCAAGAAGACAGTAATGGTGCCAAATCCTTGGAGAAGAGGAGTCGAGGAGAGCTTTGACTTTGATGTCACCAAATCAGATAAGCTCTTCGATTTCTTGTTTGAGAAGGGATAGATCAAACTGCCCGATGGTCATGTTGTGTTGCCCCCTGATCAGTTGAAGAATAAGAAGTTCTGCAAGTTTCATAATGCTACTTCACATTCCACTAATGAATGCAGAATCTTCCGGCAGTATATACAGAGGGCTATTCAGTAAGAAAGGCTCAAATTTGACACGTCTTGGAAAATGAAAGTTGATGATAATCCTTTCCCAGGAGATCAGAATATGGTTGATACTAGACTGATCAAAGGAAAAGCTAAGGTCCTAACATCGACCAAATCAAGAGAAGCTAGAACAGTTGATCCCAAGATGCAAATATCGGCTGACAAGTACAGAGAAATTAGAAGATGGGGCGACAAGGCCACGAGTTACATCTCGGATCCTGTTGAATAAGTGGCAGCGATAGAAGGAAAAGGATTATCAGCGTTGGTTAAAGGATCAAGAATACCAGCATCAACTGAAAGAAGAGAGGTATGAAAGGAAACAAGCCGAATTACATTGAAATTATCCTTTCTTCATACATTGCTGGAATGAAGATTTAAAGTTGCCTACTAGACATGATTGTCTAGAATGCAGCAATCAGTACTGGGAGTTTAGGCAATCTCAAACCAACCGCTAGTCTATCCATACTCAAGATGCATATCATCATAATAACATGGATCGGCGTTTAAAAAATAAAAGTGTTCATAATCGGCTAGGAAAAAGAGTTGTTGACTAGGACTAGGCTGATTATAAAGAAGAAGGCAACGAAAGAAAATATGTTTGGTAGGAAGGCCAATAGTGTCTAGGAGGTTTAACAAGAAGCCAGAAGAGAAGGGTGCAACGCCTAAGAAATAAAGAGATGGAACAGACTCAGGCATCTAGTAAACCTCAAGTATGGCATACCAAGCAAACAGCCGATAGAAAGCAACCATCGGCTAATATCCAAATGGCTTTTCTGTTGCCATCAGGATTCAGAGCTCCGGTAGATCAAGAAGTTTATTTGGATTTCGATGAATCGGAGTATGAGGAGATAGTTGCCAAGTTAACGGTTGTACAGGAAGCAATATTTGATAAACCAATCAAACATCTGCACTTAAAAGCTTTATATATGAAAGGTCTTGTTGATGGGAAGCCGATGAACAAGATGTTGGTGGACGGAGGTGCTTCTGTCAATCTTATGCCTTACACCACTTTTTGTAAGCTTGGCAAATGACCAGAAGATCTGATGGAGACTGACATGATGCTTAAGGACTTCGGAGGTAATACGTCTAAGACCCGGGGGGCAATAAACGTCAAACTAACAATCGGGAGCAAGACTCTGCTCACCACATTCTTCGTCATCCATAGAAAAGGGTCATACTATTTGCTCCTCGGTCGTGATTGGATTCATGCGAACGGCTATATATCATCGACCATGCATTAGTGTTTGATTCAATGGCATGGAGATGATGTCGAACTGGTTTGCGCTGATGAGTCCGTGAGCATGGCAACAGTCGATCCAGTCTTTTGGGAACTAGGAGACTTCGAATGTTTTTCTGGCAAGTCATGGGAAGGAGGCTTCATTAAGATCAGCAATGAAAGCCAACATCCGATGCAAGCGATTGGCTCTGAGAGTTTGTTTTAGTAGAAAAGTCATGGCTTCACGTCGGCCATTGGATTAAAAGAAAAATAAGCATTGAGTCTTGGAGATGGGTTTAGTCCGACGTATGTGGATGCTGAGTCAAATTGTAAGTGCGATTCAGAGTTAATGGATTTCTTAAAGATGTTCTATTTCACTTAATAGGATGCTTGACCTGGGTTGATTAATCATTTGACCTTTGATATGAAAAGTTCTGTGGCAAAATATTTAAAGGGACGTTATCCTAGCATTTGATCAACACTTGATAGCCGATTCGTTTAGTCATCGGCTCTCATAGCCGGTACCAGAAAGGTATCGCCTTTGGTTAAAAAAAAAAAAAAAAAACAATCATACACAAGGGCATTGCACTAAGACACATTCATGAAAAGAACAAGAGTCTTTGTTCATCGGATTACCCTAGATACAATCTAATCAAGGACCTTGTTCACCACATCCTGGGCGGATGTGATGTCTACTATGGCCTCCGCTGCCATAACAAATTCTTTGAGCAGGTCCTCATGTTCCTCAGGGCTGTCGCCCATTGGAAAACCAGTCTCCATGGCGTGGAGCTCATACCCAGTTTGGACTTGTGCCGTGGTCAGCGCCACCGCCGCATCATGACGAACGTTGTGGAGGGCAATCTCCTGAACGCGGGTTGGGATGTCTTGGAGACGAGCGGCGATGGGGAAACCCCGAGCATTGACGGCGTCCGCGGCCGTGTTCGCCGCCAGTTGGAGAGACTCCAACTGCACCGTCAGGGCTGATGATCACAGGAACAAAAAGACTATCAAGATAAAGATAATGGAAATCGGAATGAGGTGTTCCTGGAATTCATCTTACCCACCACCATGGCATCAGACTCGGCTAGCCACGCTTGGATGACGCTGGCCTCCTCCTCAGCCGCGTGAAGGGCGGCCTGAGAGACCCCGAGGCGAATCTCCAGTTGGTCGTTCTCCCAAGTCACCTCGAAATAACGATTCTAAGCCATCCTCCACTCATGAAGGTAGCGCACGGCGGCGTCGCCATTGTAGGAGTCGGAAGAATCCGACGACGAGGCCGACACAGAAGATGCGGCGTCAGAGGGCCTACCGGCCCTAGGGAGAGGACGAAGACTGTCATTCACAACAAACCTGTAGACGAGTCAGAATGGTTCATCGTCATAAATAGGGAATGTCGATCTCACCTCATGCGTCGAAGACGCTGGTTCATCGGCATGTTCTCCTCCGGGATCTCCCCCACCGCGCGCTTGCCTCAGTTGTCCTCATCGGCCATGAAAAATGATTGGATCTACGGAAGGGAGAAAGAAAACCGCTACAGAGTTTCGGCAGGCGGAGAAGAGCAAAAAACAGTTGCGAGTGGAGATGTGTTCGAGGCCGAAGCCATCGGCTAGTATTTGAAGACATGAAGCGAAGAGGTGGATGCATCGGGGCGCACAAAAGGCAACCGCAATTAATGGAAGGCGAAGCACCACTTCACTAATGCTGATGGGAATACGGCATTGGGCAACTGAGGGCAGGAAATCAAAGGGTTCTCTTAATAAAAGCCGTGTTTTCAGACTTAATTGGATTAAGATTAGAAGTCTGAGATCGACTGTATCAAATCGGCTCTTTAGCCGAAACAAGAAGCTTAGTTAAATAACGGAGAGTATGGTCGATTCTACATAGGATACACGTTGATATGTAGATTTCAAGTCTGGGACATCATGGATCGCTCTCAACATTTCTAGCTGAATAGCATTAGCTCTCATGATCTGTTGTTTGCCTTCTTCGGCTGATCCAGGGATGCTCTCGAGGATGTACATATGACCGGTCAATGGCAATGAGACTCTAGATAAAGCTAGGGATGGATTACCCTTGATGGCCAAGAGCAAGGTAGCCGGTATGGTCGCCTAATCGGGAGAGACCTTATCGGATCAAACGTTGTGCGCCTGGTAATATTTACATTTTGGAAACACTGAGAGGAGAAGAGGAATTCAGCAGAGCAATCAAATGGGGAATATTTAAAGAAATATTACCCTAACGTTTGGATTAATACTTGACAACCAATTTGCTCGGCTGTCAGCTCTAATAGCCGATACCAGAAGGGTATCGCTTCTAGTGCGAAGATAAACCCAGAGGGTTAAAAGACTGTATGATGTGTATCGCCCGCAGGAGCAAGGCAAACACGGACAAAGTGATGCATGAAGTAAAAGGAAAATCATTGGAGACGATGGAATTGTTTGCTGATATCACTTATTACAAGCTACAGAATAGAAAACACTTTGTTTACTATATCATCGGCCTGGGAGGACAGGTCTACAGAGTTGGCATCGTCGAAGAGATCCTCGACCAGGCGCTCATAATCTCTAGGGTATCCTATGGCTGGAGCTCCACGGGGAAGAAGCCGAAGATCATGGCCGGAGTGAACTTGCGCAGCAGCCAACGCCATGGCAGAACTATGACGAACGCCATGAAGAGTGACTTGTCTGATGTGGTTCAGGATGTCATGCAAGCGAACCACCAAAACGGCGCCCCTAGCATTGACGAATCCTGCCGCATGGTTCGTAGCTAAACGAAGGCTTTCCAGCTGAGCCGATAGATCTAAAGGATTTAAGGAAGAGGTGATCAGGATCTTGGAGGCAAAAGTTAAGAAGAAATAGAAAATTATGGTAAATGTCTCACCAACGATTCTGGCTTTAGCCTTGGCCAGCCTACCCCGCACCGGGTTGTCCTCAGGGGTAATCGGCCCTGAACTATGGCCAGAGCCAACTCCACAATAGAGAGGCAGTCGACAAGTTTCTCGCCGGTCCGGTCAATGGAAGCGATCAGGTCATCGTTATCTCTCAGCCTCCTCGAATAGCGGGGGAGCTGGCGATGAATTGGTGCTAAGGATGACTCCAAAGGATGAACAGAGTCGTCCCTCTGCTCTGGAATGATAGGAGCATCTCGAGGTACACCCTCTTGATGATGGATGCGCGGGCGCGATGATGCAGATCCATTGAGGGCCTCCTCAGCAGGCCTCTTGTTGTTCTTCATGATCTCAAACCTACGGAAAAGTAGAAACTATACTAAGGATGCAGGAGGTTTGAGATGAAGTGGGTTGTTTTTCGATCCACAGCCGTGGCCCGTATATATAGCCCAAGAAGGCAAGAAGATAGATTTTGCTGGGGTGTAAATTTGAAATCAGGAACGAAAATGGATCGACACTCTGGAAATTCAAGGGATAGATAACGAAGAGATAATAGATTCAGACTTATTGCTTCCCCGAATTACAAAATATCGTGGGACGGATACGAAGAATTTACATTAACCGGAGACCGACCCACCAAGACTTCTTTGGATTGAAGGGAGTCCGGGTCCCCACAAGGCCGAAGGTCATCGTGAACCGAGTAACATCGGCCCATTGATAGAATTGTGCCAGGAAAAGGGGAAAGGCCACCCAATAGATGCCTATCTGATTTCTCAGTGACTGGGAAACTATGGGAAAGAAGCCTGTGGCTTCCCCGATGAGCGTTTGGTGAAATGAACAAGGGGAAGGTGTCCACACATTTTAGCCCTTGCAAACACTAGAACAGCTCTGTGAGCATGGTGAGAAGACACAAGTGATATCATAAGACTTCTTCTAGCTACAGTAGCTGATCCTCTTGCTCGACAAGATGCAATCACCCTATGCACAAGAATTCTTCTAACAACTCAAGATCTTTATAGCAAAAGAATGGACCATGGAGGGTCCGGTGGAGTTAGAAGCACTCGAGGGAGCAGATGGAAGAAAAACATGGTTGGATTGTTGAGTTGCTCTCACTAGGGTCAGATAGACATTTTATAGCTAGTCTGGAAAGATGAATCCAAGTGTCCGTGAAGCAGTGATGCTCTTATAAAAGTTTTGAGGCATAGGCTGATGGGATGATGCAGGCGGCGACAAACAGTAGATCCCAGAGCAAGATTCTCTACCCGTGACTGCGGACCAATCAGGGATACAGACATGATAATTTTGGAATAAAATTACTTTTATCCCAAAATCGGGGGGGGCATGTGTTTACACCAAATTTGGAAGGAGAGTCGTAGAGACTTAAAAGCTCCCAAGATCATGTCATCAAGGAAGCAATTGAGTGCTGATCGGAATTAGCTGATTCGAATGCAGCACCGGAATCAGCTTTCTTCAGGTAGCGCCAGCAGATGACGACAAAGGCTACGATCGGCACCAGGACAAAACATGTTGGACTCTACAAAAAGGGAAAGATTAGAGTCCAAGTTATCTTAAATTAGGAATGTTTTCTCGTAGGGCCAAAGATTGCGATGAGTCATGCTTAGATAGGAGTCATGCGTAGGTCCCGGGTATAAGTATCAAACCTCGGCTATTGTAAAAGACACACAATCAATCAAATACCAGTTATTTACTTTTTTTGGCTCCAGCCACCCCTTAGGAGTAGGAGTAGAGTAGATCTTGGCGAGTTCTTCAGCAAGTACGGCTGCATCGATCCGGTCGACCTCCACTGCTTGTCTGTAAGTAACATCATAGCTTATACCTCTGTTCGTACGGCGGCATTGATCCGGTCGACCTCCACTGCGACTCTGGTATGAGTTAGTTATCGACTCTTGTCTAGTTCAAGTACGACTGCATCGATCCGATCGACCTCCACTGCTCGAACTAGATTAAGGTCAAGTTATCGGCTCTATCTAAGAGTGGCGCTCCTTCGGATAGATTCATTAAGTTACCAATATTGCTTATTGCTTCCTTTATTTATTTAATTACAGCGATATTACTTCATCCGATTGGGATTGATCTAGATCGGCCTTATATTCTTTTTAACCCATCATTTGTTAATTTAAAACTGATCTAATCTGTGCTTTAAATTGATCTATCCTTTTTAGCCCCATTATCTTATTACTGTATTACGGCCTGCATGATTCTGCGTCATGCCTCATTGATATTAGTAATAAGTTAGGGTCATCGAGTCTGTTGTTGTTTCTACGGCCTGCATGATTCTACCTCATGCCCCACTGGTCATAGCGATAGATGAGATCTAATATGTTCATTAGATTTACCTCTATTAAATGGTTGAATGATGATGAACTATTTCTTTTATAAAAAGGGGTTCGGTTACTTGCAGTCATTGGCTCAGCAATGAACTAATTATTATTAATATCTTGTTGCCATTGACCAATATTTGTTTAAAGAATGATATTCACCCTGAATGATAACCGATTCTTCTTACACAACCCCATGAGCTTTTAACCGATTTATTCTTATGAATATGCTAGAATCGGCCATTTAGTCGATCTCTTTTTATATCGGCTCTCAGGGCCGCACATTCGGGACTGTCTGGCAACACCGGCATGTTCCGCCCTTAATTACTAATAAGCTTTCTCTCCTTGTCAATTGCAGGGTCAAATTGACTGGCACGTCTCAGGAGGAGTGCACAGGATCGACCACCGTTGCGCTGAAGCTAGGCGGATCTCTAGCTCCATCGAGAGGACCTTTCTGGCTTGCTCATGTGTCCTCGGCACGGGATGAAATTCCGTGTCGACAGGTATAGATATTAGGGATACCCAAAGCAAGCTGACTTCCTCGGATGGCTCGAGACGTATTAAAAGGTCTCGCTCGATCCCAAGGCCGTGGTCTCCGTCTCGTCCGACCCCTTGGATGCGGGCTCCGTCTCGCCCGACCCGAAGGACGTGGGTTCCGTCTCGCCGAAGGACGCGAGCTCCATCTCGCTCGACCTCAAGGCCATGGTGAAAGGTCCTTGTGTGGTTTTGGTAATTGAGTGACAACCTAGGTGGACTAATTGTGTTTATATGAGATACACAGGTGATTAGTCCACATGTACATGTGTGTGAGCAACATACGCCATGAAGGTGAAAATGGCTTGGAGATGTTGCAAAGCTCACACATGTGATGATGAAGGAGTTTATTGCACATGAGACATGACATTGAGTCATGTGATCAAGGCGGAGAAGATCAAGACAAGACTTGGCTTGATGAACCGGTTGCAAGCGTGAAGGGCAAGTTGGAGGCTTTGGAGTGATGGACCGCATGGCGGTGAAGCTTAAGCAAGACTTGGCGCTGATGGATGAAGGCAACGGTGAAAAGCAAGTGAAGTCAAGATCGATGAACCAATATGATCATATGATGATATGAAGTTGACCATATCATTATTGATCGTGTTGGTGCATGTGTTGTATCAACATTGGAGGAGATGGAATGGAATGCGCAACGCAAAGGTATAACCTAGGGCATTTCATTTCACCGGTCATAGGTGTGTAGAGAAGTTTGTGACCGGGTTTAGGATAGATGGCCGTACTATCAAGAGGGGCAAACTTGTTTGCATATCGGTCATCTAGTGCCACTCGAGTGATCTAACTTTGCATCATCGCTAGGATTGAGTGGCGTGGCAAGTTGAGTGGTTAATCCTTTGGAAAATGATTGTGAAAATGGTAACACACATACACATGGCGGTGTACACTTGGTGGTGTTGGCACATTTACAATGGAGATGAAGTTGGAGTTGATGTGGATCAACTCGGCGATGAAACGAAGGTGAGAAGGGTTAGAAACTCCATCGGCGGAGTGTCCGCCCGTAGAGTGCGGACAGTCCGACGGTGCCACCGACGCTATATATAGAAAAGACAGGGTCTCATAGAGTGGACCGGATGCCGGTCACGTGGTGGCCGGACGCTGGAGTCCTGTGTCTGGTCAGTGGCGGCAAAAAGCGTGCAGGCGTCGGTCTTCGATCGGACGCTGGCGCTGAAAGTGACCGGGCACTGGCTGTGTGCATCCGGTCAGGGTGACGTGTGATGACGTAGGCAGAGCAGAGAAGCTAGAGAGTGACCGGACGCTAGTGCTGCGTCCGATCACAACCGACCGGACGCGTCCAGTCATGTCCGATACCTTACTGGAAACGATCGGACGCTGGGGTTGCTGCATCCGGTCAGTTCATGCTGCAGCGTCCGATCGTCATATGACCATTGAGATTGGGTGTACTGTATTTGAAGCAAGTGACACATGGCTGTCATCGAGCAACCGGACGCTGAGGTCCAGCGTCCGATCAACATGACCGGAGCATCCGGTCGGCCCAACTTTTGTCTAGTGAAGGAGTAACAACTCTATTTGTTCATGGGGTTATAAATAGAAGCAATGGTCAGCCTTAGGCCGGTAGCTGAGCACACTAGAGCCTTGGTGGCTTGTGTAGTAGTGCTTGGGAGCCCTCCATCTCACATCTACTTGATAGTGATCATTCGATTGTGTGAGAGAGTGATTCTAGTGCGATTGCATCATGAGGTTGCATCGAGTGGCACTAGGTGATCGAGTTGCAAGCCGATGGTGCTTGTTACTCTTGGAGGTTGCCACCTCCTAGATGACTTGGTGGTGGTCTCCGTTGAAGCCCGCAAGAAGCTTGTGCGGTGCTCCGGAGAAGAGCTTTGTGAGGGGCATTGTGCTCGCCCCATGAGAGCCGCGAAGAGCAACTCTAGTTGAGCATGTCATTGAGCTACCCTCACTATTGGGGTAGGTTCTTGCGGTGCCTGATGTGTGGGCTTGGCGGGTGATGCCAATTAGCCGCCGAACCACCAAGTGAGCGGTCGACACAATGTGGACTAGCGTGTTGGCAAGCACGTGAACCTCAGGAGAAAAATCACCGTGTCAACCTTGTTCTTCCCGTTGGTTTGCATCCTCGTTACACAAGCCTATGATTACTTTTACATACATTGTGCTTGTGTAGTTGCTCTTGTAATTAGTTAGCTTGTGTAGCTCACTAGTTACCTTCTTGCTTGTGTAGCATAGAAGTAGCTCCCTTGCGTGGCTAATTTGGTTTGTGTAACCTTGTTAGTCACTTTGCTTAGTTTGTGTAGCTAAGTATTAGCGCTCTCTAATTTGGCATTGGTTGCCTTATTATTGAGTATTGCTAGTGAGCTTAGTTGGATTTGTGCTTTTGCTTACTAGCATGTGTAGGAGCTCCCTCATTGCTTGAAATACTAGTGTCATAGGTTTGTGTGACCTTGCTCCTAGAATTAGTTAGGTGAGCTCTAGCTAGCCTGGCACCTTTGTTGCTTAATTAGGATCTTTGTAAGGTGCTAGAGAACATAGATAGGGGGGTGTAGTCTTGGCTAGACCAATAGTTTTAATTCCTCACTTGTTTCGGTTAGCCGACGCGATTAAGTTTTAGAAATGACTATTCACCCCCCTCTAGTCGCCATCTCGACCCTACACGCGGGCTCCATCTCGCCTGACTCCTTGGGTGTGGGCTCCGTCTCGCCCGACCCTAAGGACATGGTTTTCATCTCGTCCAAGGTCGCGGGCTCCGTCTCACCCCACCTCAAGGACGTGTGTTTCGTCTCGTCCGACTGGGACCCATACCGCCGCCAACCACTCCAGGTCCAAGCGTATGGGCTTGGGTCAAAACTTTGATGTCAGGGAAGAGGCTGGCATGCCTCGATGTAACCTATGGCAATGATGGGCCATACCTGGGGATTCACATCAAGAATAGTGTCGGGCATGCCGATGCGGTTTTGTCTAATCCTCGTACAGACGCTGATAGGCGTGTCAGTTCACCATGATGTCTGCTGGAACGGAGTGGAACGCCATGATAGACAGATGATGCCTGCGCATGGCGCTAGTGACGAATAGGGCCATGATATGGAGCCATCCCTGTTGACATCTACGAGATCGGCGGCACCCGCATGAAGGAGAAGAAGGACTCGACAGCCCTGGAAACCTTCTTCTCTCTCTGGTTCTTCTCATTTTCCTCATCTATAACCCATGCTTTCTCTTCATCCATAAAAGGGGAAGTAGGGCGCCCCATGAAAGGGAAGATCGAGACACAAGAGCACGACATGAGCACATGGCTGAGCGTCAAGCGAGCTCTCAGCACCCGTTCACTCTTTCCACTAGAGACTTAGGATCCTCTCCCTCTCTTGCCTATTTGTAACCCCTACTACAAACCAAGTACCGGTAACACGAGCAATAGTGAACTAGACATATGAGCGTTCCGCCCAAACCAGTATAAACCCTTGTGTCCTCCAAGCACACCATCCAAGCCAGACACGTAAATACAAATTTACTTGTTGGTGGTTCGAAAACACCGACAGTTGGCGTGCCAAGTAGGGGCTTTTTGCGCGTCTAGCTCCTCGGCTTCGATTACGGGAGGCTAGAGTGCTAGCCCGGTGCCTTCCTGGGACCCCGATCGTCTTGGGAGGACCTGCGCCGCCTGACCTTCTTGTTCGCCAATGTTATGACATAGCTTGCTAGAGGAGAGCCGCTCTCCCCGAAATACCTCATTCAAGCGCCTCAACAGCGCTCCCGTTTGGTCTACGCAACACCACAGAGACCGTTGGCCACCTTGTGGCGCAGCGCACGCCCCCATCCCCTATGAACGATGAGTTCATGGGGATAACTGAATACATCATGGAATCTTTCCACGACCTTCTCGTAGGAGAATCAGAGTCACCCTCTGACTCTGACTCTAGCAGGGGGAGTCATCACCCCTCATGAGAATGTTTCATGGTAGGTACCCCCAAGGGATACATCGAAAGCATCCATGCGGGAGTGGCTACCCCAACAGATGACCTCGATGATGAGGTCGAGGGGGATGCAAGGGCCCCACCTCACCTGTGGGTAGAGCAGCTGACGGTGCGGCACCAGGAGCTTGAAGAAGCATGACTCCAGCTCGAGCAGGAATGCGCAGAGCTCGAGCAAGAGATCGAGCGTAATAGAGATGGTGGGCGTGCGCGCCGTGGCCCATGACGTGAATCAAAGGATCATTAAGGACGATGAAGCCCTCCCACACTTCACCCAGGCAAGCCAAAACATCGCTGCCATGACGACCTTGCTCCGAGAGCTTCTGGAGCCCGTAACACCAGAGGATCATCGGGCCCATCGTGAGATTCGCTCCCTACTCAAGCGTGCGGTGGCACAGCAGGCCTAGAGCTCGCTGTCCCGATGACGCGAGCTCGATGCCAGCCAGCGCGTGCCCTCGGAGCGACCCAACAGGGACGTGTCAGTCCACCAAGCGCAATGAGGCGACAGGCCACACGCCGCGGTCCCGGTGCATGAGCGTCTCAGCCTCCACCGTGATGTGCACAACACCCTGGATGCTTGCAAGCGTGCCCGCGGTGATGAGAGGGAGGAGGCTTGCCATGGCTACCACCCTCATCATGGCGGATGCCACAACAACGACAAGGACCAAAGCCTGAGCCCTGACCTGCTGGGACCTCATGCCTTTGGCCGACACATCCTCAACGCCGTCTTCCCAACGCGGTACCGACCGCCGACCAACATCCCGAAATACTTCAGGGAAACAAACCCTAGACTTTGGCTCGAGGATTATTGGCTTGCTTGCCAAGCCGGTGGAGCAGATAGTGATAGTTTTATTATCCACGGTCTTCCATTGTTCCTAGCCGATTCGGTGCGAACGTGGTTGGAACACATTCCGCCCAACCAAATCCAAAGTTGGGTGGACCTAAAAGAGATCTTCGTGGGAAACTTTCAAGGAACATATGCACGTCCTGGGAACCCATGGGATCTCAAAACTGCCGATAAAAGTTCAACATCATAGGAGCTTTCCTGTCTGGGATCACCTGCGAGTCCCTAGTTCACAAGCTAGGATGTATGGGCCCGTGAACCACCAAGGAGCTCCTCGACATCACCACCAGCCATGCCTCAGGCGAGGAGGCGGTCGGGGTGATTTTTGACCACCCTAAGGGCAAGTCAAAGCGGGATGAGGACGTCGACGAAGGCGCCTCCAACCGCCCCAATAAGAAGAAGAACAAGCAGCGGCGCGAGGGCTCGCTCGTGGCCACTGCCGACCACAAGGGGGGTCGAAAGCCCATCGAGGGTACTCTGGATCACTTCAAGAAGCTTCTCAAAGGGCCATGCCCGAACCATGCTTTCCCCGTCAAGCACCTATACATGGACTATGTCCTCATGAAGCAGTTCTTGTCCAGAGGCTCCAACAAGGAGGAGCATAGGAAGGAGCCCAAGTCGGCCGCAGATGACGCCAAGGGGAAGGACGGTGGATTTCCGACGCTGGATGGTTGCCTCATGATCTTCGGAGGGTTGGTGGCCTACAACTCCAAGTGCCTCTAGAAGCTTGCGTGTCACAAGGTCTATACGGCCGAGCTGGCCATGCCTTCCTTCCTCTGATGGTCGAAGTCCACCATAACCTTTGATCGGACCGTCCACCCGGAAAGCGTCCTACAGCCAAGAAGATACCCGCTCATGGTCGACCTGATCATCAGCACGAAGCAGCTCACCAAGGTGCTGATGGATGGAGGCAGCGGCCTCAACATCATGTACGCTGAAATGCTCGACGCCATGGGCATCGACCGATCACGCATCCGGCCGACCAGGGCACCTTTCCACGACATCGTGCCTGGAAAGTAGGCCATGCCACTTGGGTAGATTGATCTACCCATCACCTTCGGGAATCCAACCAATTATTGGATGAAGACCCTTACCTTCAAGGTGGTCAAGTTCCATAGGACCTACCATGCCATCCTGGGATGTCCATGCTACGCGAAGTTCATGGCCATCCCCAACTACACCTATCTGAAGTTGAAGATGCTAGGTCCATGCGGGATCATCACCATCGACACCTCCTTCTAGCGCACCTACGAGTGCGAGGTCGAGTGCTACAAACACGCCATGGCAATTGTCGCCTCTAAAGAGCATGCGGCCATAAGGAAGGAGGTCATGGAAGAAGCGCCCGACCCCAAGCGGTCGACTGGGTCTTTTGAGCCTGTAGAGAGCACCAAGAAGGTCCTCATAGACCCCAGCGGCTACGAGGGCAAAGTGGTGCACATCAGCACCACGCTTTCCTCCAAATAGGAAAGTGTGCTCACTGACTTCCTCCACGCCAACAGAGACATCTTTGCGTGGAGACCCTCGGACATGCCAGGCATTCCGAGAAAAGTAGCTGAGCACGCCTTGAAGATCAGGCCAGGCTCCAATCTAGTGAAGCAACGCTTATGTCGCTTCAACGAGGAGAAACACAGGGCCATCGGTGAGGAGATTGCGAAGCTTTTGGTGGTCGGATTCATCAAGGAAGTATACCACCCTGAGTGATTAGCCAATCTTGTTCTTGTACAAAAAAGAGTGGGAAATAGAGAATGTGTGTTGGCTACATAGGTCTCAATAAAGCATGTCCAAAGGATCCGTTACCTTTGCCATGCATAGACCAAGTAGTCGACTCGACCTCAGGGTACGAAACCCTTTGCTTCCTTGATGCGTACTTCGAGTACCATCAAATCGCGATGAATGAGTCCGACCAGCTCGCGATGTCTTTCATCCACTGTTTGCCTAAACGGCCGTTTAGCCCGTTTACACACCATTTAAACGCTACACGGGGGTACACCGTTTCCGTTTAATCGGTTATTTTGACCGTTTAAACGGCTATTTTCCCGTTTAAACACCCGTTTTGCCCGAATAATGGGCTAAACGGTAGGTGACTGACTGTTTACCGTTTAGCGTTTAGGATAACACTGCTTTCATCACCCCGTTTGGATCGTTCTGCTATGTCATAATGTCATTCGGTCTAAAAATGCGGGGGCTATGTATCAACGTTGTATGCTTAAGTGTTTTGGGGGCCTGTCGGTGCGGGACCCACAGGATACCCCACAAGGAGGAGAGAAGATCTAGTCTAACTAGGATTCTCCCCATGTAATCTTAGTAGTAGTATTATCCTGTAATCCTACTAAGAACTCTCATTATAAACCGACTAGGATTCTGACCTCCTGACTATATAAAGGAGGGCAGGGTTCCTAGAGACGGGAGATCACGATTTCTACAACACCATCAATCCAACGCAAAGGCTAACGCTGACTGGACGTAGGGCTATTACTTGACCACAATTGAGGGCCTAAACCAGGATAAATTGACTATCTCTTGCGTTCATCATCGAGTTCCGCATACGCTGAAGCCCGAACAATACTGCCCCGGGGACCCCCGTGGCAGGCTATCGATGGTCAAACATCGATAGCTGTCGCGCCAGGTAGGGGCCTTCAGCGAATTTGCATCTGAGAGCTCGATGGACCTCAACAACATGATCTTCTCGACGGGATCAACTTTCATCTTCGGCTCGTGGAACTGCGAAGTGAACAACAATGGCATGCTCCAAAGCCGTCTCCTCGAAGATTCGAAACACCATTAAGACTATTCTATTCGGGCGACTATGACAGACCAAATCTCTGGAAGATTCGTGCAGCTCATGATGTCCGATTCAACTTAGGTTTCACGGCTTTGCGCATCCGACTCAAATTTAGGCTCCGCATCTGAGATAGAATCCTATCCGAGTTCTTTCGAGAAACCGAGTTCTTTTCCGATGGGGATTAAGAACATGGCCCTGACCTATCAAGAATACAACTCGGAGTACACGTAGAATCTTTTCAAGAAGTCGGATCCTTTCCGCTCGGATTCCACAACATGGCAACATCTAATCAGGCAAGGTCTAGAGGATTCCTAGACCCGGTGCTTAGAATGCCACTGAAGGGAGCTCAGGAAGGTCTCGTCCGGACTATAACATCTCAAGACTGCATCGTCCACTGGCCGAGCTCTGTTCCTGAGGATAGCAGTAACCGACTGGACGACACGACGACGACAACTATTCTACCTTACCAAGAAGGAGACTCGATCTACGACCTCGAGGCCTCTACTAAAGTTATCAGCAACTCCGACAGTGTGGAAACTAACGCCAATAACAGAACAGTTCATGCACGGGAAGTACTCATGGTTCACCATCCTCGGTCACCATTGGTCCCCCTAGAAGCACCCGATGTTAGGTCATCGGATGTATCAGAATCCAACATATCACCCTTTGCCCAGGGCTACGATGGTGAAACCGAGAATCAGAAACAAGCTAGAGAAAGAAAAAACAAGTTGAAGCAAGGACGCCAACACCATGCTAGGCAGCGCAAGGAAGCCTGGATCAGATATGAGTCAAAGTTGGCCGAGTACGACAGAAGAAAATCACAACGAGAAGTCGAAGAAAGACGCACAGCAAGTACGCCCTACGATAAGATCCGAGAAGCATTACAAGAACTCAGAGCGACCTCACATCTCGGTGAAAAGTATGAACAGCTTCGGGACTTGCTCCGGTCAACGGCTCCATGGACGCATGAAGAAAAAACCCAATCAAGACTACCCACCAGATCAACAACCCATTGGCAAGAAGATCAAAATCAAAGGAAGTCCGCTTTCAAGAGACTTGGACCAAGTGGAAGTCATAACAGAGAAAGTAGGAGGGACCATAGTCAAGGCCACCGAGTTGAACAACCAAGAAAGACCAGGAGTAGGGCACCTGCCCAGATGGCCTCGCAAAATTACTCTCATCAAAACAACAGTTGGCCAGAAGAAGGTGCCGAATCGGAATTCAAAGAAGCCGAAACGCACGATAGATTCCCCTGTTTTGCAAACAGACTTGCGTCAATACGACTACCTCACAAGTTCAAACTGTCCAACCTCTCTAAGTATGATGGCAAAACTAAACCAAGGCAATGGCTCAGGATATATTCACAATCAATTGAACTCGCCAGAGGAGACGACGACATCAAGACCCTGTTCTTTCCCATGGCCCTGGAAACCATGCCTCTCTAATGGTTCAACAAATTAAATCCAGGATTAATCAGAAATTGGGAGGACTTGCAAAGAGCTTTTTGTGAAAATTTTGCAGGGATCATTACACACCCGATCACTCACGCAGAATTAAAAGGACTCAAGCAGAAGGGAGGTGAGAGTCTCAGAGATTACTATCGATGATTCGGCGAACTACGGGCTCAAATGCATGACATCACCGAACGAGAAGTAATTGAAGCTTTCTCTCACGGAATCATGGCTAGGTGGCAATTTCAAGACTTCTGCAAAGAAAATCCGAGAAACAATGAAGAATTCAGACGAACAGTAGAAAAGATGATTACTGTAGAAGAGAAGAGACGAGAGAGGTTTCCAGATAAAAGCAACCGAGACAACCCAGACAAGCAAAATCATCGAAATAGTAGACATCAGGAAAGAAAACGTTAGACCAGACAACACCGTGGCAATGGCTAACAAATCAAAGAAGTTTTCCAAACCCAGAAGATATGACGACATCGAAAACATACGTTGCCCATTGCACCCTAATGGGAGGCACACCATCGGAAATTGCTACACCTTCAATGATCGATACACAAGAAAAGATAGTAAGGAGAACACCAAAGAAGACAATCAGAAAAAAGATGAAGACAACCACGAAGACAAAGGATTCCAAAAATCCAGGAGGATGGTAGCAGTGATCTTCTCCGGGGCCCCAGATTGCAGAAGCAAACATCAAGAAAAATTAGCACTACGGACTATCATGACAGTAGAACCGGCTATTCCAAGATATCTCAATTGGTCACAGTATCCAATCCAATTTTCTAGAGAAGATCAATGGACTAGCGTGGGAAACGTAGGCCATTACCCACTGGTTCTAGATCCAACTATTACCGGTATGACTGTCACCAAAGTACTAATCAACGAGGGAGCCGGACTCAACATCATCTTTTTAGAAACGCTAAGGAAGATGGGACTGCAACTCGCCGGGATGATTACACCAACAAGTACACCTTTTTATGGCATAGTACCCGGCAAGGCAGCCATGCCACTTGGACAAATTACTCTACCCATTACTTTTGGAACTCCTTCGATCTACCGTACAGAGTTCATCAAGTTTGAGGTTGTAGACTTTGATTCATCATACCATGGAATCCTTGGACGCCCAGCGCTAGCAAAATTCATGGCAATACCACATTATCCGTACCTACTGCTTAAGATGCCAGGACCTAACGGTGTCCTTTCTCTTCGAAGTGATTTAAAGCGCGCTTTTGACTGCGACGTTCAGGCAATCCAAATCACGGCCAAAGCACAAGCCGACAATGGAAGAAAAGAAATAGCCACTATTGCCGTAGAAATAAGCCAAGAAGAACTAGAGATACCAGCTAAAAAGCTCAGCATCCTCACACCACCAAAAGAAGCCGACGTCAAGCAAATCGACCTGGGAACTGGCGATCCCTCTAAGACAGCAACCATCAGCGCCCACCTCTCGGCAAAATAGGAACTCACGCTCACCAACTTTCTTCGGGACAACAAAGATATCTTCGCTTGGAAGCCGGCTGACATGCCAGGTGTCCCAAGAGAGTTGGCTGAGCACAGAATTGATATCAATGAAAACTCCAAGCCTATAAAGCAATGGCTACGACGATTCTCACCTAACAAGAAGACAGCGATTAAAAAAGAAATCACAAAACTAATGGCGGCTGGATTCATTAGAGAAATCCTTCATCCAGATTGGCTAGTAAACCTAGTTCTATTACAGAAAAAGAACACGGATGAATGGCGCATGTGTGTCGACTACACAGATCTCAACAAGCACTGTCCGAAAGATCCGTTCGGGCTGCCACGCATTGATCAGATAGTTGATTCAACAGCAGGATCCGCCCTATTATCCTTTCTTGATTGCTATTCAGGGTATCACCAGATCGCATTAAAAGAGCAAGACCAGAACAAGACATCTTTCATTACTTCGTTTGGTGCCTACTGCTACAAGACCATGTCGTTTGGACTCAAGAATGCTAGAGCCAGTTACCAAAGAGCTATCCAAATGTGCCTTGGAGATCAGATCGGCAAAAACATAGAAGCATACGTGGACGACGTGGTGGTAAAAACAAAGAACCCGGATACACTGATTGAGGACTTAAAACAAACTTTCGAGAACTTGAAAAGATGGAGGTGGAAATTGAACCCAAACAAGTGTGTATTCAGAGTCCCTTCAGGACAACTACTCGGTTTCCTGGTCAGTCATCGCGGAATCGAAGCAAGTGCCAAGCAAATTCGAGCCATAACAGAGATGGGCCCACCTCGAAACATCAAAGATGTGCAAAAGCTAATAGGCTTCATGGCGACACTCAATCGTTTTATTTCAAGGCTCGGCGAAAAAGGGTTACCTTTCTTTACACTACTAAAGAAGACAGGCAAGTTCGAGTGGACGGAAGAAGCCAATGAAGCTTTTAAGAAACTTAAGGCATACCTCACATCCTCACCAGTTCTCACACCTCCAAAGAAAGACGAAGACATGATGCTATACATTTCGGCAACTTCTACTGTGGTCAGCACGGCGATAGTCGTGGAAAGAGAAGAAGAAGCGTGCGCATATAAAGTACAATGACCCGTATACTACATTAGCGAAGTACTGTCAGAATCTAAAATCCGGTACCCGCATGTGCAAAAACTACTGTACGCCCTATTGATCACTTCACGCAAGCTCCGCCACTATTTTGAAAGCCACAAGATCACCGTGGTGACAGACTTCCCGCTTGGAGACATCTTGCACAACAGAGATGCAACAGGGCGCATATCAAAGTGGGCAGTTGAACTTGGTGCTCTCAACATCGATTTCACCCCACGAAAAGCAATCAAATCTCAAGCCCTTGCCGATTTCGTTGCCGAGTGGATAGAGATTCAACAACCTATGTCAAATACAATCCTTGACCACTGGAAGATGTACTTTGATGGATCACTCAAGCTAGGCGGAGCCGGTGCGGGTGTTCTCCTAATCTCTCCAGACAGAAAACAACTTAAGTATGTCCTTCAGATATTATGGCAAGCTACCAACAATGAAGCAGAGTACGAAGCTCTCATCCACGGGCTACGAGTGGCAATTACCCTCGGAATGAAGCGATTACTCGTATACGAGGATTCAGCAGTAGTCATCAACCAAGTCAACAAAGATTGGGACTGCACCAAAGAAAACATGGGCGCTTACTGCGTTGAAATCCGAAAACTCGAAAAACATTTCCAAGGGTTAGAAATTCTACATGTCCTGCGCGATAGCAACATTGCAGTAGATGTCCTCACCAAGCTCGGATCAGACAGGGCAAAGGTCCCACCCTGCGTATTCATAGAGGAGTTATCAGCTCCTTCTATCAAACAACACGGTGAGAAAACCCCAGAACTCACAGCCAAAGGCAACCAGATTCTGGTAATCAACACTTCATGGACACAAGCTTTTATTGATTATATCAAAGAGAATAAGTTGCCAGCTGATAAAGAGGAAGCTACCCGAGTTGTTCGTAGAAGCAAAAACTACGTCCTAGTGGGGGACAAGCTCTATAGAAGAGCTGCATCATCAGGAGTACTCCTAAAATATGTCTCGGTTCAAGAAGGAAGAGAAATCCTAGACGAAATACACTCAGGTTGCTGCGGAAATCACGCCGCTTCAAGAACACTAGTCGGCAAAGCTTTCCGCACCGGATTCTACTGGCCAATAGCTCTGAAAGACGTAGAAGAACTCATCAGAAAATGCAAAGGTTGTCAAATGTTCGCAAGACAAGCTCATGTGCCAGCTCACAACCTCATCTGCATCCCACCCGCTTGGCCTTTCTCCTGCTGGGGGCTGGATCAAGTAGGACCCCTCAAGAAAGCAAAGGGCGGTTTCGAATACATCTTCGTGGCAATTGACAAGTTCACAAAGTGGATCGAATACAAACCACTCGCAAAATACAGTGCAGCCAAAGCAGTCGAGTTCATCCAAGACATTATGCACCGCTTCGGCATGCCCAATTGAATCATCATAGATTTAGGCTCTCCCTTTACAGCCACAGAGTTCAAAATTTGGGCGCAGGATTGTGGCTTCGGCATAGATTACGCATCAGTCGCACATCCAGAAGCCAACGGATAGGTAGAAAGAGCCAATGGACTCATACTAGCCAGGTTGAAACCAATACTATATGAAGAGCTAGCAGACTATGGATCAAAGTGGATTGAAGAATTACCCAAAGTAGTATGGGGGCTACGGACTCAAATAAGCAGAGCTACCGGATACTCGCCTTTCTTCCTAGTTTACGGATCAGAAGTTATACTACCTGCGGACTTGATTTGGACATCAGTACGTCACCAAGGATAGAACAGTATAACGAAGGAGAAGCAGAACACACCAGAAGATTAGAACTTGACACTATAGAAGAAGTCAGGGTAAACGCTACCCTTCAATCAGCAAGATACCTCCAGGGATTAAGACGCCACTACAACAAGAATACCCAGCCTCAATCACTACAAGTCGGAGACCTAGTGCTAAGAAGAATACAAAAAACTAACGGATGCCATAAACTACTCAGTCCATGGGAAGGTCCTTTTATTGTCTCAAAAGTCACCGGACCAGGCACGTACAAGTTAATAACTGAAGATGAGAAAGAAGTCAGCAATACATGGCACATCAGCCAACTACGAAGATTCTATGCATGAAAACAACTCAAGGGAGAATACATGTACAAACCACAAGAGATCAACGTTCATGGCCAATAAAGATGTTGTCCCTTGACAAAATATGTATTATGGCTTATCAAACGATCATGATCAATAAAGATGGTTTTTCGGCAACATACGTCTTATGATGGTTAACCCCGAGTTGTTTCTAAAGAGCAAAATGGCTAAAACATGCCTGAGCCTACCGGCCAAGAGCAAAATAGCTGAAAAGATGCTTGAGCCCGCCGATGAGGGTAGCTAATAAGCTAACACCCAAACCAAAGAGCAAAATGGCTGAAACATGCCGAGCCTACTGGCAAAGAGCAAAATAGCTGAAAAGATGCTTGAGCCCGCCAATGAGGGTAGCTAATAAGCTAACACCCGAACCAAAGAGCAAAATGGCTGAAACATGCCTGAGCCTACTGGCCGAGAGCAAAATAGCTGAAAAGATGCTTGAGCCCGCCGATGAGGGTAGCTAACAAGCTAACACCTGGATAAAAGAGCAAAATAAATTTGAAACATGCTTGAGCCTATCGGCCGAGAGCAAAATAGCTGAAAAGATGCTTGAGCCCGTCGATGAGGGTAGCTAACAAGCTAACACCCGGACAAAAGAGCAAAATGGCTGAAACATGCCTGAGCCTACCGTCCGAGAGCAAAATAGCAGAAAAGACGCTTGAGCCAGCCGATGAGGGTAGCTAATAAGCTAACACCCGAAACAAAAAATAAAACGACTAAGCCTGGACATGGATTAGGAAAAATCAAGTCAAGACCCCTGCAGCTCCTTGTTCCAAAAAAGCAAGAGGCTCGGGGCTACATGAAGACACTCGAGAGTCCTGACCGAGTTATTTATCTGGTATGAGCAGACAGAGCCAGCCAACACTCAACAGATCAAGAGAGGTTGTCGACACAAGGATAACATGCAAAGTTGTTCACATGGCAAAGTCGAAAGCAAGACAAAGTACTCGGCAAGTCAAATAACACTGATCGCTTGGACAACTCATCCAAAGAATAAACAAGGCATTCAGGTAGAGAGGACATCAGCAAAAAATCTTCATTCAAAAGGAAGTATAATGTCATATTACAAGGCACGAGCATAGAGGTCAATTACGTCAAACGTCATCATCAGGGGAAGAGATAATAATATTAAGATTATCTACAACTCTACTGGCTAAGTCTTTGACCTCAGGCTCCATCCTCTCAATGGCATCAATGTACTCTTGACTATCGGCTTCCTCTGTTATCTTGGACAAAGGCGCCTCTGGAGCAAGAACCCGGACCTGGGCCAGGACATTCTTGGTACACAGTTGGGCGCACCTCTTCATGAACTCTTGAAAATGAGTCGGAATTCGGGGAATCAACTAAGCCCAAGATTGCCCATCATCCGCTGGAGTTCGGAGAGCGTTGGCTACTGAACAAAAGGATTTCCATAAAGCTTTCCAATTTTCGGTAGCCATAGCCAACTTGCCAGACAAGTCTTCAATAGTTTTTTGAGCCTGCACAAGATCTCTATCAGCTCCATGCCTAATCAACTTAGCAAGCGCGAGTTCTTCCTCAGCACGAGTAATTACCTCCTCAGCCTTGTTGTGACTAGAACGGACAAGAGTCTTCATTTCATCAATACTCTCCGAGAGCTTCTGCTTTTCAACTCGGAGAGCTGGACAAGGCACCAAACAATGAGTCAGAAGAAAGGAAGGTTTAAATACAGAAGGAAACGAAAAGAACTCGCTATACCATTGCACTCTTTCTTCGCCATTTCCAAGTTCTTCATGGCCTCTGAGTTCTTTAAAGCCTCCTGAATAGCAGCATCCCTCTGTCTCTTGGCCTCAACTACCCGGGCACGAAGTGATTTTTCCTCCTTCTGATGCGTGTGATGCTTAGCCTCTAGCTCGACCTGATAGAGACCAAGATCTGTCTTCAAGGCGCTTAACTCAGAGGACAACTTCTTCTCGGTTTTCGACAAAAAAAAGAAGCCGATATGGTCCCGAGAGAAGGACTGAACAAGAAGAAAGAAAGAAAAAAAGGCATGAGAACAGGAGAAAAATGGACATCCAAAGAAAGAACTTCGAAAAACTTACTTGGAGTTTTTCCCCAAAAGAAGTTGCAAAGGTTACAAAATCTCCCCAAGAAGCGGTCAACTCTGACAGCCGATGAGTGGCATCAAATTGATGCACCACATCTTCAGTAGAGAAAGGAGCGGAGGGGGAAGACGGCCGATGCAGAGAAGGTGAGAGAAGGGGCACACCATGGGAAGTCCTAGCTACCACCCTAGATGAATCCACCACCATGGCCATGGTCACCTCCGAGGCAACCAAGCCAGCAGCAGCATCATCACCAGGAAACCATGTCTCCCCCACAACCACTTCACCGACCGTGCGCCCCAAGTCCTGAGGCTCGGTACTCGGAGGCACACCAGAAGAATGGCAAGAAGTCGACGGAGGGTCGAGAGAAGATGAAGGCCTGAAAGTTGACAAAGAAACTTGGCAATAAGAACAAAAGAAAGGGGAAACAGAAGCAAAGAGACAAAACCAGAAGTCACTCACCCAACTATCTTCTTCTTCATAAAACACAAAGAAGACCTCGCAGGGGGAACGACGGCAACAAAAACATCACCGCCACCCTATGACAGGAGCGACACAGCTGGTACCGGAGCCCTAGAGGAACCCGGAACCAAAACCCCAGAGGAACTTAGTGCCGGAGCCCCAGAGGAACTCGAGCCCAATGACCGCCTACTACAAAAAGCCAAGACGAAGTCAGAACAAGAAAAGGCGCTCAACAAAACAAAGACAAGTAAACAACTCACCGGCACGTAATGAGGGGCACATCATCGACCTCATCCTCCTCAGTCTCCAGCAAGATAGCTACAGTGCCATCTAAAAACAGAGAGAAAAGAACTCGGTCAGCGGCACAAATAAATAACAAAAAGACCAAACATATTAATATGCTCACCTAGGAGCACGCTACCTATAACTAGAGTACCTGGATGAGTACTCAGCTGGCGAGACTTCTTGGAAGCAGGTAAACCAGATGAAGAACCATCCGCTCACCCCCTCTTCGGGACACTACGAGGACCTCGAGGGACTGGACGAGGAACATATTCTTCATATACATCAACAAATCCAGAGGAAACTCCAGGAAACACTATGGTGATTTGGAACTTACTGGTTATAGAAGACCCAGCAAGGTTCTCCCCAGTACTCACCATGGCAGGGAGGACATCTAGGGGGATCGGGTCAACAAAATTGCGCCCTAATTCCTACGAAAAGAATAAAACAATAAGACAAGGAAAATTAAGCAAAAATGGATACAGCAAAAGAAATACAGAAAATACCCGCACGAAGGAAAAATGACTCACAGCTAGAGGCGGGTTGTTGGCGGAGTACTCAGAGATAGTAAGCGGGACAACGCTTGCTCCTTTCAGCATCTTCTGGAGACACTCAAGTACCTCCTCGTCGGTCAGCTCAAGGGCCGGGACCATGCGGGAAGGATCCTCAGCCCCAGAATACTCAAAGCCAAGGTTCTCTCGCTCCTTCAGAGGCTGAACACGGCGACGAAGAAAGCTCGAGACAATACCGAAGCCGGTCAAGCCCTGCTGCTTTAGAGTGCGTATCCGCTCAAGGAATGGCTGGATCACCTGGAGCTCATTTGGTGTCAGGGAGTTCTTTTCCCACCGGTCATTAATTGAGGGACCAGACCCAGAATGTATGGAAAGAGAAGGAATCAAATTAGCGGCATAGAACCAAACAGCACGCCAATCCCTCACAGAATCAACCAGGTCATAGTCAAAGGACTTGCTTTTAAGACCCTGGCGAAACTGGATCCCACAGCCACCAAGAACATTGGTTTCTTCACGGCGGGGTTGAGGCTTCAAACGAAAGAAGTGGCGGAAAAGAGAAAGAGAAGGAGGAATTCTAAGGAAAGCTTCACAGAGATGAACAAAAACAGAAAGATGGAGGACGGCATTAGGGGTTAGATGGTTCAGATTAACCCCAAAATAACCAAGAAATTGATGAAGGAAGGCAGAAGCGGGAAGGCAAAGACCGGCGCGGATAAAGGAAATAAAAAAGGACAATCTCACCAGGACCTAGAGCAGGAACCCAGTGCTCGCCCGGAACTCTCCATTCAGCAATGTCTTTGCTTTGGATCAAGCCATCGCTAATGAGCTCGCGGAGCTGGTCTTCGGTTGTTGTTGGAGCCAGCCAAACCTTCTGAGCAGCCCTCATGGCCACGAACTCTTGGTTCTCGATCAAAGAAAGGGATGACTCCTTGTCCACGAAGGCTGCCTAGGACTTGCTCACAGTTTTCTTCTTACCCATGAACTAGCGGAAGCAAAAAGGCACTAGGGAAGATGAAGCTAGGATGGCGGTGCTCGGGTGACGGCGACAATGGTGGCGGTGGATTTCTGAAAGCTAGGGTTTCAAGGCAAGAGCTGGGCAGTAAAGAAAAGGAAGATAAAAGGTCTTTAAATAGATTTTTTAGTGATAAAAATGGCCCACCAGGCCCGTTAAAATACGGTGTGGGAACGCAATGGTCCGTTTACTGACACAGCTGAAATGACGGACGGCACAAATCCACACAACGGCATAGTTTAACGGGCAGATTTCAGACTTATCCATCCAGCACCATGGCAAGGTTATCAGATCACTACAAGAACAACCCGTCAACCATGAAGAAACAAAGGGCTACCTCACAGGGAACAAAAGAACCTGGTTATTAAAGAAAGAACTCGGGAGTCTCATGAATAACTAGGATTATAGTAGAAAAATGAATGACAACTCTGAAGACAAGATTCTTTCCATTACAAATGGCTTCAAAAATAGAAGATTACACATCTTACAAGACCCAATGAACTCGGTACTACAACATGCAAGGTAGCAAAAAGGAGCCTAGACACAACTAGGCTCTAGAACGACTACGTGCTCTAAATTGCTACTCAGTAGAACAAACCGTGATCGGCTACACTATTTTCTTCAAAGGACGGACGTAGTGCATCCAAGGCAGAAATCAGCAGCACGGCGGGACAACATAGACCAGAGGAAGTCAGCAGGCATCTGTCTACCCAAGCCCGACGTGATGCAGGATCAGGTGTTGATCTACACCGGATAGTCTCAAGACAGACGGTGAGGATCAACCCAGAACTGCCGGATGAAGGAACGAAGCTCACATCATAAGACTTCCTCCAACTACCACCATGTACTTTCCAAGTACAATGCCGCTGCGGGATTAGTCTACCTCTAATCCCTATCACAAGACTTCCTTTAGCTACGACAAGACACACAGGAACTACAAGATACGCCCGGGGGCTGCTCTACCTCACAAACTACCATATTCATGACTACGAAGTTTTCAACAAAATGTTCAATGGATGAAAGCAAGCACCCTGGGAGGGTATTTATAGATCAAAGGAGCGGTGCACATGGACTAGGAGTACCAACGAAACAAGCCTTTCAAAGGACACAGTGAAAAGACAGGACTCAATAATGGAAGACTCAGAAGGAACAGTACTCGAAGACGAGCATATTCGAAAGAATATGCCAACATTGTACAACCCGTGAACAGGCAACATTTACACTCAACCACCACCATACAACTACACCTGACAAACAGCAGACTACCAAGAGAATACGCCAAGAACAATGCGTCCGAGTTCTTTTAGAATCAAAGAACCCAGATAAATGGTCAGAGGCTACAACAGGAGAAGATTTCAGTTCCTCGAAAAAATCAGACTCAAGACCCTCCAACTCTTTGTTCCAAACAGCAAGAGGCTCGGGGGCTACACTCAGTGAGTGCACTTTTTCTTCAAAAAAGCGCACATCACTAGAAAGACTTCTTCAAGTCAGCAATTTTAAAACAACATAAGATTCAAGACCCTCCAGCTCCTTGTTCCAAATAGCAAGAGGCTCGGGGTCTACACTCAGTGAGTGCACTTTTTTTTGAAAAAGCACACGTCACCAAGAAGACTTCTTCAAGACAAAACTACTTCAAGGAATCATGACAAAAAGAAGCCGGACCGAGCTATATCCGAGTTTTTTTTGATAAAGAACCCGGGCACATGCTCGGGAACATTTCAATGAAGGATCAGAGCGATTTCAAGACAAGACCCTCCAGCTCCTTGTTCCAAATAGCAAGAGGCTTGAGGGCTACACCTAAAGGGGAATACTTTTTTCTTCAAAAAGGTACACTCCACGCGAAGATCTCATAGAGCGCTACACGATTTCGCTCAAGAAAGCACTCGGATGACGCTTATTCCTACTCGGCAAAGCCTAAAAGAATAAGACGAGGCTTCCAGAGCTCAACCATGAAGTGCTCGGGGGCTTATCGGTGCGGGACCCACAGGATACCCCGCAAGGAGGAGAGAAGATCTAGTCTAACTAGGATTCTCCCCATGTAATCTTAGTAGTAGTATTATCCTGTAATCCTACTAAGAACTCCCATTGTAAACCGACTAGGATTCTGACCTCCTGACTATATAAAGGAGGGCAGGGTTCCTAGAGACGGGAGATCACGATTTCTACAACACCATCAATCCAACGCAAAGGCTAACGCCGACTGGACGTAGGGCTATTACTTGACCACAATCGAGGGCCTGAACCAGGATAAATCGACTGTCTCTTGTGTTCACCGTCAAGTTCCGCATACGCTAAAGCCCGAACAATACTGCCCCGGAGACCCCCATGGCAGGCTATCGGTGGTCAAACATCGATAGGGCCTTATTGGGCAAACCGTTGAGTCCTACATGGATGACATCACGGTCAAGTCCAACGGGCTGACCAGGTCGTAACCGACCTAGAACAGACCTTCACGAAAATCCGAGCAAACGACATCAAACTCAACCCAAGAAATGTGTTTTTGGGGTCCCAAGGGGGATGCTGCTGGGTTTTATCGTCTTCGAGCGTGGCATCGAAGCCAACCCGGAAAAGATCTTGGCCATCACGAGGATGGGCCCGATTCAGAACATAAAGGGGGTATAGCGAGTTACAGAGGTGCCTCACGCGCTTAGCCATTTCATCTCATGCCTCGCGCGAATGAGGTCTCCCCCTATATCGGCTTCTGAAGAAAGCCGGCCATTTCAAGTGGACGCCCGAGGCCCATGAGGCGCTTGACAAGGTCAAGCAGCTCCTAATGAAGGCCTCGATCCTGGTCCCTCCAACTGACAGGGAACCACTTTTGCTCTACATTGTGGCCACCACACAAGTGGTCAGCGTCGCCCTGGTGGTAGAGTGAGAAGAAGAGGGACACACTCTCAAAGTGCTAGATGATGTACTTCGATGGATCGCTGATGAAGAAAGGCGTCGGCACAGGGTTGGTCTTCATTTTCCCCCTTGGGGTACGTATGAGGTACATGGTTCGCATCCATTTCCCCTCTTTCAACAATGTGGCCAAGTATGAGGCACTCATCAATGGCCTGCGCATCGCCATCGAGTTGGGTATCCGACGGCTTGACGTCCGTGGCGACTCCTAGCTTGTCAATGACCAAGTCATGAAGGAATCAAGCTGCCACAATGCCAAGATCCACGACCCTGAGTCCCCGCCCCTGAGTCCCAGACTTAGTGTGGTGCAAGGACCTCCTAACCCAAAAACCACCCTGACAGTTGGTCCGGAAAGAGCCGGATCCACGATAGGAGAGCAACAAGTCTTCCAAGCGCTCATACCCAAGTATGTGCTCGGGATAATAAATCTGTGACTTGCCCACGATGCCTTAAGCAACGATCGGTCCTTAATCAACGTAGATAGGGAAAGCAGTGTAACCAAGCTATGCCCTGCGTCCGTGGCGACACAACCTCTTACACCCACAAATTCCCAAACCATATCCCTGCCCGATCACTATTTTTCCTTTCCACCATTTATAAATCCCAAGTGATAATAATATAGTAATATATTTCCTATCTCTCATGAGTGATAGGCAATCACTCGACTTCTACCGGAGTCCTGTTGCATAGCAATCTACACAACCCTGTCATACTAGTAAGACTCATAGGATAAAGATATATATGCAAGTGGGTTTCATTCAACTCCTTAAAACTTCATGCACAATTATAATTTAAACTACAGAGAAGTAGGGGTTGTGCACCAGGGCTTGCCTGGGTAAGATATAACCAAAAGTTAGTATTTGTATCTTCAGATCATCCACCATCAACTGAATAGAAAGCCCATTGCATCATCTCCTGGAGAGAATACCATTACACCATCTTTAGATTCCCAATCATCCTTCAATTGATCCATTGATCCATCATCGTACCTATATGATATGCATTGATGCAAATGCATAGGTGTAAATAACCAATGACAGCCGAAACGCTTAGAAATCCGATCACGCCTCCTAAGATAACGAGATAGCTCTAACGCTGGTCTACATATCCATGTTGCCGAAATAGGGCATCATTAACTACTCTAGTAAACTAATTATTCTAGTGCTACAAAAATTACAATGAGTACCTAATATTGCTAGGAGACTACTGTAAAAATTTTAGGTTCAACACTATTACCAATTTATCACAATAATTCCTACAAGTTTATATTTTTACAATATTAAGTACCTTAATTTAATTATATAGCTTCCAAGAATATTATCAAACTATGTGAAAAAAAATACTAACAATTAGAACATGATTTTAGGAGACTAACAAAATTGGTTATACAATTTTTGGATTCCTATACCATTTTATATTGATTTTACAAGTTAAACTAGAAACCTATTTTAGAAAACCATTTCGAAAATGGAAAGGGCCGGCGGCCACTAAACTGGCCCAGCAGCCCGCTCGGCCAGGTTCAGCGGCAGGCAGGCCCAGGCGGCTCGGCATAAGGTTGGCCCAGCTGCTGGAATGGGGCGTGAGTGGCTTGCGCGACACGGAGCAGGCCATGAGCGGCCCACCAAGGCGCGGCAACAGCGCGGGCGGCCCAAACGCGACAGTTAGCGGTAGGCCGACCCAGCAAGCCAGCCCACGGGGAAGAATCCAGCGATTGCGGCACCACTTTGCGAAAAGGCCCCTGTACTATCTTAAATTTACCCCGCAGTCCAACATGTACTATTCATATGAGTCACGTATTTCGTAGTAAGGACCCTGTATAACATTTATGCTTGGATTCATACCCTCGCTTTATCCTAAAAAACAGAGGGCAGACGGGGAGCAGCGGTGCGGCAGGAACGGCGTGACGGGGCCGGGGAAAGGCACGGCGACGACGGACCACCCATCGGCGAGCCGCTTGGGGACCCGGGCGGCCTCAGGTAGTCCATGGCAAGAGCCGAGTCGACCCCCGGAAGCCTGCCTGTGCAGGCCATGGAGGCGGGCACGCCGGCCACAGCAAGGGAGGCAGTAACGGCAACGCTGGTGGAGGTGATGGAGGACACGTTGGGGTGCTTGATGTAGGGGAGGGTGAGGTCATCGTGCTCTAGGGAGCTATCGGTGCCGAGGAAGGGCGGAGCCTTCGGTAGACACTCGGGACAGCGGCGTGGTGCTGTGGCCGAATGGCCCTACAGTGGAGGCATGGAAGATGGAACGGTGCAAGGAAGGCGTGGGCCACGATGGGGCTCAGCACGATGGCACAGAGGAACTCGAGACGAGCGGCCGTGGAAGGGAGGAGCGGCACTAAGGCGTCGGCGGGCGCGTGCCAACCCGACTCGGCAGCATCGGCGGCTCCTAGCACGGTACACGACAGGGGCGCGGCGCTGCGAGGTAGGGCCGACACTGGCAGACGATGGTAGGGTGCTGCAGCTCAAGTGGTGGGAGCGGCCGTAGGTGCGAGCAGCGGCTGGCCACACGCATGGACGCCGGACGGCGTAGCCACGGTGGCCACGCAGCGGTGCGGCGTGCCGGGACTAGGGAGCGGGCGCCAGGGTGGCAAGCACAGGGGAGGAAAAGGAGGGGGCAGCAGGGCACGGTGCGCCTAGCATAGGAGGCATGCCGACGGTGGGGTACTGGGCTGCTGCGGGTGAGAGCAGGCATGGCGAGCGCCGATGCCCGAGGCAGGCAGAGCAGAGAAGAACGGCACAAGAGGAAAAGTGAGGAGGCAGCGCTGTGGGCACGAGCCTGGCGTGCGCCGTGGAGAGGAAAAAGAGGCGGTCACAACAAGCAAGGATAGATTGCAGAGGCAAGCAAATAGAGTGAGAAGCAGCTCGGCATAGGCAGACAAGACCAGTAAGGCAGACCAAACTGGCAGACAGGAGCTGGGATGCCTCCTCCATGGCAGTAGAAAAGGAAGGAGTGGTAAGCAGCACGAGGGGGGGTACATGTTGTACACACGCTAGAGCACCAACACAGAGGCAAGATGGGACGGCTCAGCATGGCCGTCAGATGCGCGACTGCGCGCGCACAGAACGTGAAAGGACATGGGGAGGGCAGGGGTAGAACCACGTGCTCCAATTAAAAATTTTGACCAGACCACCAGCTTCACAAGCAAGCGAGGAGCAGTCGGTCAACTTGTACAGTCTTGTGCAGAGACAATAGATAGGGACATGTTACCACTGCACTTATTGCCATTGTTACACGTAGGAGTACATCTTAATTCAAAAATCCGAGAAACTTGTTTCAGAAATTTTTCTTAGGCCTAAATCGCGGTGCTAAACGAGCTCATAACACCAGGGGTGTTACAGTCCCCAACCTCCATGTGGATGCTCCCCCATTCCCTCTCCTCTGCTACGTCATCGAGGGCAGCCACCTGAACTAGAGACCGGGACATCCCCGTGCCGACCTCAAGCAGCGCTAACCTCTCTTGCGACGGCAGCTCCTCTAGCGATAGAGGGGGTGGGTGATACGGACACGGAGGCCTACCCTATCACCACATCCACAAAGGATGCCTCGGGTGTGCCCCCTTCCATTCACCCCACCGTGGACATGGCCACCTGCACGGACGATGGCTCCGGCCGTGCCGCCTCCACCCGCGACGTCGAGGACATGACCGGCCGCGCCGCGCGCACCACGGGCACCCTAGACACGCCCTCCTCCACCTACTCTCCCATGGATGCAGGCCCCATAGAGGTCGTGGGTCTTCAACAATGTGATGGCCTCAAGGAGGTCGCGCATCCTCCTCTTCTCCTTGACGGGTGGCCCCCACAGCCATGACGGTGGTACCTCTTCGACCAGGCGCCCAGAGAAGACCGGCAAGGGAGCGGCAGGGTCATTCTTCAGGTAGAACCAATACGAGTGCCACCCCTTGTTGGATCTAGAGAGCTAGCTGGGCATGTACTCGGTCGCCCGCTGCCCCCGAAGGTGGATGCCCGCGCATCCCATCGGCACCAGGGTCTCCTAGCCTCTCTCCTTCTTCTTGATCAAGGAGATGGAGAAGAAATATCTCTATAGCTTGAAGTGGGGCTTGATCCCTAGGTACCCCTCACACATCGCGATGAAGGCCACGATGTGCTAGATCCCATTGGGTTCAAGTGCTGCAGCTCGATTTGATACTGGTGCAGCAGACCTCAAAAGAATGGGTGGGGAAGGACCGTGAGTCCATGCTCATGGAAGGGCACGAAGGAGACGATGTAGCCATCGAGCGGCGCCGGCACATCCTCTTGGCCGGGCACAAGCCACTCCACCACATCGGTCCTCCCATGGAGAAGACCACGCTTGACGAGGCCCTCCATGCGCGCATGGGTAACATCAGAGCGGTACCATGAATCCATGGAGGATGGAGGTGGCTGTAGAGAAGCAAAGGTGGCGGCAAAGAAGCGGAAGCTATAGATCTTGGCCTCTGGCGGCGAATTAGCAAGCCCGATAGATCCGAACAGCGGCGGCGGAGAAACAAAGAAGGTAAGGATGTCGTTTTGGTGTGCAGAAACATGAAGTGGAGGCCGCTATTTATAGAACGGAACAGGGCGAGAGGGAAAACCATCCGCCTAGGTTCACGCGCCCGCTGCGCCATGTCACGTCACCTCCCTCCAAAGATAGTGCACACGCTATCTCTAGCCATGCCCTCAAAGGACATGCCGGATGACGGTTCGTCCAGTCGATGGGCCAAGAACTGTCATAGGTAAGAAGGGATACATAGGTGAAAATGCTCCTATGGCCCATTCAGGACCAAGAGTTCGAAGGTTGGCCCGCCGATGGGTTCACAGCGGCTCTGGGGCACCCTTAGAGCAATAGAGCGAGGGGTGGTAAGGGATGGGCCCACTAGCAGCCAGTACCTAGGTGCATGAGTGCTGCGGGCATCTTGGCCCACGTTCGAGTCCTGGTCGGTTCCCAGTCCATGGTTTTTCCTCGAAGAAAGGCAATGAGCCCTTGGGACTGGCCGAACGGACCCAAGAACTATATGGATTGGCCGCCAAGAGTCTAGAGTTGGTCACCAGCTAACCCATGCTAGACCCCCGTGAACGGGAAGCCTGGGCCCCACTTGGACTAGCCCGTTAACAGCTCACCGAGCACCATGTTTCGTCCATCGAGGGAAAACATAGCACGGCTTAGCCCCTCTGTTTTATCAAAAAAATGTTTGAGGGATGACGATCACAAAGACGAGCCGACCCTCGACCGAACCCCTACTACACGTGGGGGCTTGAGGGAAGTTGGACTCGCAAAGAGACCGAACGCACGATCGCAGGACGACAGCGGACCGATCGGATCCTTCGGGACCGGAATCAAGAAAAATCTTTCCGATCTCCCAAATCCTATGATTACATGCCCCCAAGAAGACCAATCGTGACAAAAGGGAATTGCCATCCTACCAGGACATGTCGCAGACTAGAAAATGAAGGCCAAGGCCCTCAGAGTCCTCCTATCCAGAAAAGCATCCAAAGGAGTATTCTACTCCTCCATAGGCTTAGGGGCTATTATCGAGTATCGATATTAGGAATACCCAAAGCAATGAAGTTAGAGCCCATGCTGACTTCCCTGGATGGCTCAAGACGTATTAAAAGGTCTTGCCTGACCCCAAGGCCATGGGCTCCATCTCGTCGACCTTGAGGTCGTGGGCTCTGTCTCACCCGACCCCTTGGGTACGGGGTCCATCTCGCCCGACCCCAAGGATGCGAGTTTCATCTCACCCAAGGCCGTGAGCTCTGTCTCACCCGACCACAAGGCCACGGGCTCTGTCTTACTCGAACTCAAGGTCGTGGGCTCCATCTCGCCCAACCCCTTGGGTATGGGCTCTGTCTTGCCTGACCCCAACGACGTGGTTTCTATCTCGCCCAAGGCCACGGGCTCTGTCTCTCCCGACCTCGAGGCCACGGGCTCCATCTTGCACGACCTCGAAGCCACGGGCTCTGTCTTGCCTGACCCATTGGGTGCGGGCTCTATCTTGCCCGACCCCAAGGATGCGGTTTCCGTCTTGCCCAAGGTCACGGGCTTTGTCTCACCTGACCTCGAGGACGCGGGTTCCATCTCGTTCGACGGGGACCCATACCGCTGCAACCACTCTAGGTCCAAGCATATGGGCCTTGGTCAAAACTCTAACACCAGGAAAGAGGCTGACACACCTCAATGTAATCCGTGGCCATGATGGGCCATACCTGGGGATTCACATCCATAACAGTGTCGGGCGTGACGGTGTTGTTCTGCCTAATCCTCGTACGGATGCAGACATGCATGTCAGTTCACCATAATGTCCACTGGGATAGAATGGAACGCCATGACCGGCAGATGACGCCTGCGCATGGCGCCAGTGACAAATAGGGCTGCGACATGGAGCCATCCTTGTTGACATCTGAAAGTGCAATCAAGCCCTAATTGTGAGTTTTGGTGATAATGACCACACAATTAGAGAACTAATAAGATTTATCGAGATAACAAGTAGGGAATTCATGTTCGAGGATGCTACACAAAATGGAGGAGCCCCCAATTACAAATGTAGATGGCTTCAAACTCAAAGGAGGTTTAAATTCTTTTATATTTTGAATTTGAGCATAGGAAAAGCCATACTATAAAGGGGGACACAATGCTTAAGCTAATATGTGCTACCAAGTTCTCAAACATACACATGCATCCTTAGATTCACAGCCAAGATAGTCTACACTTCACTCTTACGCTTGTTGTCTTGCGTGGTGCGGCACTGCCGCACTTAAGCCACGGCACTGCCATGACTTAAGTGACCGTTGAGGCTGAGGGGGTATTTATACCCATCCTCTTCCTCCCCAATGTCTCTCTTCTGGCTCCTGCTCATTCAAGCTGGTTCAAAACAGAAAAGGCTCTCTCTCTCTCTCTCTCCCTCCATTGTTGACCTCAAGCCCCAAGCAAATTGTGGGGGTATGGCCCCCAAGACATGGGCCACACCATAAGAGGTGGCTTGGCCCACAAGATCAAGGCGTGCACGGCGCTGCTCGGCGTGCACCGCAAGGCATTATATAGTACCAAATAGGATACTTTACTTGTAACCCTGCCCTTCCAGAGTATATAAGGAGAGGCAGGGGTCCTCTACTCGACATCATGTATTCAATACAATACACCAAAGACACAGGACGTAGGGTATTACGATCGATCGATGGCCCGAACTCGTCTAAATCATTGTCTCTCGCGCCTTGTGTCACCATCTCGGTTCTCGACACGCGCATCCCCACCGATAAATCTACCATCACGGATACCCCTCGGTGGACTGCCGAGCATATTCTGTCGATAGTTGGCGCGCTAGGTAGGGGTGTGCGCTTGATCCATGGCGAGCCAGATGGATCTCAAATCAACAACGCGTTCTCGTCGTTAATCTCGTGGAGATCCATCCCGGTCCACGACGACGATTCATCACTGCTACACCAGCCCCTGCAACAGCAGATCCGATCTCGAAACCAATAACTCGCCGCCGATGCTCTCATCAGCCCTCGCCGTCGACTCGTCGTCACCGCTCGGCGGCCTTCGCCGACATCTTTCATCGACGTCACTCGCCGTCGACTCGTCGTCACCACTTGGCGGCCTTCGCCGACATCTTTCGCCGACGTCCCTCGCCGTTGACTCGTAGTCACCACTCGGCGGCCTTCGCCGACATCTTTCGTCGACGTCCCTCGCTGTCGACTCGTCGTCACCGCTCAGCGGCCTTCGCCGACGCCCCTCGCCGTTGTCTCGTTGTCACCGCTCGACGGCCCTCACCGACATCCCTTGTCGCCGTCGAGCTGCAAGCGAGCTGCCCGCGTCGCCGACCAGATAACGCCATACGTCACCGACCAGACTTTCTGTCTAAAGCTAAGTCACGTTTTAATATTCTTCTAAATATTCTTCAATCTCCGTATATCGTCATAATGTTTCTCCGAACTATTTTCTCCATATTTGCTCTCCAAACAATTTTTTGAACCCTCGAACAGTCACGTTGATGCTCGGACGCCTTCAGAGACGGCCCTATCTCCGGCTCCTCCCTACACGTGCTACGGGCTCCGTGCTCTGCGTTATGGGTGGTCGGCAGCGGCTCCTTGGTCACGCCTCTTCGTCCTACACGTGCACGGGCTCCACGCTCGACGTTATGGACTATGGGCTAGCTAGGGCTGAAGACTCAACTACACACTAACTGTTCGGGCGGTTTATATTAAACATAAATATATTTTCACGCCAACTAATCGCTGAACTGCATACGCCGTTTCATCACCATTGCTGATTTTTCTCCTGAGTTTCTTTATTTGTACATCATGTACTACCCGTTCTACATATTTGTATTGCAGGATCGTCGTCTTGGTGATCGGGCCACCTAGTGCTCGGGCTTCTCCACCGATCAACTGGTCAGACCGCTTGGTTCATGGACTCCGTCGCCGACCAGTTGATCGGACTGCTCGCCGGTCGCTTCTACTCAATGTTCACTTCGCTGCCGACCAGTCGACCAGAATGTTCGTCGCTCGTGCTTCATCGCCAGTTACGTCGGTTACTCCTCGGCCCTCGGATTCTTCGTGCTCGAGGACTAAGTGGGCACACTTCACCGCACGGACGTCGTCAGCTACGTCGGTGCTCGGACCTCGCCACCTATGCCGGGGACCCCTCAGTGCTCGAACCTCTCCACCTACGCCGAGGACTCCTCGGTGCTTGGACCTCGCTGACTATGCCGAGGACTCCTCGGTGCTCGGACATCGCCGCCTACGCCGGGGACTCCTCGGTGCTCGAACCTCGCCGCCTACGCCGGGGACTCCTCGGTGCTCGGACCTCGCCGCCTATGCCGGGGACTCCTCGGTGCTCGGACCTCGCCGCCTACGCCGAGGACTCCTCGGTGCTCGGACCTCGCCGCCTACGCCGAGGGGACTCCTCGGTGCTCGGACCTCGCCACCTACGCCGGGGACTCCTCGATGCTCGGACCTCGCCGCCTACGCCGGGTACTCCTCGCTCCTCGATGCTCGGTCATCGCCAGCGACTCCAGGGACTCCTCGCTCCTCGGTGCTCGGACATCGCCAGCGACGCCGGGAACTCCTCGCTCCTCGGTGCTTGGTCATCGCCAGCGACTCCGGGGACTCCTCGCTCCTCGGTGCTCGGACATCGCCAGCGACGCTGGGAACTCCTCGCTCCTCAGTGCTCGGACATCGCCAGTGACGCCGGAGATTCCTCGCTCCTCGGTGCTCGGACAATGCCAACGACGCTGGGGACTCCCTTGCTGCTCGGATCTTGCTATGTCTCGTCGGTGTGCTATCAAGCTGCTCCACGCTGTTTGGATCAGGGTGCTGATCTTGGGCAACACGTCTGGGGTCTTGATATGCGCATGTCAGATGATGTTAGCAAGCTTTCAGACTTCTTTGACCCTGCTACAAGATTCATTCTTCATCTTCCAGCAGGCTCGGGGACTAAGTGGGCACACTTCACCTTGCGGTGAATGTGCTTGTTCTCATCTCGAGGCTACGCCTGGGGACTAGCTGCCTGCTCAGCTGGTCTTCTACTTTATGACCCTGGCACCACGTGACTGCATCACCTACTGTTAGGCTCGGGGACTAACTGTGGGGGTATGGCCCCCAAGACATGGGCCGCACCATCAGAGGTGGCTTGGCCCACAAGATCAAGGCGTGCACGGCGCTGCTCGGCGTGCACCGCAAGACATTATATAGTACCAAATAGGATACTTTATTTGTAACCCTGCCCCTCTAGAGTATATAAGGAGAGGCAGGGGTCCTCTACTCGACATCATGTATTCAATACAATACACCAAAGACACAGGACGTAGGGTATTACGTCGATCAGACGGCCCGAACCTGTCTAAATCGCTGTCTCTGCGCCTTGTGTCACCATCTGGTTCCTGATTACGCGCATCCCCACCGATAAATCTACCATCGCGGGATACCCCTCGGTGGGCTGCCGAGCATATTCTGTCGACACAAATCCATTGATTTGCTAATCAATCCTTGAGGCAAAAGGGTCTAAAACTCGATTAGAGAGCAGCTCTATTGATTTCCCAACTCAAAAGAGCACTTGGTTCATGTTTTGGTTGGCGGTTGTGTTTGTTACTTTTGGAGCATGGCTCCTAGCCGGCTAGAGCATCGCCCATGGAGCTTACCAACTTGTGTGGCAGCTCCGAGAGGTTTGTAACCATCTCTTAAAGTTAGTAAACTCACCCCTCATCTCAAGAGTTAAGTCTAAATAGTTGAGAAGGATTGAATTGTGGGAGAGGTGAAGCACTAGGTGTGGCAGTGCCGCACCCTCTGACCTGATTAGTTTAGAGTGCTTTCCTGACTCAAGATTTGAATCATCTCATCTATCCAGAGTGTTTTACAAGTGTTCTTCTATACCTCTTATGTACAGTTTCTTATTTGGATCTATATTTGTCTGCATAGATGTCCTCTGGAGGTGATGATGACCGGAGGGGGAAGAGGAAGATGATAGAGCCTCGGGATAAGTAGATGCCTCATCATGGTCATGGCAGTACCATAGGGGCAGCAGCAATATAGTAGGCAGAGATATTGCTAGAGATAGGGGGAGGAGAGATCAGATGATCTAGGAGGAGGAGAACCTAGAGAGAGCTGGCCGCACCATTCCTCCAGGTGCTTGCCCAGATACCCCACCTCATCTTGAGGATTTTGATAAGAGCTACATCAGAGAGTATTATGAGGATGTAGTCATGAGGCGTCATGTTGACACACGTGCTCATCCCATACTCAACTATGCGGGAAAGTTGAAGATGGTGGAGGAAGCATGTGTGAATAATCCCTATGAGCAGCCAAAGGATTTGGAGATTGACTACAGGTTTTGAAATGAGTTTCATTCCAACTTCTATGCATCTATGAACTTCAACTCCAAGAAATCCAAGGTTGTGAAGATGCAGTATGTTGATTGGGAGGAGATGAAAGCAAAGAATGAGCCAGAATTTAATAAGATGATCAAGGCTTGTGAGTTGTTTGGCCTCACTAATATTATGAGCTTCAGATATAATTGGAATGAGGAAGTGCTAGCCCAATTCTATGCCACTTTCTTCTATAGTATCTACACTGATGAGATTCACTGGATGACTGAGGGTCGACATTATAGAGTTGATTTTGTGACTTTCAGCCGGATCCTTGGTTTTGGACAGGAGGAGTGGGGCTTCACTTACATTCATGATGAGGCTAGAGCTAAGATCCGCTACATTACATATATGTGGATTGATAGGAGAAGTGCAGATGGAAAGGTCAGTGGCCTAAAGAGCTATTATTACATTCTGAACAATTTGATCAGACACACTATCAATCCCAAGGATGGAGCGGCTTCTGATCTTAATGGATATGTGAGGAATGTGCTTGCTAGACTTGCTCCTAGAGGTGACAGGTTTAATGTCCCTCGCTTCATGTGGTGTGAGCTGAGGAACGTCATGGAGGATGGGAGGAAGGGGATACCCTATGCCCCCTATCTCATGTTTATGATTGAGAGGGTCACTGGCTACAGATTTGAGAAAGATGGTCTTCACACCGTCTACAAAATTGAGAAGACTCGAGGAGCAGGTGCTAGTAGGGCAGTGAGACGCTCTCCATCAGTTGAGGACGTGCCTGAGTCATCCCGATATAGGCCTCGCAGGAAAAAAAGATGGAGAAGTTTGGGAGATGGATTAAGGCCATTTTCACCACTTGCACTTATGAAGCGAGGACCACATATTAGGACCGGTTGGAGAACCATGAAGCCAACCGGGAGGCTAGAGAGCATGCAAGGCTACCACCTCTATCTCTAGTTCAGTCACCGCCGAGGTTTGATGACCTCCCTAGTCTTTCTGAGACAGATTCAGAGGATGAGGATGAGGAGTAGGAGCAGACAGAGCTTGATCCTCACATGAGTTTGAGGTCCACCTTGTAGTCCATGAGGAGGAGCATCAGGCGTGACCGCCACACTTTGACCACTCATTGCTAAGGGAGGGCGATGGTGTCTTCTTCTTCCTCCTCCGACGACAATGACGACGATGATGGTGGAGAGGAGGATGTTGCAGGTGCTAGTGGAGCTACTGGTGGTGATGATGTCGATTGGGACACCATCCAAGAGGATGAGGAGTGAGTGTTGGTTTTTCTTCTTTTCTTCTCTTTTTGACGCTTTATGCCAAAAGGGGAGAAAATTAGAGGGGTCAACAACTTTTTTGATGCCATGGAGGTTGCTGCAGCTAGAAGTCATGTTCATTTCTATTTAGAGTAGTCTTCGTTAGGTGAGAGTTTGAGAGTCTATTAGAAACTCTATTTGTGTAATAATGCTACTTAAGTACTTTTTATATGTGTGGGATATGGACATATATTAATCTATGCTGTCGCTTGTGATACAATTGTGCTAGAATGTATATCTTTATATGTATCACATGTTGTGTGGTGTCTATTCTGATCTGTGCTGTTACAGCAAGTGCGGCAGTGCCGCACTCTGGTTCGACAGTGCCGCACCCAGCTGCAACAGCAAACCATGTTGTGCATAAACTATCATTTGCATCACGTTTTACATACCTGACACAGTATGCAGCACCCCACAGGAGCATGGATATAGGGGGAGCCCCATCACTTTCACTAAAATGTGAATCTTGGCTTCTTATGTCAATTTGAGAATTCAATTCTCTATTCACATACTTAAGGGGAGGCTCTACACCCATGGCTCGAAAATCTCAGTATTTATTTCATATCTTTTGTAATCTCTAATTGGGTTGTCATCAATCACCAAAAAGGGGAGATTGAAAGTGCAATCAAGCCCTAATTGTGGGTTTTGGTGATAATGACCACGCAATTAGAGAACTAATGAGATTTATCGAGATGACAAGCAGGGAATTCATATTCGAGGATGCTACACGAAATGGAGAAGCCCCCAATTACAAATGTAGATTGCTTCAAACTCAAAGGAGGTTTAAATTTTTTTATATTTTGAATTTGAGTATAGAAAAAGCCATACTATAAATGGGACACAATGCTTAAGCTAATATGTGCTACCAAGTGCTCAAACATACACATTCATCCTTAGATTCACAACCAAGACAGTCTATACTTCACTCTTACCCTTGCTATCTTGCGTGGTGTGGCACTGCCGCACTTGAAGAGAGGCACAGCTGTAGTGCGCCACTACCGCACTTAAGTTGTGGCACTACCATGACTTAAGTGACCGTTGGGGCTAATGGGGTATTTATACCCATCCTCTTCCTCCCCAATGTCTCTCTCCTGGCTCCTACTCATTCCAGCTAGTTCAAAACAGAAAAGGAACTCTCTCTCCCTCCATTGTTGACCTAAGCCCCCAAGCAAATCCATTAATTTTCCCATCAATCCTTGAGGAAAAAGGGTCCAAAACTTGATTAGAGAGCAGCTCCATTGATTCCCCAACTCGAAAGAGCATTTGGTTCACGTTTTGGCCGGCGGTTGTGTTTGTTACTCTTAGAGCTTGGCTCCTAGCCGGCTAGAGCGTCGCCCGTGGAGCTTGCCAACTTGTGTGGCAGCCCCGGGAGGTTTGTAACCATCTATTGAAGTTAGTAAACTCACTTCTCATGTTAAGAGTTAAGTCTCTTGATTTGAGAATGAGGAGGGGTTAGAAAGCCCTAAGCCTTAGTGGCTAACTTCAATAACATGGAGGTAGGCAAGCCTTGGTGGCGAGACGAACCATGAGATAAATCATTGTGTCATTTGTGCTTGCTTTATATTACTTGCATAACATATTGTGATTGAGGTGATTTCTAAGGTTTTTAGTCGATCTACTTGTGTGTGGTGTTCCTATCACTTCTAGCTCTTAATCTGTGATTGTCATACCTGCAATAAGCTAGGAAATTTCTCCGATCTAAGTTTTCGTTCACGGATTTTGAACTGTGACTCGAAGTTGTCTGCAGGTGTGGCAGTGTCGCTGTTTTGGCCCGGCAGTGCCGCAGTTCGGTAGTGCCACCCTCTATGGCGGCAGTGCCGCAGGATGAATTTGATAAAAGTTTAAGTGTTTGTTTTGACAGGCCTATTCACCCCCCTCTAGGTCAACCAGAGATCCTACAACATCTACAGGATTGACGGGACCCGCATGAAGTAGAAGAAGGACCTGGCAGCCCTAGAAGCCTTCTTCTCTCTCTGGTTCTCTCCTCTGTAACCCGCGTTTTTCCTTCAACCATAAAAGGGGAAGTAGGGCGCCCCATAAAAGGGGAGATCGAGACACAAGAGCACGACACGAGCACACGGCTGAGCGGCAAGCAAGCTCTCAACATCCATTCACTCCTTCCACCAGAGACTTGGGATCCTCTCCCTCCCTCGCCTATTTGTAACCCCTACTGTAAACCAAGTGCCGGTAACACAAGCAGCAGCGAACTGGACGTAGGGACGTTTCGCCCGAACCAGTATAAACCCTTGTATCCTCCAAGCACACCATCCGAGCCAGACGCGTAAATACAAATTTACTCGTCTGTGGTCCAAAAATACCGACACTCACCCACTATGAACACACGTACATAAACCTTACCCATATTAGCACCTCCGAATGACTGAGTTGACAGATCTCGAGATTCACGAAGTCACCACAGACGCCTCGCTATCGACGGGGACGTCGCCTACCACTTAAAGCATAGTGCTGTTAAATCCTGGAATAAATCCAGAAAAATACAAGCATCCGTGATAAGTCGAGGACTTGAACCCGGATGGGCAAGTTCCACCACAAGGAACCTAACCAACTGATTTATGGTCTCTTTTTAACTTTATGATTTTGTCTAACGTGACGCCACATCCACATCAATCGTGATTTGTGAGTAGTTCTGGATGATAAAATCATACTACAAATATTATTTTTAGACAAAATCTAGATATTTTTCCCAAAAAGTTATGTAAGTAAAAATTCTAAAATCTAGTCTAGTTTAATCTAAATAATTTATAATTTTTTAAATTGGAAAATTATTAAAGCAAGTTTAGAATTTTTTTTGGGTAAAATCATGATCTACCTTATGGTGCCTAGCTTAGAATTATTTGAAGCCTCTGTGGTACGCTCTTGGTATTTGTTTACTAGTAGTCACTCTTGTTAACTATTATGACTACTCAGTGCTTATGACCTAGACTATGTAGACCCTCAAGTGACTTTGATAACAACAAAAAAAAATCATACTATCTTGTAACCGCCTCACACTTGATCCTATTTATTTGTATGAACACATGAATCACTCATTCCTATATGTGACCATGTTGGTGTAGAAAACATGGAGTGACAATAACATAACAAAAGTGACACTAACATGGTTATGCGCAATGTGGGTTATCGATGTAGACCGGTTAAAATAGACAATAAGAGCATCTACCAGCAAATAACACACAAATCAGATCATAGAATGTTCAAATAATTTCAAGCTAGGTATTATAAGATAGAGCATGATTTTAGTAAAAATATAAATTTAGTTTCAAGTTTACTTGAGATGAAAAAATTAATTTATTTTAATGTTGAAGTGGATTTTATGTTTCTGTTTGCAAAATTTTTTTAAAAACAAATTCCGGGTAAATTTGGGAAAAGTCTGATTTGCGGCTGAACTACAAGTGCAGTTTGATTTTATTGTCCTCGTAGCTAATCTAAGGTATGTATGTAAGGTGGTGCCACAGAACCACCATCTAAGGTATGTATGTAAGGTAAAAAATGGTTTAAAGAGATGAGGGACCAAAATCGGACTATGCGAATAGCTGAGGGGATGAAAAGGACTTTTTGAGATCAAAGAAAAAAAAGGAAACATACTGTGCATTATGGACCCTTTGGGGGAGGCTGCAAACAAGATCCGGCCCGTCCAAGCGAGAAGCCAATTGCCCAGGCGTATATGGGCCTCTGCCATCAGAAAACCCACGTGACATGGACGACGGGATGAGCACGTGAAGTCAGGTCACACGGCCTAATCCGCTAATCGCAGGCCCGGAGGCCTCCGCCTTGCGCCAGCCCCGTATATCAGCAGGTGCAAAGTGTGCACCTGTTCTGGGCCTCCAAATTTCTAGGGCCACCAAATTTAGTACACATATAGTCCATCAGCCCATCGGCCCATAAAACTTGGCAGGCCATCGGACTCCTTCTTCCCCATAGTCCATAGCCCATACGTAGTTACGTACACATATAGGCCTAGAAGTCGGCACTCGGCAGCGACGTTTGCCACAATCCTTTCATCGTTGCGCCGCTGCAGCTAGAGCTGCTAGACCTAGACGAGGCTGTTCGGCACGGCATCGTGGGCTCGCGGCGATCACGATTCACGGATCACACAAAGATCGGCATCGCCAAGAAGCAGCTGTCATCCGCTGGCGTCGAGAACCAACACCAACACGTCGCCGTCGGCAACTCGGTAGTCGGTACGCACACAAATTTTATCATCAATTGTGTACAGGAGATTTCATATTTGCATTATAATTAGGGAATTTCACAGGAGATTTCAGATTTGCATCATGTCTTCAAGAAATAGGAGGTTTGAATCTGGTCATGAAAAACGTAAGAAGAAACAGAGATTAGAAGCAGCAGCTCAAACTCAAAGAGGTGCTCTTGATAGATATGTTTTGAAAGATTCTCAGTTTACTTCTCAAAATCAAACCCCTGATGCTAATGTTGGCGAGGGTCATGCTGATGATGGTAGAAACATAGTAGAAGTTGGGGCAGAAATTAACAGTGAAGGTATTGGACATGTTGATGAAGCACATGCTAGAACTGAAAGTAACAATGACAACAATAGTTCTTTCCAGCCTGACATATATGATCCAAGATATTGGGGTTCACTTGATTCTAAAATGATTGATATATTGCTACAGAAGGGTCCTATAAGAGATTTATCAATTCTTATTTTCTAGAAGATTTTCTGCAACATTTTATACTAGAGTTCTCGCAAATGGTGAAACTTGTGATAGAGAATGGCTTGTATATTGCAAACCTCTAGATAGAGTATTTTGCTTTTGTTGCAAATTATTGAGAAAGGGGCATGCAAAAGGACAGTTGGCAAATGATGGGTTCAGTGATTGGAATCATTTTGGCACTAGACTTAAAGAGCATGAAACTAGTGCAGAGCATGTCTCGAATATGGCTTCTTGGTATGAGTTGCGCCTCAGGTTGCAGAATGATCAAACAATTGACAGCATTGCTCAAAGAGAAATCCAAAAGGAAAGGGAGCATTGGAGAAAAGTTTTGTACAGAATTATCTTGATTGTAAAATTTCTTGCATCACATAATCTAGCATTCCGTGGCAGTAATAGCAAGTTATACCAAGATAGCAATGGAAATTTCTTAGGAATGGTTCAATTGCTTGCTGAATTTGACCCTGTTATCCAAGAGCATGTTCGGCGCATCACCAATGATGAAATTCATAAGCACTATCTTGGTCATGGCATCCAGAACGAGTTAATAAGTTTGCTCGCTGATGCAATTAGGAGTGAAATCATCATGAAAGGTAAAACAAGCAAAGTACTTCTCGGTTATACTTGATTGCACTCCTGATGCAAGCCATCAGGAACAAATGTCTTTGATCATAAGGTATGTTGATATGTCCTCAGATTCTGTTTGTGTTGAAGAATCCTTTTTAGGATTTTTGGAGGTAAATGATACTAGTGGACAAGGATTGTTTGATGTCTTACATAATGAATTGAAGAATCTTGATATAGACAATGTGAGAGGGCAGGGATATGACAATGGGTCAAATATGAAAGGGAAACATCAAGGGGTACAAAAGAAACTTTTGGATATAAATCCCAGGGCTTTTTATTCAGCTTGTGGCTGTCACAGTCTGGACCTAACATTATGTGATATGGCCAAGTCTTGTGGTAAAGCAAAAGATTTTTTTGGAGTCATACAACGCATCTATATGACATTTGGTAAATCCACTAAGAAATGGCAGATTCTTTTGGATAACATTACAAGATTGACACTCAAGCCATTGTCAACTACTCGTTGGGAGAGTCGTGTTGATAGTGTTAAGGCTATAAGGTTCCAGATGCAAGAAATACGGGAGGCCTTGCTGCAAGTGGCTGAAAGTGATGATGATCCATTGTCAAGTAGTGAAGCTAAATCCTTAGCAGACAATGAGCTTGGTAGCTTTGAATTTTTAGTGGCAATACTCATCTGGTATGAACTATTATCCGCTGTTAATTTGGTCAGCAAGCAGCTACAAGCAAAGGATATGATTATTGATACTGCCATTGAGAATGTACGAGAGCTAATATCCTTTTTCAAAGAGTACAGAGAAACGGGCTTTTCAAAAGCTTTGCAAGTTGCAACAGAAATTACACTAGAGATGGAAATTGATCCGATTTTTCGCACCAAACGTAAGATCAAAAGGAAAAGACAATTTGGTGAGAGCCCTGATGATGCATCTTCTCCTTCGCAATCTGCAGAAGATTCATTTCGGCGTGATTATTTTATACCTGTTGTTGATCAAGCCATAGTTTCACTTTCTAGGAGATTTGAACAATACGAGGAATTCCAAAATAATTTTGGTTTCCTATTTACTTCAGATAAGTTGCGTTCCTTGGATGATAGAAAATTGTTTTCTTCTTGTGTCAATCTAGAAGCTAAACTTAAAAGTGGAGAACATTCAGATATTGATGGAAGAGAATTATACGTGGAGTTAAAGTTCATTCAAGATCATATTGACAGATCTATGGGCCCTCTTGATATTCTTAATTATTTGAAACAACATGGTTCTTTCCCAAACGCCATTATTGCATACAGAGTTTTGTTAACCATTCCAGTTATCGTTGCATCTGCGGAAAGAAGCTTTTCTAAACTCAAGTTATTGAAGTCCTACTTGCGATGTGCAATGACACAAAAAAGACTCAATGGGTTGGCAACATTAGCACTTGAAAATGATATCTTGGAGATGATCAAGTATGAAGATATAATTAAAGACTTCATTTCGAAGAATACTAGGAGAATGATGCTTTTCAGTAGAAACTAGAATATAAGGTCAGTTTGTTGCTTAAGTACTTTTGTATTGTTTTAGCATCAAGATTTGATATGTTCTAAGTATTATAAGAACAACGTATATTTAAAACTTTATAATAAAGTAAAATTATGCTTTTTTTATATTATTTTCTTATCCAAATCGTAGGTACGGCCCTGCTTGCGCCAACTGGCACGGCGCACGCTCCCACACGGTCACACCGGTACGCGGTTAGCTGCCCTCTGCCGACTTGCCGTGGCTTCTAGGCAGGCTTGCCCTGCCCTGCCGGATGCCGGATGCCGGATGCCGGCTGCGCGTCCTCCGTCTGTTTGGTGTGGCTCCGTTCGAAACATTGTTGAAGCCGGTTGTGGAATGTGGAGTTGCACTACACTAAACGAGCAGTAATTTAGAATCAAAGTATGGTATAAGACAATCAAGTTCCCCTCTCGCTGCAAAACCACAAACGGTGAGATGTTGAGGTGCATAAAACCATCGTTGATGAGATTTCTTTTCCGATCATTTCTTTCTCTATGAGGCGAGCGTAACAAGCAAACACGCACACCTTACAAAGGTATAATAAGCAAATAAAGAATCTGATCCTACATATACTAGTATTAATATGAAAATAACACCTCATCTAGTCGTTTTCCAGCTGGTGCCGTCGCACCATCCTTTTTACCAACAGTCTGCCCTGCACACCTCGTGCGATGTGTGGAAAAAAAGGCACGGAAAAAAGGCGTAGGCGTAGCGTAGGTTCGTTGCGTTCGCACGCACCCTCCTATTTAACCCTCTCCTTCCCTCCGCCTTCTCCTCAGGACAGACAGACAGGAAACTCCTCTACGTCTCCAGTCTCCAACTCCCTCCTCACCCAGATCCAGATCTCGCGGCGAGGCGAGGGGGCGGAGAGACCGCCGGAATCGGATTGGCAAGGACTTCAGGAGGTATGCCTCTCTCCGTCTCTGGTCTCGGATCCTTTCCCTGTCCCGGCAATTCCACGTAGCCAGTAGCCAGCCCAGTCCCGTTTTTGCTCTGAGGAAATCCTCTCTTTGCTGTGACCCAGCACTCAAATCGAAACCACTCACCCTCTGGCACTGGTTCAGATTTGTTTTCTGCGTGCTGTTTAAGGCGCGGGATCAGCTCTAGCACTCTACCACAACGATCAGCGTCTATTTTTCGACCGATTAGACTCAGGAGATCGCGCGGAGATCGCTTATACTCCTACACCTTAGTGGACTGTAATAAGATCCAGGCCGCGTTCTAGTATTTCTTTACTTTGTTTTGGTCTCTAGAAAAATTGGCGAGGAGGAAATGGTCGTCGTCAGTATGTATTGTCAAATGCCATTGAGCTGGGAGCCAGGGAAGACTGGTCATACGTTTAGTTTATTTATCACCAAATGTCAGATCTCCACTAGGCATCACCACGTCAAACTACTGCAGTGATCATTGGCGTTGATCACGAGTCTTTACTTAACACAATTGTGCACTGAAATCATTGGATGGCTTATACGGTCATTTTCTTTTCAAAATATGTTATGTGCTCAGAGTTCCTTACTCAGCTACTGTTTTTGGCTTGCAATTGGTAATCTGAAGTATGTATATGAGCCAGCATGCCTACAAAGATTTGCTAGTGGCAATGTTGGCAGTATCAGTGGCTTGTAGCAACAATTTTATTGACTTATGATCTCTGTTGACAAAAGTCGACCAGATTGGTATGCTTCAGTAGTGTGCATGTCAGCTGCTGTTAGATCGTGCACATTGTGCACCACTTGTCACAGTATTATTATTTTGGTTTTAAGCTCTTGTCATTACTCATTTATTATTTGTCGCTACTGGCTTTTCATCAAATAAACTGATTTGTGAATGCTAACAGGTAACGGCAACCCTGGAAACTTGTAGGGTTAACTGCCGTTATCTGAAATAATTTATTCGTCTTAGTACTTCTTTTACAGCTCAAAAAGTCTTTTTTCTGGAAATATCTGAGAGAACCATTAATTTTGAGTCTTTCTGCATAATATACATCATAGCTGGCATGTCCATGATGATTGCTAGTGGCAATGTTGGCAGTATCGGTGGCTTGTAGCAAAAAATTTATTGACTGATCTATGTTGACAAAAGTCGACCAGACTGGTATGCTTCAGTAGTGTGCATGTCAGCTGCTGTTAGATCGATGCACATTGTACACCACTTGTCACAGCATTAATATCTGAGAGAGCCATTAATTTTGAGTCTTTGTGCATAATATACGTCATAGCAACTATGCTCTTGTTGCAGTGAGCCATGCTTACTAACATAACTAATTGCTGTTATTGTCATATTCCACATGCAGTCACACTTGGCAAGATGGTGAAGATATGCTGTCTTGGTGCTGGATATGTTGGTGGCCCAACCATGGCTGTCATTGCACTGAAATGCCCTGCTATTGAAGTTTGTGTTGTCGACATTTCAGTTCCACGCATTGCAGCATGGAACAGCGACCAGCTCCCAATTTATGAGCCAGGCCTTGATGATGTGGTCAAGCAGTGCCGTGGCAGGAACCTATTTTTCAGCAATGACATTGAGAAGCATGTTGCTGAGGCTGATATCATCTTCGTCTCTGTCAACACACCAACCAAGACCCGTGGTCTTGGGGCTGGCAAAGCTGCAGATCTAACCTACTGGGAGAGTGCAGCCCGCATGATAGCAGATGTGGCCAAGTCTGACAAGATTGTTGTTGAGAAGTCCACTGTCCCTGTCAAGACTGCTGAGGCCATTGAGAAGATCTTGACACACAATAGTAAGGGAATTAACTTCCAGATCCTCTCAAACCCAGAGTTCCTTGCAGAGGGCACAGCAATTGAGGACCTTTTCAAGCCTGACCGTGTGCTCATCGGTGGTCGGGAGACTCCAGAAGGCCAGAAGGCTGTTAAGGCTCTGAAGGATGTCTATGCCAATTGGGTCCCCGAGGATCGCATTCTCACAACCAATCTATGGTCAGCTGAGCTGTCCAAGCTTGCAGCAAATGCCTTCTTGGCTCAGAGGATCTCTTCAGTGAACGCGATCTCAGCTCTGTGTGAGGCTACTGGTGCCAATGTGGCAGAGGTGTCCTATGCTGTAGGCAAGGATTCGAGGATCGGACCCAGATTCTTGAATGCTAGTGTTGGTTTTGGAGGCTCCTGCTTCCAGAAGGATATCCTCAACCTTGTGTACATCTGCGAGTGCAATGGACTGCCTGAGGTCGCAAACTACTGGAAGCAGGTTATCAAGATCAATGACTACCAGAAGAGCAGATTTGTGAACCGTGTGGTGTCTTCCATGTTCAACACTGTATCTGGAAAGAAGATTGCAGTGCTTGGCTTTGCATTCAAGAAGGACACCGGTGACACGAGGGAGACTGCGGCCATTGATGTCTGCAAGGGCCTTCTTGGAGACAAGGCCAAGATTAGCATCTATGACCCGCAGGTGACCGAGGACCAGATCCAGCGTGATCTTGCAATGAACAAGTTCGACTGGGACCACCCAATCCACCTGCAGCCAATGAGCCCAACCGCAGTGAAGCAGGTCTCTATGACCTGGGATGCGTATGAAGCCACCAAGGGCGCACATGGTATCTGCATCCTGACTGAGTGGGATGAGTTCAAGGCTCTCGACTACAAGAAGATCTATGACAGCATGCAGAAGCCTGCGTTCTTGTTCGATGGCCGCAATGTAATTGATGCTGAGAAGATGCGGGAGATTGGCTTCATTGTTTACTCCATAGGGAAGCCCCTTGACCCCTGGCTCAAGGATATGCCTGCCGTGGCTTAAGTGGTAGAAATCCTAGACAAAATGTTGCTGTTTGTTCAAGGACTCCAGTCTGCATCCACATTCCCTGCCCTTTCATCCCCTATAGTGGGTCATGTAGGTCATAGTGAACAGGGTCGTTTGCCCCTTGTGTTTTGACTGTAATGTACTTCAAATGGATGGATTATCTTTTGTTGTCTGGTTACAGATAAATGGATAATAAATAGCAAGAGTTATCAGATGATCTCTATGTTAATGTATACTAGCGCATATGTGTTTGAAGCTGTTATCATAAAACACAGCAAATCAGCTGTACAACCCTCAATACCACTGGTAAGCTAAACTGACTTCTCAGTAAGCTATTCGTTGATTCAGATTTGCAGGGAATTGCTGAATAATCCAATTGTTGTGTGTTTTGTGCTGAATATTGGTCTCTAGCCAAACCAGCAAAAGGAACGTCATGACTCATGACTGACCCGAATTTATTATCACTCACAGCAAGGATGAGGGGAAAAAAATCTCTGTTGTCTCTGGATGTCATATGTGTATATGTGTACGGTGTACCTGAGCCCTGAGATTGGCAGATGCAAGAAATGCAATATGCATGTCCTTTCAGTTAACAAACTTAACGGACAGTCATAGGACTGTAATCGTACACCATCTTTTCTTTGCCCTTGCAAAGGACATCAGTACATCACATCATTTTTGTGTTTCAGAAGGCGTACATCGCCACTATATATGACCGTTACGCGGTTACGCATTTGCAAATGCCATCCACCGTGCACGGTTGGACTCTGCTCTAGCGACCACCACTGGCATCGCAGCTCTCCTCGTTCCGATCAGCGACATGCGGCCGTCATCGTCCGTAGCGTCGTCAGGGGACACGGCGGCGCCGCGCATGTACTTCATCCCGTTCCCGACGCCGGGGCACGCGCTGCCGATGTCCGACCTCGCCCGCCTCTTCGCGTCCCGCGGCGCCGACGCCACGCTCGTCCTCACGTGCGCCAACGCCGCCAGGCTCGGTGGCCCCGTCGCCCGCGCGGCCGCCGCGGGCCTCCGCATCCGTATCATCGCTCTCACGCTGCTCGCAGAGGCCGCCGGGCTCACGGGTGATCACGAGAGCGCCGACGACCTTCCCAACCGCGAGCTCGCCGGGCCTTTCGCGATCGCAGTTGACCTTCTCGCGCCGCTCTTCGCTGATCTCCTGCGCCGCCAGCCTGCCGACGCCGTCGTGTTTGACGGTGTCCTCCCGTGGGCTGCCACTGCCGCCCCGGAGCTCGGCATCCCGCGGTACGCGTTCACCGGCACGGGGTGCTTCACGCTCGCGGTGCAGCGTGCTCTGCTACTCCACAGCCCACAGAATGGCGTGGCGTCGGACACCGAGCCGTTCCTCGTGCCGGGCCTCCCCGACGCGGTGCGGCTCACCAGGTCGAGGCTCGCCGAGGCGACGCTCCCGGGCGCGCACTCGCGTGAGTTCTTGAACCGCATGTTCGACGCCGAGCGCGCCACGACCGGGTGGGTCGTCAACTCGTTCGCAGACCTCGAGCAGAGGTACATCGAACACTACGAGAAGGATACGGGGAAGCCGGTGTTCGCCGTCAGGCCGGTCTGCCTCATCAACGGCGACGGCGACGACACCCAGGAGCGCGGCCGCGGCGGGGAGGCCGATACGGCCGCCGAGGCCGCGCGGGTGCTGAGGTGGCTGGACACGAAACCCGCCCGGTCGGTGGTCTACGTCTGCTTCGGCAGCCTCACCCGGTTCCCGCGGGAGCAGGTGGTCGAGCTCGGCATGGGCCTCGCCGACTCCGGCGCGAACTTCGTGTGGGTCGTCGGGGACAAGAACGCGCCGCCGCCGCTCCCGGACAGCGACTGCGCGGCGCCGGGTCGTGGGCTGGTGGTCAGGGGGTGGGCCCCGCAGGTGGCTGTGCTGTGGCACGCGGCGGTTGGCGCGTTCGTGACGCACTGCGGGTGGGGCGCGGTGACCGAGGCGGCGGCGGCGGGCGTCCCGGTGCTGGCGTGGCCGGTGTTCGCGGAGCAGTTCTACAACGAGGCGCTGGCGGTGGGGCTCGCGGGCACGGGCGTCTCCATGGGCGCGGAGAGGGGGTACGTGTGGGGAGGCGAGGCTCTGGGCGGGGTGGTGGTGGGCAGGGAGGCAGTGGCGGAGCGGGTGCGCAGCGCGATGGCGGACGAGGCGCTGCGGGGGAGGGCAGGTCGGTGAGGGCGGCGGCGGCGTGGTGGAGCGCGGAGGGTCCTCGTGACGAGCCGGTGGGTATTACTTGGAGGATGTCTTCATGCCTCAACGCCTACGCCAGGGCCAGGACGGGGAGACCTGCAGGCGGGATGCCGTGATTTGAATTAAAATGGCTGGGCCTCCGTTGTTGTGTTGGTAATTTGTTTGCTCCCGCGAAATGCAGGATGCAAGCGGGTCCTGAAATGGATTAATGGTGTGTTTGGTTTACGTCCCAAACTCTCCTAACCAAACGTCTGACTTGCTGCACTCACTACGGCCAGTGTAAGACTCTTATACGGTTGTTCGTAATATTCGACGGCCCCTTTGGACGCCAAATATTTGGCGAGCAAAATGTCCACTTGACTTTTGGCATGGCTGTATGTCAGTTGCAGCAAGTTGCGGTCACAAGTCAAACATGACCTAACTATTTGAATGCACAATGACAACTCAGCGTGGTTGCGTGGGAAGCCACAATTCAAGTCCATCACAAATCACCTTTAACCTTGGAGATAGTGGATTCTCTCTAAAACCCTTTCTCCTTGTCAATATTTCATTCAAGCAACGAATCGTCCTTCCTTTCTTCTACATCTATTCCACCACATATGACCATGCCGACCAAGCCACACCCCAGTACCCCATCTTGTTCTTCTCTGGTCTACTGACCCTACCGATCATCATTCACCACCCGCAGGGCCACACCAGCACATGCATAGCAACACCCCTACCACACTGCAGACCAACTGTCTCCATAATCAAACCGACATCCCCTCTAAAGCTCTAAATCCCCAACTGCACCACTCCTTGCATTGAAAAAGATCTCTAATACCCTAAACCTAACCTACCAAAAAGTTTAATCTTATTGGAGATGGAATAGGGAGGAGGGAGAATTGCACTAGAGCTAGATGTTGTAACTATTCTTATCACAAAGCCATAGATCTAGCCGGGTACATCATGTAAATGTATAACATGTCCTAGCATATGAACTAGACAGAGATTAGAGAGAGATGTAGTGCTAGGTTACCGACCATCGTAGGCTTTCGATCCGCTCACGTCCGCCATGGAGTCGGTGAAGTCTGCGCAAGGGCAGCGACGGTCGATGAACATGGTGACGGTGATGCGCGGTGGCGACCGGCGGTGAAGATCGGTGACGGCGCAACTGGTGGCTTCCCGTCACTGGCTGCGTCCCTCTCTGATCGGGTTAGGGTTTGTCGGTGGGGAACTATAGCTCAGGCAAACCTCGTAACTTGAGCCGCCGGCCCCCACCTCTATTTATTGCGCAGTGTGACAGGGGCCCTCCAGCCATAGTGGGCTGGACGCCCCCGATCAGGGCGCGAATCAAAGGCCCAACTGGGCCGTTGGACCCAGTTTGGGATTAGAGATCAATCCAACAATCTCCCCCTTGATCTCCTACCATCTTTCAATTTCATATCATTTACTTTTGTTTATTCCATTACAGATTAACGCATAGAGCATGTTTCATCATCACGGTCAATTGCCTATAGATTTAACAGCTACAACACACCACTCTGTTCTGAAATATATACTTAACTTTTGGGTCTTCTTTTGTCCAGGAATTATAGGCTTTCCCTTAAACCCATGCCGGCTACATGTTCTCTGAATACGTTGGGTGGTAAGCCTTTTGTAAGCGGATCCACGAGCATCTTTTCAGTACTTATATGCTCAAGACTTATGACATGATCCCGGACTTTATCTTTCACAACATAATACTTTATGTCAATGTGTTTGGCAGCATCACTTGACTTATTGTTGTGAGCACACTGTACTGCTGGATTGTTATCGTAGTATAACTTAAGTGGTCTATAGATGTCGTCAACCACATTCAAACCGGGTATGAACTTCTTTAGCCAATTCATCTGCCCCGTTGCCTCATAACACGCTATAAACTCGGCATACATTGTGGACGATGTAGTGACGGTTTGATTTGAGCTTTTCCATGAAATAACTCCCCCTACGAGAGTAAATACATATCCAGACGTGAATTTTCTATCATCTTCCACATAATCAGAATCTGAATATCCCATTATATGGAGTGAATTAGATCTTCTATACGTCATCATGAGGCCTTTCGTTTCTTGCAAATAACGCAAGACTTTCTTTACTAATTTCCAGTGTTCTGTTCTAGGATTGCTCTAGAATCTGCCAAGTAACCCAGTAACAAATATCAAGTCAGGGCGCGTACATATTTGAGCATATTGCAAGCTTCCGACAGTTGAAGCATATGGAACCGCTTTCATTTGATCGATCTCATATTGGTTCCTAGGGCATTGAAAATCCCCATATGTATCGCCCCTTGACTATAGAAGCAGGTGAGGGACTATATTTGTGCATACTGAATTTCTTTAAGATTTTTTCTATGTATGCCTTTTGTGATAGTCCTAATACCCCTTTTATTTCTATCTCGGTGAATCTCGATCCCTAGAACGAACGAAGCTTCACCAAGACCTTTCATATCAAATTTTAAGGACAAAAACTTCTTTGTCTCCAATAGTAGACTGACATCACTACTAGCAAGTAAGATATCATCCACATATAGGACAAGGAAGATAAGCTTTCCATTCTTAAACTTTGTATAGACATAATTGTCCTCTACATTCTCTTTAAACCCAAAATTCCTTATTGTCTGATCAAACTTCAAGTACCATTGTCTTGAAGCTTGTTTTAATCCATAAATGGATTTCTTTAGGCGGCATCCCATTCGTTTTTTTTCTTCCATGACAAAACCTTTCGGTTGTGCCATGTAAATATTTTCCTCCAAGTCCCCGTTGAGAAATGTCGTCTTTACATCTATCTGATGTAATTCTAAATCGTAATATGCCACTAATGTCATTATGATTCTGAAGGAATCCTTACATGAGACTGGAGAAAAGGTCTTATTGTAATCAATTCTTTCTCTTTGGGTAAAGCCTTTTGCCACAAGTCGCGCTTTATATCTTTCTATATTCCCTTGAGAGTCAAGTTTTGTTTTGTAGACCCATTTACAGCCTACTGTTTTGGCTCCTTTAGAAATTATCTCCAAGTCCCAAACTTTATTGGCATTCATTGATTTTATTTCATCTTCCATGGCCTCAAGCCACTTTGATGAATGATTACTTCTCATGACTTCTTCAAATGAGGTGGGATCATCCTCCATTTGAAATTTCTCAGTGTTGTATACTTCATAGTCAGCAGGAATAGCTGATTTCCTAAGTCTTTAAGACCTTCTAGGGTCCTCCATATTTGGCATATCTTCTGTTTGAGGCTGTTGTTGCTCCTCCTCATTTGTAGCAATAGGTTCTACAGGATCCTGAAGAACAGGTTCCTCATCGTCATTCATTGTTGCCACAGGCGGAATAACAACAGGTGCTGGCACCACAGTATTTTGCACTGTTGGTGCAGCGACAGCAGGTAGTGAGAAAAATGGCTCATGAATTATTGGAGTGGGCGCATACACCCGCTTCTCTTTAAGGTCAATTTCTCAAGCTACCATGCTCCCCTTCATCATTTCATCTTCTAGGAAGACAGCGTGTCTTGTTTCTATAAACTTTGTATGTCTGTCTGGACAGTAGAAACAAAACCTTTTGACTTTTCTGGGTAGCCAATGAAATAACAACTTACTATTTTAGGATCTAGCTTCCTAATGTTTGGGTTAAATACTTTAGCCTCAGCAGGACTCCCCCACACATATAAGTGGTTTAATGAGGGTACTCTTCCTGTCCACAACTCATATGGTGTTTTGGGCACCGACTTACTTGGTACTCTATTAAGAATATGAATGGCATTTTTAACGCCTCCATCCACATGCTCAACGGTAAGGTGGAGTAACTTATCATACTACGCACCATATCCATCAGGGTATGATTGCGTCTTTCAGCTATTCCATTCCGCTGAGGTTCGCCCGGTGTAGAATACTGGGCTACAATGCCATTCTCCTGTAAGAACCTTGCAAAAGGTCCAGGAACTTGGCCATATGGGGTATGCCGACCGTAGTACTCCCCCCACGGTTGGACCTGACTATCTTCATTTTTAAATTGTGTTGGTTTTCAACTTCTACCTTAAATATCTTAAATTTATCCAATGTTTCTGTTCTTTCTTTAATTGGATAAATATAGCCATAACGAGAGTAATCATCTGTGAATGTTATGAACGAATCATAACCATCCACACTCTTTAAAGGAAACAGACCACAGATATCTGTGTGAATAATCTGTAAAATTCATGCGCTTCGTTTGGCATCATTCTTAATTTTCTTTACATACTTTCTTTTATGCATTCTCTGTATTGTTCTAAATCTGAGAACTCTAATGAAGGAAGAATATCATTCTTAACTAGTCTTTCTATTCTCCCCCTCGAAATATGGCATAAACGACAGTGCCATAATTTCGACAACGCATCGTGAGCTCTGTTTAGTTTTCTGTTTACATCTGTAGACGAGGATACATTCTCATTGTCGCACGCAACGTTCCCATCATCGCATACAACATTCACGTCATCACGTAGTGATAACAAATAAAGCTCATTTTGTAAGATAGCAAGACCAACACATGCATTATTAAATGTTATCTTGCATTTGCCATTTTCAAAATGGCAATCATATCCATCATTGTCCAAGCATGAAACACTAATCAAGTTTCTCTGTAAAGTGGGAACATAAAGTACATCTCTAAGTAAAAGTGTGAAACCATCAGCAAGCTCTAGAGAAAGATCGCCAACGGCTTCAACATCTGCTCGGACTCCATTTGCAACTTTAACGTGTCTTTCGCTTCTTTGTGTAGTCCTCGTCGAATGGAATCCCTGTAAAGAATTAGCAACCTGAACAGTTGCACCTGAGTTAATCCACCAAGTAGATTTCGAATAATGTACATACAGGGATTCATTTATGAACGTAATAATGTTCTCACCTTTCTTTGCCATGATCATCTTTAAGTAATCGGGACAATCTTTCTTATAACATCTTATCTTCTTGCAATAGAGACACTGACCTTTCTCTACTGTGAACTTGTTCTGCTGAGGCTGATGCAGCATGGGACCCTTTCCCTTTGACTTTGAGGAGGAGTTAGCATTATTATTCTTTTTCTTGTTGTCTTTCACATAATTGATAGTGCCACCATTGGCGGCTTTCATTCTCTCCTCCTCTTGCACATACAAAGCTATGAGCCTCTCTAAGTCCCACTTCTCGGACTGTATGTTATAGTTGACAACAAAAGTGTCAAATTCTTTAGGCAAAGAAGCAAAAATTAGATGGATAAGTAACTCTTCCTTAAGAGCCAGATCCATTGATTTTAGCTTGGATGCCAAATTGCTCATCCTTAGTATGTGCTCTCTTATGCCACCATTTTCAAAGTACATTTCTGTCACCAGCTGTTTTATCAGCTGGATAGCATATGTCTTTGAAGAGCCAATGAACTGACTCTTTATTCTATCGAGGTACTCATTGACGGTGTCACACTTTGAGATTGAGCCCACAATTGCAGGCTCAATCGTGTTCTTTATCACAACCATACATTTTTGTTGGCAGTGACCCACTTCCTATGCTGAAACTGATAGGACATCTTTTAGGATTTAAAATCCCTCTCTCTAGTTGCCCAAGCGGCATCAGCCTTATTTGTCTCCCTCATTGGTGCCACAGGCTTAGTGGGATACGGTGAGGTGACTACTCAGTCCACCTCAGCCAAGATGAAGGTCAGGTCTATTTTTTTCTTTCACTCCGTGTAGTTGTCACTTTTTAGAGTGGGGATCTCTTTGATACAACCCATCAAGTTGTATCCGCCTGAAAACACAATTCATATAGAGTGAGAACATAAACATAATAATAACAATTGTATGTCTTAGTTCCAACATTGGTCAAAATTAAAACATACAATTATCCTCTACAATAATTCTACATCACCGTTAGGCAGAAATAGAATTAATGCATGATAAAACATCATAATATTGTCATTTATCAACGTTGGTCAGAATAATAACAATATTATAATAAACTAAAACATATCTATTTTTTAAAATTAAATTCTCCTGTTGGTTCGAATTTAATAATGAAAATAATAACTTTAAATACGCAGCGGAAAGCGTAAATATTCTCATTATTATTTTTCCAGAAATTTTATAGAGCTGTACTTTTCTCTGAACAAAATTATCGTTGAATCAAAATTGTGCAGAGTTGGACATCAAAATTCAATTAAAATTCATCAAATATGTATCAAAAAGTTTCTGGGAAAATAAAACGAAAAAATATTCTGTTTCACTGTGTTGTAGCCATTTCGGCCCATAGCCCATAGCAAGAAGTGTAAGGGCAGAATTTGGCCTTGCGCCGCCCAATCAATATGAGGCGTAACTGCAACTTGATGTCGGGCACGGGGCCAGAATTTGGCCTTCGCTCTCTCTCTCGCTCCTCTCTCCTCCCTTGGGCGAAAGGCAGCCCAATCAATATGAGGCGTTCGTTTTCATCCGACGACCGAAGGCTAATATGGCTCGATGTCGCAGGATCAAAACAAATAGCGTAATGCTTGAGCGGCAAGGGTTGCAAGCCACCTATCCAACCTTAGGCACAAAACCCTAACCCATTCTAAAAGCTCAACTCTTCTCTCTCTCTCTCAATTCTAATTACACTAAAGAGCTCTCTCTCTCCTCCAAGAATGTAAATGAGTGAGTAGAGTGATTATACTGACGACGTGTAGGGATGAACCAATCACAAGATGAATATATAGCCAATCACCGGAGAATGACAAAGAAGAGAGACAAGTCCCGAGGTTCACGACTTGACGCTTACGGCCAACCCCAAGTGGGTAAGAGGTGTTTCACGCCCGCGTCCACACGCCGAGCGTAAGTCAAGTGAGATAACTCAATGCGAGCAATTTACCCTTGGCTGTGAGGTACAACTCACGACACCGAAGCGCATGCAACGAACAATCACCAACTCTCGATCCTTCTTGCTCCAACTCAGGTGGTGGCAAGAGAAACAAGCGAAATCCAGCAGACATAAACACGAATACCAAGTGTCTAGATGCAATCACTCAAGCAATGCACTTGGATTCTCTCCAATCTCACAATGATGATCGATGGAGATGAGTGGGAGCCTCTCCAGGTTTACCCTTCTTCCCTTCCCCATCGATTTGTTCTTCTTCTGATTCAACCGATTGGGGATCTAGGGTTAGGGTTTCGGGTTAGAGTTAGGCTCTCCCGAGGCATGTTTTTTTGCTCGATCTTCTTCCCGAATTGATTTCGGGTTTAGGGTTCGGTTTCGAGTGGACTTGAAGCCGAGCCCTCCTTCTCTTCTTTCTTTTACCCAGTTAGGGTTAGGGTTAGGAAAACCCTATTCTTTTCTTAGATCCGAACGGATCCACTCTGTATTTTATCGTTCACCCGTTCTAGATCTAAAACCCTAGAAAACACTGGCTCTGGTACCATTGTTAGGAACAAAGTACCTGTGAACCGTAGATCGGGGGTTAAACATCTTAGGGTTCCTCTACTTCGCCTTGGCGCAGTTGCGCCGCAGCCGCGTGGACACCGGTGTCGAGGGAGCTCGGTGCGGTGGAGTCCAGCGTAGTGGTGATGATGTCCAGTGGTGATCCAGAGGCGACGGTGAGGTTGGTGGCGGTGAAGTCAGTGGGTCTTTCCGTCGCTGGCAGCACTCACTTTAGATCAGATTAGGTTTAGCTGTTGGTGGATCACAGCGGCTCATGTCAACCTCGTTGTTAGAGCCCTAATTCCCACTTCTCTTTATAGTGCTGTGCGACAGAGGCCCACCAACCATATTAGGGTTGGACGCCCCGATCAGAACACAGATCCAATGACCCAATAGGCTCTTGGGCCTATTGGTAGAGATCAACTAACAGTAGAGTCTAGAGAAGAGGGCAAATACTAAGTAAAAAAATCAGGTTCCTCAGGGGAGCGAAACACATCTCCAAAATACTTCCTAAAATTTGCTCCTTAAATCATTATTTAGAGAGTCATTTGAGTAAAAGTCGTTTTCTATATCTTTACTTCTGGTAGCTTTTTTAGATCTTGTGCGTACTCTAAGAGCATCTCCTAAGAGACTAGTTAAATTTAGCTAATGCAAAGTACAGAAAATGACTCTCTAAATCAATTTAGCTACTCAAAATCTTTACTTGCTGCAGCAGACTCTAAAAGCAGTCCTGTATTTTTAACACGCCGGCGAACAGGGTGAGCAAACAGAGTTCTTTCTTGCTTTGTCATGGCGGCGTACCGCATCAGCTGAGTATCCAGCTCTATCGAATCAACACAACGGTTAGCATATTGGGCACCAACAGAGGCAGTGCTTGACCGCATCCTCGTCTCGCTGCCGGTGCCTGCAGAAGTCATCGTCACCGTGGAAGGTGCCCACACCGCCATGGAGGTGTCTCCTGAAGCGCCGACGGATGTGCCGCGCAGGAGCTGCCCCGTGTACGAAGGTGCGGAGCATCGCCGGTTCGTGGCGTCGGCGGCGCGTACCTGGGCATGCCGGTGTTCCGGCGGTTGCTGGAGAAGGCGGAGGAGTTCGCTCGCGCGCACAGGTCGCGTTCGCGCGGCAAGCAGGTGCAGTGGGCGGGAAGGAGTCGTTGAGCATGTGAAGAGGCCGGATACCGAGCGAGGCTGCGTATCCAACATTGGCTAGCGATTTTTCAGGGATGAAGAGCTAGGCATTTGGAGAGTCTGTCGGAGACCTTTTTCGTGTAATAATACCTATATTTAGATTTACAAAACGATTTAGCTCCTCTCTTGGAGATGATCGAGCTATCCTCGTTCTGAATCTTTTGCTAGCGAGAAATCCGGAATAAAAGAGTCTACGTTTGCTGATTCAATTAAAGCGGTTGTTGGAGGTTATTTTTTCATCAAAATCTCTATTCCTATAAATTGATAATGATATAAAGAGTCTCCTGGACTTTGCTATGGATATAATCATCAAATCCGTTCGGTAAACCTAAAGTACGTGAGCATCTATATCGGAACTTCGTAGTGAAAATTGAAAAAGATCTTGCGAAATTTCAGCATTCCAAGTTGATGGGCCATCTATGCTACCTAATCAAACGCTCACAAGTCATATGTCCCCTATAAAAAACTGCTCACATGGGTCATAGAAATATACAATTGCATTATCCACCGGTTGACATTTGAAAACAAAAGGAGAAACTCAAACACATTACATGGCATGCCATCGGCTGAACTGCAAGAGCACAAAAGTCAAGCCACCATACATCAACACACTCTGATCTTTCATCTGTCTTTTGCTTTCATTTTTTATTTTGGGAGAGTCAAGAGTCCAAAGGCATACCACACTCTGAAAGACTGAAACCATATGCATGTTACGATGCACTCATATCCCGGATCTCACATTTACAGACATAGCTAAGGTATGGTGGAATTCGAGATTTCCAGAACAAGATCTCGTACTCCCCCCGTGGATGAGCACACCCAGCTAGCATATCTGAAAATGGTATCTCCGGAACCTCCTCCTGCGATCCTCTCTCGTAAATGTCATAGAGCATACAAGACTTGTCACGTCTCTCTTGCACTATGCTCCAGGTAACTCTAGGATGATCCCAGCTGGTGGGCTTGATATCATCTGGGTACTCACCAAACAAGGTCCATGTACTCCCTTGTTCTCGAAAGAGCTCTGCGCCAACTCCGAGCGCTGAAGTTATCTCTCAGCACGACGGCGCCAACGTTTGCAAACATGAAGGATCCTTGCATCAGGTTCGCCATCTCCATAGCTAGAGATGTCAGCTCTGGGTACTGCCCCGGATCATCACTTCCAAACAGGGTTGTCCTGAAGAAGTACCAGTAGGCTTCAATGGGCAAACATTTTAGCCTAAGAGCAGGTGTTGTCCCAAGCCTCTCAATCTTCTCTGACCGACTGGTGACGATCATTCTACCTCCCTCCGGCATGCTTCCCTTGGAAGAACAATGCAGGAGCCTGTTCCATGTCTCTTCGTCCACGTCCTCTAAGAGCTCGATGACGATCAGCAGCTTCTTCCCTACGGCATCCTCGTTCCGGTGCCTGATCACGCAGTTGTCTCTGAAACTGGTCACTGTCTCGTCTTTAAGGTCATTCCGAGTATAGAACAGTATCAAAGAGAAGTGGTCGCGCACCCTTTCGTCGCAGCAAACATGCTCCACGAGAGTGCTCTTGCCGATGTGCGCTGGGCCAACGATTGGGAGAACACCCAGTGTTGCCGCACTAGCTGGAGGCTGCTCCGTCTGCAGCGAGAACTCCATGACTCTCTCCTTCTCCATGTGGCGGCCAAACATGCACCTGTGCGCTGTAGGGCTGTCGGTGCAATGGTGGGTAGCTCGCCAGGAACACGACGAACTCCTTCATGTCACCGATCGTGGCTTCCAGGCTGCGAACCGCCTCCCGCAGCTCTCTCAGGCGAAGCGCCCTCGTCGTCCGGCCGCCTTCTGGATTCCCGGAGGGGACGCGAACGCGCTTCGCCGGGTTGAACCTGGACAGGGCGAATGCGTGGCGGCTCATCACCGCCGCCGCCGCCGCCTCGTCGTCGCGGCCGTCGTCTGCTCCTCTGGGCGCGGCTTGGCACCTAATGGCGTCGAGGACATAGTAGCCCCGGAGAGTCTCGTCCCTCAGGGACTCCAGCTGCCGGAGCATGGCAGGGTTAGTGATGTGCCGCCGCTCGGCCTCCTCCACTATCGTGCCGCTCCTCAGCAGCAGGTGGCACAGCCGCCGCAGCAGGTTCTCCTGCGCAGCCGCCGTCGTCTGCTTCTCGCGCTTCTTGGCGAGCAAGAAGGACACAGACCTGCTCACGATGTCGCTCAGCACCGCATTGGAGAGCATCTCCATTGCAGTTTTTGAACACCACGCCATCTGGAGGAGCTAGACTGTGTGCAAAGAACTCCGCGAGAGGAAGGGAAGGGACGAGCTGAGCAACGTGTTGGATGGTGGACAAAAGCTGCTATTAAATATTGTTGCATACTTGCATGTGTAGCGGCTGCTATGGCCTATGGGCTGTTCATCAGTGGAGTGGCAGAAAGCGTCAAACCGCCTGGGTTGACTTTTCAACGATGACGCCATCAAACCAACCAAATTTGGTAGTACTTGTTATTATAATCACGTTAAGCTACGGCCTAGGGTACATCTGTAGCAACACAAGGGCTGCATCGTGTCGTGGAGCAAGTCGTCGAATTTGCCATGTCCAAGTCCAACCTCACTAAGATCCCAATTCCCAAGAAGACGGGGTGGGCTAAGGAGTTTTTTTTCCTTCTATCTAGACCAAAGTTATTGTTAGATCTAACTCTTTTAGTCTAGTCTCCGTGACAAACAAAATAATATTATCATGATGCCACATGCATTGGCTTGATCAATTTACCATGATGGCAAGTATACATACTGATGTGGCAGCTCTTATCGCGCTAATGAGAGGCGCAACAAAGCAGCTGCCCGCTCTTCCCTATGCTATTTTCTACCTTCTAAATAAATTAGTAGTTAAAATTTAAAATCCATAAAACTTGACATATGTGCTATATATATTGTAAATGTTTCATTTTAGTAATTTGCACAAAGAAAATCGCTTTATATTTTAGAATTTTTTACAAAATATGCTATATGTCACTCATACAACGAGGTGACAGCCTAAAAATTTTAGAAACGGTCAAACGGACTGTACTTTTCAAACCACTAAAAAAATTGGAAATGTCAGGGGGCGCCGATCAACAAGAACGGGATACATGACTTTTGTATAGGTGGGTTGAACTCAGGGATGAATTGGATGGGCGGGGTCCAAGCATGACCCGGACAGAAAATAACTGTAATTAGTTTAATTAGTTGCTTTGAGATGCGTGCAGTTTTTAAAAGGAGGAGTACCGGAGCAGATCTCATCAATATATTCCATTTTGCTAACATACAAAATGATAACTTACATTTCTTTATAAAATTATTACATTCCAAAAGTGTCAAATGTTAAGAAATTAGTGCCCCGGTCTAAATCTAACTTACACTCATACCAACAAAACTGAATGTTTAATTTAGCAGCAGCGAAACTGACGCACACCACCCCATTAACAACTCAATGGATACTTATCACAGGTCAGGTTTCCTGTCACAAGCAATGCAGAAGACAGAAAAGAAACCGTCAAAGATGTCCACCATTGTTGCTGCATGTGTGAAAGGAATATAATCTTTAGTTCTATAAGCAATAACAAATACTAAGCCAACTAGATAACACTCAACACATGTGTAACTTTAGGAGATGAAGACATTTGGAATGTGACTTGTCTTCAACCAATCCGTGCCCGTATCTTCTCTGCACCTCTCTTTCAGCGCAGGACTGGAGCCAGAGATGGTCAGTTCCTCCAGCGCAGTCAAGCACTGCATGTTAGGTTTGATCTCCGACCAGTTAGGCCCAACGGCCTTCTTGGGCCTTGTTCTCGCGCCCTGATCGGGGACGCCCAACCTTACATGGTTGGTGGGCCCCCGTCGCACAGCGCTATAAAGGAAAGGTGGGGGCCAGGGCTCGCAGTACGAGGTTGACCGCGCCGCCAGTCACCCCACCGACATCCTAACCCTAGACCCGATCTTGAGAAGGGGCGCTGCCAGCAACGGGAAGCACCACCGACGCCGGCAACGCCACCCCGACGCACACGCCGCCGCCGAGGACGCCACAGCGCCGACTCCCTCTCCACCGAACGTCGCTGCCGGCGCGCAGATGGCGTCTGTCAACAAAACCCCGGCCGGAGCTTCGACCACTACGGCTTTCGATGGTTTGCTACCTATCACCCCCTTTCTCTCTGTCTCTCTATGAATCCCGAACACCTATTCTACTACTATGTATCCCGATCTGATGAATATGCCTAAAAAGAATGCCGACAATGGTACCAGAGCCACAGTTCGACAAGAAATCAGATGGTGAAACCGACCGATCTGATGCGGATCGGAAAAGAAAATAGAAAAATGAACCCTAAGACCTAACCCTAATTTCCTAGACGCAAATCCGAATGAGAGAAAAGGGGAAGAAGAAAGAAAGAAAGGTCGAAACCCTAACCCTAATCCCAGTTTTCCATTCGGATGAACGAAAAGAAAGAAACGAAAGCAAAGAAAACGAATCGGCAAGAACGAACCCTAACCCTAACCCTAGTTTTTCCCCATTCGGATAAACCCGAAAAGAACAACTCAAAATCAGAAAGGGGAAAAATGCGTTAGGGTTAGGGTGCGTCGGATGAACCTTTCGCCGGCGCGGGAGAAGAAGCCGAGCCGGGGGCGCGGGCTCGCCGGGCTCGGCCAAGGAAGCGCCGCGGCCAGGGCCGCTCGACGGCGGCGTGCTCACCCGTTGGGGAGCACGCGCGCCGGCGAGGGGGCCGGCAACGGCGCAAAGGCCCGCTCGCTCGTCACTCCTTCGCTCTCGGTCGTGGCTCGCTGCTGCGGCTGAAGAGAGATGAGAGAGAGCGGCGAAGAAGAAGAGAGAGAGAGAGAGAGCAAGAGCCGAATGACCTAGGGTTTCCACGACACTGGTGCGGCGTTGGTTTTGATCCGGCCGAAGACGGCGCTCGACCGTCCGATCAGAACCAACGGCCACGGATCCTCGGGCCGTCGCTGGCCCAGGCGGGCGTGAGCGAGCGCAGCGCTTTGCTGGCCCAGGCCCAGGTTGCGGCCTGTGCGCGCGAGGACAGCTGGGCCGAGCCGGTTTTCAGCACGTTTTGGGCCGCGCTGGGCTGAAATGAAAGAAGAAGAAGAAAATTTTCCTTATTATTTTCTAGGAGCAATTTTAAATGCATATTTTGATGAATTTGAATGATTTTGACACAATTTTCTATGTAAATTTTATCCAACGATATTTTGCTTAGAAAACAGTGAATTTTTTAGTGCTTCTGGAAAATAATAATATGAAAAGATTATTAATGTTTCCGCTGTGCATGATAATTATTGTTCTCTTTGATTAAATTTGAACCAACGGGATAATTTAATTTTAAGAGAAATGAATTTCTGATAATTTTGATGCGATTATGATATTGTTATTTTCTGACCAACGTTGTTAATAACAATATTATAATTTTGATCCATGAGAAATTGTGCATTAATTTTACTTCTGCCCAACGGTGATGTAAAATGTTTGCATGGATGAATTATAAGTTTTAATTTGACCAACGTTGAGTTAAAGCATGAAATTTTATGTATAAATGTTCTTACTTACTCTGGTATGATTTCAGGAGGCAAATACATTGTGAACATTGCCAACATCCCGACACTCAACGGAACCAATCACCGTGTGTGGCGGGAGAAGTATGAATTGGAACTTGCGTTGGGAGAGGTCGATTTTGCCATCACCTCACCGTGTCCCTCTCGAGCGAGAGGACTGGTGAGAGGTGACAATGAAATCGACGGCGATTTCGGGCCGCTTTCGAAAAGCGTGATAATGCTGAAATAAGAATGAAATATGACCTTGAACATAGGCAATGGACTCTCTCCAACAGCAAGTGCCTGTTGGTAGCTAAAGCCACCATAGAAGAATAGATAAGGGGCTCAATCCCTGAATGTGCTACTGCTAAAGAATATCTTGAGAAAATCAAGAGTCAGGTTTTTTGGGTCTACCAAGGCCACAAAGAAGTTCATCGATTAAGAAGCTTGTGAATGAGAAATTCCTTTGGTGGTAGCATAAGAGAGTACATTTTGAAGATGAACACTACGGCATCTAAGCTAAAAGAAATGAATTTGAAGGAGGAGGATTTCCTAATTCATTTGATTTTTGCTTCTTTGCCAAAAGAATATGACACCTTCATTGTGAACTATAATAATATGACTGAAAGATGGGACATAGAAAGACTCATCTCAATGTGTGCTCAAGAAGAGGAGAGGATAAAGTCCTCACAAGGTGAATCCGCTCATTTTGTGAAGGATAACAAAAGAAAGAACTTTAATGGCAAGAATTCTAAACCACAAGGGAAACCTAAGTGGGATAAGACCTCTTCCTCCAGTTCACAGGGAAAGAAACCCTGTGATTTCGAGAATCGGCAGTATGGTGGAGCTGAAAAAGATCAGTGCAAGCACCGCTTCAAGAAGGGACACTACAAGAGAGATTGTTCAGACTTCCTAAAATCTCTGCTAAAGAAAGGTGATGAATTTATTATATTTGTAGATGAATCCCTATATTTATGTTATGACAAATCCACTTGGTGGGTTGATTCAGGAGCAACTACTCATGTTGCAAATTTTTCTGAGGGTTAAGTGGGGACGAGAACCTTGCAAAGAGGAGAAAGAACGATTAAAGTTGCAAATGGAGTGCAAGCCAATGTTGAAGCCATTGGAGATTTTTCTTTAGAATTGAATAATGGTTTTGTACTTAGACTTAAAGAAGTACTTTTATGTTCCCTCTTTGCGTAGAAATTTGATAAGTGTTTCAAAACTTGATGATGATGGAATTGATTGCCATTTTGGTGATGGCAAGTGTAAGATACTGATTAATAATAAATGTGTTGGTCTTGTCTTACGACAAGACAAGCTTTATTATTATCTCTTCTTGAGAATGCGAACAATGTATGTGATGAGAATGTGAATGATTCCCCATCTGCGGATGTAACTAAGAAGCTTAAAGAGAATTGATATTTGTCTCTTGAAATTATGGCATTGTCGCTTGGGCCATATATTTGATGGGGAGAATGGAGCGATTGGTTAAGGAATCAATTCTCCCGCACTTAGAATTTTCAGATTTAGAACAATGCATTGATTGCATCAAAGGAAAGTATGTCAAGAAAATTAAAAAAGATGACAAACGAAGCACAGGAATTTTAGAAATAATCCACACAGACATATGTGGTCCTTTTCCTGTAAAAAGTATGGATGGTTATGACTCATTTATAACATTCACAGACGACTACTATCGTTATGGCAATATTTATCCAATTAAAGAAAGATCGGAAGCATTGGATAAATTCAAAATATTTAAAGCTGAAGTTGAAAATCAGCACAATAAGAAAATCAAGATAGTACGATCAGATCGAGGTGGAGAGTATTATGGGCGGCATACCCCATATGGCCAAATTCCTGGACCATTTGCAAGGTTCCTACAGGAAAATGGTATAGTTGCTCAGTACTCCACGCCGGGGGAGCCTCAGCAGAATGGAATGGCTGAAAGACGTAACCGTACCTTAATGGATATGGTGAGAAGCATGATGAGTTACTCCACATTATCGATTAGTTTATGGATGGAGGCACTGAAAACCGCCATTCACATACTTAATCGAGTACCAAGCAAATCGGTGCCTAAAACACCGTATGAATTATGGACAGGAAGGGAACCCTCACTTAACCATTTGCGTGTGTGGGGCTGTCCGGCTGAGGCAAAAGTGTTTAATCCAAATATAGGAAAGTTAGACTCCAAGACAGTCAGCTGCCATTTTATTGGCTATCCAGAAAGATCGAAAGGATATCGCTTCTATTGTCCTGACAGACATACGAAGATTGTAGAAACAAGACACGCTGTGTTCTTGGAGGATAACATGATCAGGGGGAGCATGGTAGCACGAGAAATCAGCCTACAGGAGAAGCGAGTACATGTACCCACTCCGATGGTTGAAGAACCATTCTTCACGCTACCTGCTGCTGTTGCACCGACAGTGCAGGACACTGTAGTGCCAACACCTGTTGCAAGTTCTCTCGTGGCGACAATGAATAAACATGAGGAACCTGTCCTTGAGGAACCTATCCTTGAGGAACCTATAGAACCAAATGTTGCACATGAGGAAGAACAACAACAGTCAAATGTGGAACAAGTGCCGGAGGCACCTAGAAGGTCTCAAAGAATAAGAAGATCAGCTATTACTGATGACTATGAAGTTTATGAAACTGAAGAATGTCAGATGGGGGATGATCCCACCTCATTTGAAGAAGCCATGAGAAGCGACCACTCATTAAAGTAGCTTAAGGCCATGAAAGATGAATTGAAATCAATGAGTACCAATAAAGTTTGGGACTTAGAAAATATTCCTAAAGGAGCCAAAACAGTAGGCTGTAAATGGGTCTACAAAACGAAATATGACTTCCAAGGGAATATAGAAAGATTTAAAGCGCGACTTGTGGCGAAAGGCTTCACGCAAAGAGAAGGGATTGATTACAATGAGACGTTTTCTCCAGTCTCATGTAAAGATTCCTTCAGAATTATAATGGCACTTGTAGTCCACTATGATTTGGAGTTACATTAAATGGATGTAAAGACGGCTTTCCTAAACGGGGATTTAGAAGAAAATGTTTATATGGCAAAACCGAAAGGTTTTGTCGTAAAAGGAAAGGAAAATATGGGATGCCGCCTGAAGAAATCAATTTACGGATTGAAGCAAGCTTCAAGACAGTGGTATTTGAAGTTTGATAGAACGATGAAAGGTTTTGGGTTTGAAGAAAATGTTGAGGACAATTGCGTTTATGCAAAGTTCAAAAATGGAAAGTACATATTCCTAATTTTGTATGTGGATGATATCTTGCTTGCTAGTAGTGATATCAATCTACTAATGGAAACGAAGAAATTCTTGTCCTCAAACTTTGATATGAAAGATCTCGGTGAGGCCTCGTTCGTTTTGGGAATAGAAATTCACCGAGATAGGAGAAAAGGGGTTCTAGGATTATCGCAAAAGGCATACATAGAAAATGTCCTGAAGAAATTTAGTATGCATGCGTGCAGTCCTTCACCTGCTCCTATAGTCAAAGACGATAGATTTGGGAAACATCAGTGTCCCAAGAACCAATATGAAATTGACCGAATGAAAGCGGTACCGTATGCTTCAGCTGTTGGAAGTTTACAATATGCTCAAGTGTGTACACGCCCTGACTTAGCTTTTGTTACCGGGTTACTTGGCAGATATCAAAAGAATCCAGGAATTGAACATTGGAAATTAGTGAAGAAAGTCCTGCGTTATTTGCAGGGTACGAAAGGCCTCATGCTTACATATAGAAGATCTGATTCCTTGCAGATAGAGGGGTATTCAGATTCTGATTATGTGATAGATGAAAAAAAATCCACGTCAGGATATGTATTTGCTCTCGCAGGAGGGGCTATATCGTGGAAAAGCTCCAAACAAACCGTGACTACATCCTCGACAATGTATGCCGAGTTTGTAGCATGCTATGAGGCAACAGGGCAGGTGAATTGGCTGAAGAAATTCATACCCGGATTGAAAGTGATTGATGATATAAATGAACCACTGAGATTGTATTGTGATAACAATCCAGCGGTACAGTACGCTCACAACAATAGGTCAAGTGGTGCTGCCAAACGCATTGACATAAAGTACTATGTTGTGAAAGATAAAGTTCGGTATCATATAATAAATCTTTAGCATATAAGTACAGAGAAAATGATCGCGGATCCGCTCACAAAGGGCTTACCACCCAACGTGTTCAGAGAACACGTAGCCGGCATGGATTTAAGGGAAAGCCTATGATTCCCGAACATACGAAGGGCCCAAAGAAAGTTTACGTTTCAAAACGGAGAAGTGTATTGTGGCTGTTAGTCTAACGACACTAATTGCTGTGACGATGGGACAGTTCTATGCACTAATCTGTGATGAAATAGGATGGAAGCAAGAAAAATATGAATTGAAAGTTTTGAGTATGAAATTAAAGAACGAAGAATAGATGAGAGATCAAGGAGGAGAATGTTAGGTTTGATCTCCCACCAGTTAGGCCCAACGGCCTTTTTGGGCCTTGTTCTCGCGCCCTGATCGGGGGCGTCCAACCCTACATGGTTGGTGGGCCCCCGTCGCACAGCGCTATAAAGGAAAGGTGGAGGCCGGGGCTCGCAGTACGAGGTTGACCGCGCCGCCAGTCACCCCACCGACATCCTAACCCTAGACCCGATCTTGAGAAGGGGCGCTGCCAGCGACGGGAAGCACCACCGACGCCGGCAATGCCACCCCGACACATACGCCGTCGCCGAGGACGCCACAACGCCGACTCCCTCTCCATCGAACGTCGCTGCCGGCGCGCAGATGACGTCTGTCAACGAAACCCCGGCCGGAGCTTCGACCACTACAGCTTTCGATGATTTGCTACCTATCACCCCTTTCTCTATGTCTCTCTGTGAATCCCGAACACCTATTCTACTACTGTGTATCCCGATCTAAAGAATGCCGACACTGCAGACCTGTCGGCAGAGAGACCAGCTTCGGACAGCAGCTCATCTCCAGATATTCAAGCGCTAGAAGCTCGACTAGCCACTCTGGAAGAGCCTCCAGTGCAGCACAATTCAGAATCCTCAGGCTCCACAAGGTTGTAACTAGCGTCTCACAGTACTCGATCACCAGATCCTCGAGCTTTGGTCTCTGCCGTAACAGTATCCAGCCACTAGAGGTAGCATGACAATTTCTGATCCAGAGTCTTCTCAGAAGCGACGCAGAAGCCGAAGACGATGGTCCGACGATCCTACCCACTGATAACATCTCGCTGCTGCTGGACACCGACAGATCTGCCACGGCATCTGGCAGGCACGGGCTTGGCCTCAGCCGTGGGCATTCTGTCACAGTGACAATTTTAAGAGCAGGGAACATGGATAAGTCTAATTGATTATCCGTATGATCCATTGCTGATGATGTTGGACAGGTCTCAAGGTTGGGCATGTCTTCAAAGTGCAGTTCCTTCAATGATCGATATAGATTACTACCATGTTTCGCCACAAATATTTCAGAGCCCATGCTATTAACACCAGTCATGTGAGCTGAAGAGACTGGAGATACGGAAAATTACCAAACGGTGGAAGGCAACTACAGTTATGGATATTGCTCAAACTGAGGGATACTATATTCGGAAGCCACAACTCCATGCTCTTCATCATCCAGCTGGGGAACTTACTGCCCATGAAACCATCTATCTCAAGGATTTCAAGGTTTTCAGGTGGCACGAGAACTTCAAGAAATGTTTCGATGCTTGTGGGATCACCACATGGACATGAACTCCATGAGACCATGACAAAGTCAAGCTGCTTAGCTTTCTCTTGTTCCTTATATTTGCTCTCTTAGCATCAGTCGTCAGATCGTTCTTGTTTGACCAACACTCAATCCTCAGCTCACCAGTTAATAGATTGAGGTCTTCTAGCTCTGCAATACCGCTATGTTTGTCACCTACAATGAGTAAGGACAATGTTTCAAGTTTTTTCCACTGCCCAAATCCACTAGGCAGCCCCTCCAAAGTTCGGCATTGGTCATTTCTCAGGTGCATTTGATTGCTATTTCTTATTATGCCACCAGGTAACTTAGTCAGCTGCTCACACCCAGCGAGGTTCAAACTCTCCAGCATCACAAGGTTAGACATGGAATCAGGAAATCTGAGTAGACTCCAGCATCGGAATAAGTTCAGGATCTTCAAATGGTGAAGATTTCCAATTGATTCAGGTAATCCCTCCAGACCAATATTCCAGGATAGATCCAAAGTCTGCAAAGTTTGGTAGAACACCAATTGATATGGGCAATGCCAAACTGCTTAATGATGTGACCAATTTGAGAACTTGGAGAGGCAGGGAAACGTTTTCAGAATCTACACTATACTATACGTAGTGTACGATTTAGAACGGAGAATATAGTATACAACTATACTCTATACTATTTCCGTTCTAAATTATAAGTCACTTTAATTTTTTTGGTACATATAAATTATCTATCTGGATATACGTTATATCGTTATATCTAGATGCATAGTAAATTAGTTGTGCAAAAAAAAAATCAAAGTGATTTATAATTTAGAATAGAGGGAGTACTATATTTGATTAGGTGGACATAAAGCAGCGTTTATAGGCCACCGGGTAGGGCTGCAGGGGAGTCCGGTCTAGGGATGATGATCACACCCGTGGGACCTGTAAGTGTCTTCAGGTCAGGACTCACGGTAGTGTCTAGTCGAGTACGAGTGTCATATTTTAAACGTGAAGTCGGGTACGAATGTCATATTTTATCCGTGAGTGATCCATGGGGCTCGAAACATATGTTTTTTTTCATTCCAATTAGAGGTCTAGAAGTAAATTTTCCCACGGATTCATATAGATTATGTTGTCCACATAGTATGTACTACTAGAATAGATTTTAGTTGTTGTGAACTTCTGATTCATTGATAATGATAAATTGATAATTATGTGTTATTTTCTTTCAAATTATATATTTTTTGTTATTATGTTATATATGTTATCTTCTTATTAGCACCTGTACGTGCGGCTGCGGATGTGACACTGCATCCGCAGATTTTTTTTTATTAAAAAAACAGATGTTGTCACATACCATGAACTTTTAGTCGGAAAAAAAAAATACCACGAACTTTTTGTTGAGGACAGATTTTTACTCGACCCGCACCGTCCGCGACCGTTACGATCCATAGTCCCGGCCGTTATGCACGGGCTGCCAAAATTTGTTGGACTCGGAGCCGGAGAGATATCCGGATACGCACCTGCCGGCGAGAGAGCCAGCCAGTTTGGCGGCCCCACTGGACAGTGAGACCACTAGGCGCCGTAGCAAACGGTTCCCCGTTGGTATAGATCCCACCGCCCCCGTCCGGCCGTGCCCCGCCTCTGCCTCCCTCCATCTAAAGTCGCCAACGACGACCCAGCCAAAAGTCCACAGCCTTTTCCAAGGAGAAAGGGATGGGCTGCTGCAGCAGCCGGAGCTCCGATTCGCCGGCCAGCCGCGTGACGCGGTGGCGCTCCACAGGGATCGTCGCGCTCCGGGACGACAGATTGAAGGTTCGCGCCATCTCCCCCGCAAACTTTGCCCGTCGTCATAATTATGATTTTTCTTTTTCCGATTCTCCCAGCGTTTCTTAGGCTTTGCCCAATTTTGTGCCCTTCCGGTGATTCTGAGTTACTAGAATATGTCATGGTGAAAGAATTATGAATAGGGCCTTTGTAAGCTGGCCTCGGCTGGGGAGATTTCTATGGCAAAGTATTAGTGTAATTACTAGTACAGTAGTAGTACTCCATCGTCGTTAACAAATGTTGAGTTACTTATTTGTTTTCTGCTTCTACAGCATTATTAGTACCTAATATAATCTCCAATTGTTAGGAGTAAACCTCGATCTTCTCCATCCATCGACACATTATGAGCAGAAGTCCTGCTGGCCGCTTATATATATAACAAAGGGATAGTGAACTGCTATTAGGGTTTGTGATTCTAGGCATGTTACTGCACGTAACGTTTTATTTGACAGATATGATTTAGTTCTGGTCCTGATTGTCGCGTCGTGACGCACAGCTGAATTGGTTCTTGATGTGTACAAACGCATGTTCAGTGAAAACCAGATAGGGATAGGAGCAAACGCATGTACAGTGAAAATCAAATAGGGATTGGAGTATATTTGGTATCTGGGTTACAAGGAATTATACAAGCATTTCCCCTTACAACTCAGAAAGTACCATCTGTTGCTAAACCTTTAAATATTGCAAAACATTTGTTATGCTTCACACTACCAGTCACTATTTCAGTGATGTATACTTCTTCAGTAGTATTTGAAGGGGACTTTCGTGGTTAAGCATGTTATCACCACTCGGTAGCTTGTAAGATTTCAGCGATATTTTTTCTGCAGAGGATAGGTTGAGAATGTGTATCCTGAATTCCTGATATATAAGATTGATGCACAAACATGAAAAGTTCAAGGTCGACACTAGTATTTGTTCAGTTGCTTATCGTTCTGTATCTTTTCTACTATATTTCTTCACATTTGAGAGATGCATATATTGCCAATTTATATGTGATGCCTCTACAAGCACAAGTAGACTTTCTCGAACATGCAGGATAGCTGCATATCTTTGTATTATAGCGAAAAGCACAAGTAGACTTTGTACACCTCTTTTACTGAATATCACGTTTTTCTCTTCCAGTGTTGTTTTATGTAAGTGTTCTCTTGCAGGAAGTGCCAAATGAAGTTCTACAAGTGGGCAATTCCTTGAGAACTCTGGACTTGACAAATAACAAGCTAGGTAATCAGATTTTATTCGTACCTGTTTGTTACATTCAGCTTTCAATGGACATATCACAAGTACAAAAGGAATTTTATGTTTTACTAATCTTCAATGTCAGTGTTTGTTTTTCTTTCATTTGTTGGTACTTAGCTATCGAAGTACTTGTCGACAGATATTTGTTGTTCTCTCTCTTTTATTATTCACATAAGTATCAGTTGTGGGGACATCTTTTCTATTTCACTTGCCGGTTTGGTAAAGTACATATACTTGGAGCAAAATTGCTACAGCTAAGTTCTTTTCATTCTTTTTCCTCATGGGGAATTCTTCCACGGCTTCTCCAGAGAAGTTTCTCCTCTTTTGTGGAACTGAGAAAGATTATTCTTAGCACCTCGCATGGGCATAGTTTCTGAATATGAACCCAAATAACCTCACCTACTATAAACCGCATGTGCTCTTTTTTTTATATATATTTTATATTTATTATGCTTCTTGTGAGCAGTGTTAATTGTTTCTATTTTATGTTGCAGTTGAGATTCCCCAGGAAATTGGCAGACTTGTGAATATGCAAAGGCTTGTAAGAGTTTCCATCATTAGAAGTCATCATATTTATTATCCGATTAGAAATGCATGCTGAAAGAATGATTCTTCCTTCTAATGTATCCCTGTCTTTTGAACTATGGTTGTTTGGAGTGAACTATTTTGTCCTTTTCTGTTTCTGTAGGTTTTGGCTGGTAATTTGATTGAAAACATCCCAGCTAATATTGGATACCTGCGGAATCTTAAAATCCTCACACTTGACAGAAATAGGATCTCTATCTTGCCTGAAGAATGTTAGTTCCTACAAACCTATCTTTCTCTTAACACAAATACACATGGAAGTGAAATATTTAAAGTGTTATTATTATATGTTTAGCTACAACAACTAACCTTTGTGAAGGTGTTACAACCTTCATCTTAGCAATTAGAGATTTATAACAGTCATACTCTAATTAGTATGGCCTCCATTTCTAACCTTTCCTTTTTTTTCATCCAGTGGGTTCGCTGTCAAACCTTCAGCAACTTTCTGTTTCTCAAAATTCTTTACTGTGCCTGCCTAAGAGTGTAGGAGATTTGCGCAAAGTAAGTTTCTGATTTGGCTAAAAGATGCCGAAATCTTTTTCTTATTTTTGGAAGTCCTTGAGAGTCATGTCTGGTCACTCAAAAAAAAATATGGATAGCTATATACGACAGACACAAGAATTTATTCTTTTGTTTCGTCAAATATAAATATCTTGATTCTAAATTTCATTATCTGAAACTAGTTCATCTTGATAAATTCCATCATTTTTCCATTCATAGCAAAAGTTTTCTGAAGTTTTTATTTATAATGGTCAGTGCTCTATCTGATCACTGGGGTACTGTTATTTTACTTTGTGTAATGCAGATGTCACTACTCAATGTATCTGATAACAAACTGAAGGAACTTCCAGAATCAATTGGAGCTTGCAGTTCCCTGGAAGAATTTCAGGCCAATGGTATTCATCACTTCCTGCAATTCTACCTTGATCTCATTTCAGTCCCCCACCCCCTCCTTTGCTTTCATGTGCATGCACTCAAGAACACTGTTATACGATTAATCCTATATGGTATTTTTACCTTCTTACCATTTGCCAATCTACAAAAAGTTGGGTTGTCACAATCGTATCCTCCTAGGATGCTCTTCTACTTTATGATTGGAGTAAAGGTGGACCTTGCTCTGTTTGGAACACAAACTCAGCATGCACCACAGCAGAACATGGGTGCTGCAGAACATTTCTCTTTCTCATCTCCTATGGTAGCACCTACAGTCCATTTGACAAGGGAAAGCCATGCACGCTTTTGTGCACCTGTGGTGAAATAAATTAAATAGGATTTAGGCATGTAGCCATTGATAACAGATACGAAATACAGCATGCTTTTCATTTCCTTTAGCATCTCCTACCTCTGGAACTAATCTTGAAGCAAAATATTCAGGAAATGCTATTGAAGATGTGCCATCGTCAATTTGCAACCTAGTTTGCCTTAAATTCTTGTCACTGAATGGCAACAAAATTCGTCAGGTATTATGCACTGGATATTTGTTGTTCAGTTACAACAAAATTGCAACAGCCTGTCACCCAACTTGAACTTGCATTTTCAGCTTCCGCAAAACTTACTGAAAGACTGCACGGCTCTTCAGAATTTGTCGCTGCACGACAACCCAATCACAATGGACCAGTTCCAACAAGTAAGTTACATGCAGCATCTAGAGTTTTCCTGCACCCTAGGCCATCTTGTCTTGGTTATAGTCCATTTTGTTTTTCGTATTTGTTGCAGATGGATGGATTTGAAGAGTTTGAGGCACGCAGAAGGAAGAAATTCGACAAGCAGATTGATTCAAGGGTCATGATGGGCTCCACGGCCCTAGATGAAGGGGTCGATTTCCACTGATTTTAGAACTCAAGTGACTTCCATTCTTTCTAATTGGTCAGGACCGTAGATCTGTACATATCAGTCTCACATCCCGAAAAAAAAACGGACACGCATATCATTACACATATAAATGAACTGAATTCGTCATTTTTTCTTGTAACCAACGCTGTAAGTGGCCCTGTACATCTTGTGTAGGAGTACATATGGCAACGTATTGATTGTATTTGGCGCACTTCGCCATCTTTTTTGCTCTGCTACTGGTGAGGTCCATCTTGACAGCTACCGTTGCAAAGACATGACAACTGAGTCTGCAGTAGTGATTTTTTTTAACACTTTTTGTAAACTATTTTTAAACCTAACATTGTTTTTTTTCAAAACTAACACTTTTGGCTGTGCCTATTTCTCTGACGCGGCAAAACACCTATGTTGCGCCATACCTGGTGGCACGGCGAGGGATGGCGATGGCGACAACGAAGACGGAATGACGGTGTGACGTAGGAGTTACATCGCGCCACCGATTTTAGCGCGATAGTGCCGCGCCATCCCTAACGGCGCAACAGTCCTAGGTAAATATCGTTCATGAGCCGCCTCTCCTCTACTCGCCCGTCGCCGCTTTCGCCACACGCATCCGCCCGCCTTGGTCGCTCGCCATTAGCCACGGCCGTCGGCCGCAAATCGGCCGCCATTGCGGCCGCCCCCTCGCCACCCCCCGACCGCTTGCCGCCCGCCACGCACATAGGTATTTGTAAAATTCAGCAGGCTTTTGTAAAATTCATATAGATATTTGTTAGGGATATCAACAATCTCGTGTGCAATAAATTTTACGTGTATGTTTCGTTAAATTTCTTTTGTAAAATATATTCAATCACCTTTCGTTTTAGAGTTGGCAAATAAGTTTTTAGTATATATATTATTATCGTGGGGCTATGGTTATCTTTCTATATTATTTGTATCTATTTTTATTTTAAAGTTAGCAAAGAAGCTTTTAGCATACTCAGCGGCACGAAACCATGGTTTTGTTTTCTTAAATTGTCCATAGATACGTTCACCCGCCCATAGATACATTCATCTGTTTTCGTATAGCAGTTAGTAACACAACCTCTAGCATACTCATTAGCGCGGTGCCGTGAATAGCTCTCCGTATTATCCGTATTCGTTTTCATTCTAAAGTTGGCAAAGAAGCTTTTAGCGTACTCGCTAGCGCGAAGCCATGGCTTTAATTTGTCTTTTCAAGTTGGACGTAAATGCTTAAATGTGGGGAGCGAGTGGGGAAAGGTCGTCGCTTCTGGTGGATGGAAACAGGCTATCATGAGAGGAAAGAAAGGAAAGTTATATAGCAAATGCAGTCATGACATCTCCCCAATTATAGATTGTGTAAATTATATACTTTAAATCAACAACGCAATGAAAAAGAAAGGAAAGCTATATAACAAATGCAGTTATGGTATCTTCTAGTTGTCTTGTGTCTGAATAGCTATACATAGAAGTTGCTTATTTTTCTAGTGAAGTTGGTTAATATGTCTGTTAATGTTACTTTGAATATATACATGTGCTTTCATATTGTGTTCGTATTGCATAATAAGTAGTTCAAATTTTGCAATGCTACGTAATGTTAATTTGAATATCGTTAATTTGAATACTCTAACCCTTTGTTTATCAATTTATAACAGGATGACTTCTCCCACGCAGCACCCGTTGTACCCCTTTGTGAGGTGGAGTACGACGACCCGCACCGAGCACACTTCTTGACTGACACCGACGCAGAGGTGCCCTTGCCTCCTTTGAGGCCCCGCACGCACACCAGGGCGCATCAGTGGGACAAGCGTTACGCACCGTACATACGGCGTGCCGGCTTCCTCGAGCTTGTCCGTGTTGTCAACTACGGTCTTCCGCCCCTTGACCCAGCACTACTTACTGCAGCTGTAGACAGGTGCGAGTGCATTCATTATACGTAAACATTCTTATAACAAATTTGAGGTAACTAACAGTCGTTCTATTCTTATAGCAGGTGGAGCCCTGAGACCCACACGTTCCACCTACCTTGCGGCGAGATGACCTTGACCATGCAGGACGTGAAGACTATCTTTGGCCTTCGATTTGGGGGACTTCTAGTGATAGGTATAGTTGACAACGATCACTGGAGGGAGCTGGTGGCTCAGTTTACTGGCTTTCTTCCATCGGACGATGAGGTTTTCAAGAAAAATAAGTGAGCAATTCAAGCCTATTTAATACCTGCATTGCTTTCCTACAGCCATCGGGTCTCATTTTCTTTGGTGAATTTCAGAAAAAGTTCTGGTGTTTCGTCATCGTGGATCACAGAGCGTTTGGATTACTTGGACCCACATGCTGATGAGACTCAGATCGACAGGTTTGCTAGAGTGTGGCTTTGCCACTTTCTTGGTGCTTTCCTATTCCCAGACACCTCGGGCAACACCATTAGCTGGATCTTTCTTGACATACTACGCCAGCCGTGGGATAACATAGCGACGTACAGCTGGAGCAGCGTAGTCCTGGCATGGACGTATTTATAGCTATGTGTTGCCTGCCGTCACACCTCAGGGTATGCGAACCTTGGGGGTTGCTCCTACCTACTCCAGGTTTGGTGTTGAGAACGATGGCCCGTTGGGAGGCCCTTTGTTACTAGTTTCCCTGTAAGTACTTCGGTTCACTATATTCTTCGAGGCAGTTACATATAATAAAATTATTAATGGTTAATTCATTATCGTGTTCAATGCAGCATTGGAATGGGCAGGATACACTCCCTACAGCTCTGTATATTTAGACGCAAGTAGAGTTAGTTAGAGGGAATATGAGGTGCAAGTACAGGAAGTACACGGATTGTCTCAACGTCCTGACACAGCACCAGGTTACGCTCTCTTTACTATCATACATGTGTCTTGTTCGATGTACACTATATCACCACCTAACTCAATTACGAAATGTTCAGATGCATTGGTGTCCTTGGGATGCTCCGAAGCTCTAGGACTATCTGAGTCCTGTCACTAGGGATGAGTCAGACGAGTATCGCTATAACGTCCCTCTTATTTTCTTCCACGTGGTCGAGATTCACTTGCCCATCAGGGTTTGCGGGCAGTTTGGAAGAATGATAGGCTACCCACCACCGCTTTACTCCACCAACCAAGAATTACACATGTGCGTTATCGATTAATAACAAAGCTACAATTCAGAGGTGTGTATGGTAAAACTAACAATCATTTTGTTGCAGTTATGACCACAGGAAGAGGTACAAGACCAAGGATTGGCGCATGACACACAATGCATACATCCAGTTGGGCGGACCAGTGACCGGCAGCCGGTCGATGTGGGTCCCCCACACGACCAGCACACCTTCGACGAGTACCTGCGGTGGCTTCATAGGTCTACGAGGACACATATCAAGCCCCCGTACACTGAGAAGGCGATTGACGAGGATGACGAGGAAGATATGATCGAAGATGTGTACGACGTTGCCACTAGGGATGACACACAACTACAGAGAGCCCCGCTTCAAAGATACGTGGTAAGGTACTCGAATGGTACAATTTGTTATTCATTTGGTATTGAAAGGATCAAGATGCCCAAGAGGGGGGTGAATTGAGCTAATTCTAAATTTCTTTGCAATAATTAAATCCTACGGTTAGCCCAATTAACCCCTTGTGCCTAAAAAGTGCTTCTAATTGTTCTACCGCATAAAATACTTACAATATATGTTCCAATCCTACTCTAGCATGGCAATTCTAAGAATGTAAATGACAAGAATTAAATTGCTCAAAGTAAATGCTCAAAGTAAAGTGAGAAGGAGGAAAGTGGTGATGTTTTGCCGAGGTATCGGAGAGTCGCCACTCCCCACTAGTCCTCGTTGGAGCACTCGCACAAGGGTGTAGCTCCCCCTTGATCCGCGCAAGGATCAAGTGCTCTCTACGGGTTGATTCTTTGACACTCAGTCGCGGTGAATCACCCACAACCGCTCACAACTTGCGTTGGGTCATCCACAAGCTCTCCGGATGATCACCAAGCTCTCCAATCACCACCAAGCCATCTAGGTGATGGCGATCACCAAGAGTAACAAGCACGAACTCTCACTTGACCACGACAAGCCTAGGGAGAAAGATGGATGCACACTTTGCTACTCTTGATCTCACTAATGAGGGCTCTCTTTGGGATTCTCAAATCTCAATCACCTCACTAGGACCTTGCTCTTCTTGGCACTCTCTAAGGTGTGTTTCAGCTGTTGGAATGAGCAAAAGTCACCCCACACAGAAGTGAAGCTTCTATTTATAACATGGGCTGAAAAACGAACCGTTATATGCCTCTGTGGGGTGACCGGACGCTCCGGTCATGTTGACCGGACGCTCCGATCAGTTCTCCCCGAGAACCAGTGATTACAGTGTGACCGGACGCTGCCAGCGTCCGATCAGCACTGACCGGACGCGTCCGGTCACGATTTTCCCTCTCTAGAACCTTACTGGAAACGACCGGCCGCTGGACCTCAGCGTCCGGTCACATGACCTTCCAGCGTCCGATCGCACCGAATAATTTCACCTCGGTCAAATAAACTGACCGGACCCTGCACCAGCGTCCGATCACACCGAACCCAGCGTTCGGTCAGTATTTGACCCTCCATTCACTTCCAACTCTCGATCATACGTGAATAAAGTTTGCTCCATTGGATCTTAGGCATATGTAGGAGCTACCTAGCGCTAGTTTTAACAAGTGTGCACCACACCTAACTCACTAGACTCACCTAGGTCAAGCTACCCGTCCATACCCCCCTTAATAGTACGACCAAAGGAAAAACAAAGTCCTAAACTATTCTAAGTGTCTCTCCAACTCCAAACGACACTTAGAACTAGTCCATCCTTAACCTTGTCGTCCATCCTTTGAAAACCGAAACGATTTCCATCGTAGGGGCATGACAACCATGATTGCCCAATCAATCTCCGTAACGTGACCTAACTTAATTGCCTCTGCAAAACACACGTTAGTCACAGTAATCTTATATTGTCATTAATCACCGAAACTCAATTAGGGGCCTAGATGCTTTCAATCTCCCCATTTTTGGTGATTGATGACAATACTACCTCGAGTATGTGAAAGAGTTGAGGTTTTTAACATGCTTGGTTCATATAAGCTTTTAGCAATAAGAACAAAAGAGTTAGTTAAGCTTATATGACCCAAGCCAACATAATGTACTCCAAGGATATGAAATAAGCATGAGTACAAGTTATAAAGCTCATTTACATCGGAGTAAAAATGCGGAAGCAAAGGCAAATGAGCATAACACAAGTGATATGACATATAAATAATTCAAAGTAGAGAGCACACATGGAGTAAAAACGCGGAAGCAAAGGCAAATGAGCATAACACAAGTGATATGACATATAAATAATTCAAAGTAGAAAGCACACATGTCATATATCACGGTCACGTAGATATCACTATCACATATATATAGTTCAAAGCATGAAAGTAAACACACGATGAATGCATAATAGTGTATCACACATAAAAACTCCAAATGTAATATATAGGCTAATAAGATAACTAAGCTCCCCCTAAATACGTCACTCCCCCTAAATCTATCATACTCGATCCCTCTCCCCCTTTGGCGTCAAACACCAAAACCTAAGGGTCGGTCGGCGAGGCTACAGCGGACGAGCCGGGCGCTGAAGTACGAGGAGCACGCTAAAACTGGTTGGCATCATCATCTGATCCAAAGCTCTGACCAGTCTGACCCTCTGTAGCTATAATCGGTGCTGTAGCAGTCTGGGTCGGATCAGGAACTAGAGCTGCTGTAGACTGAGCTGGTAGAACTATAGTAGGCTCTGATGATGTCACTGAGGAAGGGAGCGTCTCTATAGTCTCGGTAATAGGTGCAACTGTAGAAGGACTTGAGACATGTAGATATGGAGGAGTAGGCATCCCTGTCAACTCACTGAATGAAGCACCAAGGCTCCTGGACACTGTGGTCTCTAGCACAAGCAGCAAAGACGTCCTAGCCAGTGTGAAGCCCATTTGAAAGGGTGTGAACTACGGGGCTAGCACTGGCGAAGCAAAGTACTGGGACACCTACTCTGTAGGAGAAGCAAACGGCGCTGGTGGCTGTCCCTGACTCTAAAGCCCACTGGGCTATAATGCTGGAGTCATCGAAGTAGTGGCTGCCTAACCAAGCTGGGGCGAAGGATGTGTCGGTGGAGCCCCAATGGCTGTCACTACATGCTACATAAATCCAAGGAGCTGCTGCTGCATGAGTATCTCTTTCTTGATGCATGGCCTATTCTGTTGCTCATGAGAGCTTGAGTGCGCTCTTGAATAGCCGGGTTGCTTCGCTTTGGATCGCTTCTTTGCTGCTCTGCTTTGGAATTCATCTGCCGAAGTCTAGAATCGTAAACGTAGCAGCTGTCTCCTATGCCTGACGTGCCTGGTCCTGCCTCATACGCTCAAGTATGGTAAGTAAAGCTGGGTCGGTCTGTGGGGTAGGTGGAGCTGAACTGGAGCTACCGGCCTCATGGTCATGTCGCTGAGGAGGCATCCGAGGGATGGGCTGATAGTCATCATCAGAACTATCACTGGGGTCGCTCACGACCATCCCCTCCTGCTGAGCAAGCTCCTCCTCCTCTGTAGCTGCAATGCCCCTGATAATATCATCCTGCTGGGCTGTAGACTCTGGCACATCGGGATGACAGCGAGGCTGACTAGGTGCCTGTGGAGTGCTATGACAGATCATATGTGTCATGTTATAGGTAGGGAACTCAGTCGTAGCACCACTATACTCTGCAAGCATCTCTGGTGGCTTCACTGTGACTGCTCTGTGGATAAGGAATGTGATCCAGTGAGCATGGGGCAGCTGCCTGTGTCCTCTGAAGCCCTCAGCTATAGTGTCCTCCATCTCTGACAGAAGAATATCCCAAATATCAAAAACTATCTGCTGCATCAGAGAGTTGATAAGCCATAGCTGTATACGAGTCAAACCCTCTCTGTATCCCATCCTAGGAAGCAGTGTCCTCCTCATAATAGCCTCAAGCATGCGAGCAGTGGGATTGAGGTCACTGGGGTTCCTGCGTGATCCTTCGCCGAAGGGCTCGGTGAAGCAGTGGCGTACCAAGTCAGTAGGGGGCATGAAAGGACCTAGGATGCCGCCTAGAGGGGGGTGAATAGGCGTTTCTAAAAATTAACAACTTTAAATGCGGAAATGATTAGTAAAGGGAGTTTATAAAATGGAAACTCCAAATAAAGAGTAGTACCACCCCTTATAAGTTAGTCACAGAGTATACAAGGTATAAAGAAAGTATCTAGAAGCTACAACCCTGCAACACAAAGTTAGAACTGAAAATAAATATTTTCAGCACAGAGCTCTAATACCGGACGTGTCCGGTATGAATATCGGACGTGTCCGGTATACACGGTTTCTGCAGATCAGCCCGAACTTGCTCCTTTCGATTTCTATCTTCGAACCAAACTGCACGCACTTACTAGAGATGACAATATACACAGAGAACCTGCACAAGAGCTGGAGCAACACAAATATCAAATGAAATACGAATTAAGACACGATATTTGTTTTACCGAAGTTCGGACTCGTTCGAGTCCTACTCTCCGTTGAGGGGGCTGCGGGCGACCCAACGAAGGTCAGCCCTAGAGGGTAGCATGAAGGTCACTCTAGCCGGAGTCTTTTCCAACTCCTTTTCCTCCTTCCACTAGTTGATTCCGATGCGGCGGAATCGACCGTTACAAACTTTCCGAAGCAACCACAATCTCTCAGTTGCTCTCCGGCGATGCCTAGCCGTCTAGGACCGAAGAGTCCAAGAGTAACAAATGTGAATCACGAGATTGACAATATGCACAAGTGCTCAAGTGGTGGCTTGCTCTCTTTTTTGAATTCTCTCTTAACCCACAAATTGATTTTGCAATTTGGATCACACACTCACTAAGAGAGGGTTTAGGAGAGTTGGCAAGACTCAAAAACGTGTGTCTATCTCAGCAGAATCAGCAGCCTCCAAAGATGGAGGCTTGGGGGTATTTATAGCCCCCTTAAAAAACTAGCCGTTTTATAGCCGTTGCAATACCGGACACGTCCGGTATGCATACCGGTCCGGTATGACTTACACTGCCCCAACGATAACTAAGTTACAGTGAAGTTGTGAGGCGTCGGAACTCCCGATGAATGCCGGAACTCCCGATCCTCAGCAAATTTGAAAACCATGTAACTGAGTTAAAGAATATGAGGTGTCGGAACTCTCGACACATGCCGGAACTTCCGACCGTCGGAACTCCCGACCCTCAAGGCTTTGGAAAACTAGTTGTTGGCCTCTGGTCATGCATACCGGACACGTCCGGTATGACCAGGACAGTGAACCCTCCAAGTCAGTTAAAGTTCGAGACATCAGAACTCCCGACCCGGACACGTCCGGTATGAATACCGGACACATCCGGTATGACCAGGACAGTGAACCCTCCAAGTCAGTTAAAGTTCGAGACATCGGAACTCCCGACCCTTGCCGAAACTCCTGACCTACGTCAAAACTCCCGACGAACCAACCCGAGAACAACATTCTTACAGTTACTGGGCAAATACCAGACACGTCCGGTATGTATACCGGACACGTCCGGTAAGGCCATACCAGCAACAAGTCAGTTAGCCTTTTTGTCTCTCAAACACTCAAATCTCACATGGGTTGGCTTGAGCACTTATGAAACATTATCTATCAACATGATGCATCCCTCTTAATAGTACGACATACCTATTAAACTCAAGATCAAAGGAAAAAATGATTTATACCACTTGAGTTGATCTCTTTTGAATTGATGCCGTCTCTTTCAATCTTTATCAAGTAAGGGTGCTAACATGTTGATATTGATCTTTTCACTTGAGCATAGCCATCTTGAGCACGTGACTTGATTCCATTCATCAAATTTGAATAATCCCAAATGTATCAAGTCACTTCCATCAAACAATCCAATAGTGATTTGATCCTCCACATGAACATGGCCATCATAGCTTGATTAGTACCTCAACTAAATGCAAGTACTTTCTTCTTCACCCTAGCTAGGTTCTTCGGCCGCCAAGCCGTCGCTTGCCCTTCACCCTTGCTTAGTACCTCGAAGCCTTTCCTTGCTATCTTCACCATCTCAAGCCATCAAGTCACTTCTTGTGTTGAATCATCCATTCATTTGTATTGTTATCTTTTTCATTTCAATTTAGCAAGCTTCAAGTATGAGACCATTCCATATGCAATTTCTCATGTCTCATTAATTAGTTCTCACGAGCTTGCTTTCGCATAGCAAATGGAAATCCCACAATAAATGAGCCTTTGCATGAATAACATTTGCATTGTTATCTTGTGCTTGAACTAGATTGTTTATACAACAACACATCATTTTGGCTTTCATTAAGTACTCATGAGATAACCTATAACCTGTTCACACTTAGCAAACGGGTTAGACCTTTAATCACGTTGTCATTCAATCATCCAAAACTCACTAAAGGGCTAGATGCACTTTCAATCTCCTCCTTTTTGGTGATTGATGGCAACTTGATTAAAGCTTACAAAAAATATAAACATTTAAGCTTTTGGGTTCAATGATTTATAAGAGGCACCCCCTTAATATGTGCTTGTGATTGGAATTCACAAAATGACCTCAACTTGTCAATTGCACATACTAAAACATAGAGGAGACTCCCCCTAAATCATTGCATCCATGGGGTGCATGTGTGTGTGACAAAATAGAATTGTGATGCATATGACAGGATATATCACACAAGAATAAATATAAAGACATCACATCAAATATTTTTATTCTATCAGGCATAGACCTTATGAAAAATAAATACAACACATGTATGCCACACATAGCACTCATTACACATTTTCTCAAGTCCACAAGCCACAGATAATAAAGATCATATCTCAATAGATCCATAGATAAAGCATAAGTGAGTCTCATCTCTCACATGATACAATGCAATCTCAAACTCAAGATACATCAATGAAGCTCATGAACAAAAACTACAGCCTATAGTACATATCTTTAGGTACAAAGATAAGCAAATGAAACAAAAATCCCAAAGCTTTAATCAGTCTCTCTCCCCTTTGTCATCTATCACCACAAAGGTCCAACAATGACAAACTAAGGACAAAAAGGGCTGCAAGCTATATCTGATCTCTGGCATCACTCAGCATCATCATCATCATCATCTCTCCCAGCATCTTCGTCATCTGAACGTGTAACACCAGCTGGACGAGAACCACCTGTGCTGGACAGGTCATAGCCACTAGACCCGTAGTAGCCGCCACCACCTGTGAGGTCACTCCACCAATCTGTAGCATACTCGTCTGTAGTACTAGGATGTGGCTGAGAGTGAGTAGGCACACGAGCCTGAAGTGGAAGAGTGTCAGGGTGCTGTGGTGCCTGCTGCTGCTGCTGTCGCTGAATGAACTCAACATACTCTCTATCATATCTGGCCTGCTGCTGCTCCTCAGTCTCAGGCTCACTAGCTGCCTCATCTGATAGAGGAGATCTAGGAGGATCAAGCTCAAGGTTAGAAGCAATTTGCTTCAAAGTCTGAGTGTCCTTCCTCCTAGCCTCCCTCTCCTCTCGCTTGCTGGTGCGGATGTCTCGCACATCCCAAATATGGAGCTAAAAAAGCTCATGGATAGGCGAGGGAGGACTGCCACGGCGTGAAGTAGAACATGAAGGAGCACGTGGTGAAGGTGAAGCACCTGCTGGTGCACCACTCCTAGGTGCATCTGCCTCTAGTGCTGCTGCTGCTCCTCCTGGTCCTCTGGAGGTAACCCTGTCTCAAGCAGATCTGCAATAATCTTTAGGGCCTTGTGAGTCTTATCAAACTCGAATGTGTGCCCTGTCACCTGCTCAATCATATACATGATATAGGGAGCAAATCCACAGCCCTTGAGGGGCCTCTCTCCCACACTCCTGATCTCTGACCATATGAAGTCAAACACGCTGAAGGGACGAGCATCATGTGCCATCCTGTGGAGCAGGTTCCTGGAGTAATCTGCAATGTTGCCCTTGTCTCCACCCTTGCAGTCAATAGTCTTCCTAAACATCCTGTCCAGGTATCTGTAAGTAGGGTGAAGACCCTGAAGCTTCCCCACTGCTCCCCTCTCACCTCCTGGTGGATACATATAGGCAAGCTGCTCAGGGGGTAACACCTGCTCGGTGTGGATCCTGTCCCTCTGTAGGTCATCCTCTGAGAAGCCAAGGTGAGCAGCAAACACTTCATAGTCCACACTATACCACTGGCCCTCGAGCATCCAGTGCATCCGCCTGTCATCCTCCTCAACGAACAGGGTAGCATAAAACTAAGCTACTACCTTGGTATTCCAGTCATGCTAGAACTCCATAATCTCATAAACCCCAGTGCGCTGGCAAATAGCAATGGCATGATCAACTGAGGCCTTCTGCAACTCTCTGACATACTGCCAGTCAATCCATTGAGACCTAGCAATAACTGGGTTCCTGGTGAGAATCACACTGGAGTAGTAATCCAAGTGAAAGGCTGTCTGGAAGCGGTGATCATACTGAACCTTAGGTAAGCCTCTCGGATCAACCCTTCGCTCATCTCTAGCTTTCCTGGTCATACCCTTTCCCCTGTAGTCAACCCTGGAAACATAGGAGGGCACATTAGGTAGACGTGTCTTAAGGAGACCATAATGCATACCCTGACTAGGCTGATGCTGAACTAGAGGAACTAGCTCCTCCTCCTCACTCTCCTGCTCCTCATCTGAGTTATCACCTTCTGATCCTCTGTCAGTGCTCTTCCTCTTTCTTTCTTCTCTAGACTCTACTCTAAACTCATCAGTGTCAGTGTCAGAAGAAGAGCTCCCTGACCCCTCTGCATACTGAGCTGCTGCACTAGTGGCAGCCTTGGTAGACCTCCTGCTGCTCAGCTGGAATCTAGGATGCATCTCCTGTCTTGCCTTCTTGTACTTTTCAAGTGCGGGATCATGCCTATGCTTGGACCTCGGCTCCTGTCGTCCACTCATGGTTGCTATCATGTATCCAAAGATTTTCATAGAATTTTAGATACATGCCCATAGCTTATTCTCGAATTGTAATTAGACAGATTCTTTTATCCAAGGTTTTACAATCACCTCGACACACCTACCGTCACAAGGTTTGCAAAACGTAGATACAGAAGAAACTATGCCTAATATACCATTCTAAGATTGGATTGAATCAAAGGAAAGCAGAGGGTCTGCTCTGCTGGGCCATACCGGACACGTCCGGTAGCATACCGGACACGTCCGATATGGGCGTCCAACAGCCCTAACTAGGGTTCCTGGATTCAAACCATCACGGATCAATTCCAAACTTTGGGCATTGCTTCTATATCACCAATGTAGCATATTGACCGAAGGAATTTCAAAACTTATCATCAACCATGTAGATCGGACGAGGTCCGTGATTAGGGTACCTTGAGAGAAGAGATGAGAAGGTGATGAGAAATCCAAATCCCCGGCCCTTCAATCTTGATGCAAGTCTTCTCCAATGCGATCCCCCTCCCTCTCTTTTCTTGGTGAAATTCGACGGTCGCCCTAGGTGGGGAAGAAGGGCGTCGACTGGCCGTTTGGAAGGAGACAGACTGGTCTGGGCCGAAGGGGTACTTCTGTTTTTATAGTCCCGCTCATACCGGACATGTCCGGTAGGCATACCGGACACATCCTGTATACGCGGGCTGGCCCAACTTATTCCAAAGGGTGTTTTCTCTCTTCCAATCCCTTTCTCTGTTATTACTCAGTCCAAAAAGGTATATGATCTTGATCCAAACTGAGTATCATCACTTTTCTTATCCAATGCCATAAATTGGTTTTCTCTTTTCCTAGTATTTGGCATAAACAAGATTTTGCTTACTTGAGAGAGATAGAGTGAGACAAAGTAGATTGTGGACTTAAGACAACCATGTCATATGTGATTAGCCAATCAAACAATCAAGGAGAGCTATAATCATCACATGACAAGGCTAGGTCACAAAGACCAAGATTCAAATAATTTTTCAAATTCACACCACCTACACATGCTGGTTATGGGTTTTGAAAAAATATCTCTCCTATGTCACACAAATGCACATTCTAACATATAAAGGGCCTTAGATGCACTTGCAATGTATATATGTAAACATATACCTTTGCCTTGAGCCCACAAGAATACCACTAAGAACATACATGGCATGATAATCTTTATGTTGACCTTGATTGCCACATAATCATGCTAGAGTCTAAATCACTTTTCATCCAAAGAACTACAAAGAATGCTAGATAAATTTGTTAGTCCACAATGGTGCAAAATAGAATCTTAGCTCCCCCTAAATAAGTGCTTCAAGTAATTTGAATAACTTTCAACAAGCACTTTTATTCTATTAGGGAATCGGGAGCCAATTTTCTATTTTGACCATAAATCAAATAAAATTGCCATACTTAAAATTGAGTTTGGGAGATGCTCACAATCCACTTAGATTTAATAAATCACAAGCTTTTAAGTAAGTTAAGGATATATGAGAATGTATGGATCAAATACTCAGTTGCAATACAATTAGTGTTCTGGTCCATGAAATATCGGACACGTCCGGAATACACAGAACATAATACTTAGGTTCTGTCCCTGGCCATACCGGACACGTCTGATAGTAATACCGGACACGTCCGATAGGTGCAGGACAGAACCATTTAATTCGCTGCTTGTGATTCTTTGTTTAGCTCTAGTATTTATTTATTGTATACTTGCATCTCAACAAATGAATTTCTCTACTAGAGAACTATTAAAAGAACATCATATGGCAAACATGATAACTTATCAAGTAAAACTAATTAGCTACTTTCACATTTTTCTCAAATATGCTTATTTGTGAGTTATTGAGCACAAAACAAATAAAGTGGCTATTATATAAGGTTTAGGTACTTGTTACCAATGGTGATGATGAAGTAAATGATATATTCATTAAATTATCTTCGGGTCAACCATATAAGCGATTATGATAAGAATTGATTGATAGATTGAGTGAATATTTTCAATTTACTTGCTCAACCACCCCGAAGTCTTCATCTCATCACCAAGTACCTACATTATTAACCTAAGCACACTTTGGTACCCAACTCTTGTTGGGTCCTTTTGAGTTAGTCAACAAGTGCTTAGGCACCCAAATGGCTTTAGCACTAGTTTGTGGTGAACACATCACCTTGCTAGTGCTAACTCCATTTGTGGTCTTCCTAAGCTTATCATTATAAACATATGTGTTTGGCTTAGGAGCGTTACCATTTGGGCATTCATAGCTTAGATGCCCCTTTCTTCTACAAGCATAGCATATGCGGCCTTTGTTTGCTCTATGATTGCTTTGCTTGTATGGACATCTATCAATCTTATGGCCCATCTCATTGCATCCATAACATCTTCTTGTTGCAACTTGGGCTTCCTTTCTTGCCTCTTTGTACATTGGGCATTTCTTGGTAGGATGTCCCAATTTCTTGCTCATGAGACAAGAGCTTTGTCCATCACTCTTTATTTGGTTGGCCAACCTGTTTGAGGCCTTTTGTTCGGCCACTTCACATTTGTCGGCCCAACTCTTATGTGGACACATAGCCCACTCATGTCCATATAATCCACAACCATAGCACATTCTTTTTCCATGTTTCTTGCTCTTGGTTGTGTTGGCCTTGCTTGAGATGTGATTCCTTTGTTGAGTTTTGGAGGAAGCAAGGTTTGAACCCTTCTCAAGCTTCTTCACCATGTAATCATGGTTATCTTGAGAAGGTTGTGCTTTCTCCTCACCCTTCAACCGAATCATATCTTTCTTTAATCTTTTCACCTCTTCTTTGAGCTCTATGTTTTCTATGAGATTTAGCTCAATCGAAGATTGGCTTGCTTGAGGAGCACACTCATTAGTACAAGAAACATTTAATTGAGATAGTGTACTAGTGAGTGAATGTGTGAGAGGTTGAGAGGATTTTACCGATGTGATCACAACCTCATGTGCTACCTCAAGCATAATGCTTGATTCTACTAATTCTTCATGAGAGCACTTTAGATGAACATAATTAGCTTGTAGCACATTGTACTTGCTTGATAGTTCATCTAGCCTTGCCTTGAGCTCAAAGTTTTCCTTCTCTAGTTGTGAAACACTAGAAGAGGAGTTAGTAACTAAAGCATGCTCGATTGACAATTTATCATACCTCTCATTTATTGCCTTTAGCTCTTGCAATTTGGAGATGAGAAACTTTTCTTGATTTTGAAGCGATTGCTCTTGCTTCTCAATCTCTTCTTCAAGCTCATCATTCTTTTTGACTATCTTCATGATGATGAACTTGTCTTTGTGGTTGAGATGATCAAGGTTGTAGTTGTCTTCAACTTCAACATCACTCTCCACTTGATCATCTACTTGTGCTATCTCCTTGGCTTGATCTCTATTGCTAGCCTTCTTCTTGCTTTTCTTAGCCATGAGACACAAGTGATGAGTATCATGAGATACTGAGGTTGACTCATCACTTGGTCGCCATTGGGCTTGAGCCTCATCATCACAGATAGCTTGCTGTCCTGCTGCCACATCCATATCGGACACGTCCGGTATGTTAAGGCAGACAACATATCATGTGTTGCTTGGACTTCTTGCTCCGGCTCGGCACTCTTGAGGTCTTGTGAGACTTCTTCACTGCATGAAGACATAATGGACATACTTTCCATTGACTCGACCTCAAGTGCATCATCGCATTTGGATTCTCCATATAACTCAACGAGTTTGGTCCAAATAAGATGAGCACTCTCTGAAGGTGGTTGTCCATTGAATATTGCCTCATCTTGAACCTCTGCACTCAGTATACTCAAAATGATATTAATAGCTTGAGCATTGAGTTGCACGCATATCTCTTCCTCTTTTGATAAATTCTTATAGTTGCTCCAATCAACTATAGGAAGAGGTATGCTTGCAAACACAATATGCTCAACAATAGGACTAATATGTCTAAAAGCATTGAGTACATGAATTGACCAAGGTAGAAAGTTTGAACCATCATTTTGGAGAAGCACCGGCTCCAACTCAATAGGCGTCGACATCCTTTTCTCACGGCGGTAAAGCTTTAGGTGAGAACCTTGCTCCGATACCAATTGAAAGGACCTAGGATGCCGCCTAGAGGGGGGGTGAATAGGCGTTTCTAAAAATTAATACCTTTAAATGAGGAAACGATTAGTAAAGGGAGCTTCTAAAATGGAAACTCTAAATAAAGAGTAGTACCACCCCTCACAAGTTAGTCACAGAGTATACAAGGTATAAAGAAAGTATCTAGAAGCTACAACCCTGCAACACAAAGTTAGAACTGAAAATAAATATTTTCAGCACAGAGCTCTAATACCGGACGTGTCCGGTATGAATACCGGACGTGTCCGGTATACACGGTTTCTGCAGATCAGCCCCGAACTTGCTCCTTTCGATTTCTATCTTCGAACCAAACTGCACGCACTTACTAGAGATGACAATATACACAGAGAACCTGCACAAGAGCTGGAGCAACACAAATATCAAATGAAATGCGAATTAAGACACGATATTTGTTTTACCGAAGTTCGGACTCGTTCGAGTCCTACTCTCCGTTGAGGGGGCTGCGGGCGACCCAGCGAAGGTTAGCCCTAGAGGGTACCACGAAGGTCACTCTAGCCGGAGTCTTTTCCAACTCCTTTTCCTCCTTCCACTAGTTGATTCCAAGGCGGCGGAATCGACCGTTACAAATTTTCCGAAGCAACCACAATCTCTCGGTTGCTCTCCGGTGACGCCTAGCCGTCTAGGACCGAAGAGTCCAAGAGTAACAAATGTGAATCACGAGATTGACAATATGCACAAGTGCTCAAGTGGTGGCTTGCTCTCTTTTTCAAATTCTCTCTTAACCCACAAATTGATTTTGCAATTTGGAACACACACTCACTAAGAGAGGGTTTAGGAGAGTTGGCAAGGCTCAAAAACGTGTGTCTATCTCAGCAGAATCAGCAGCCTCCAAAGGTGGAGGCTTGGGGGTATTTATAGCCCCCTTGAAAAACTAGCCATTTTATAGCCGTTGCAATACCGGACACGTCCGGTATGACTTACACTGCCCCAACGGTAACTAAGTTATAGTGAAGTTGTGAGGCGTCGGAACTCCCGATGAATGCCGGAACTTTCGACCGCCGGAACTCCCGACTCACGTCGGAACTCCCGATCCTCAGCAAATTTGAAAACCATGTAACTGAGTTAAAGAATATGAGGTGTCGGAACTCCCGACACATGTCGGAACTTCCGACCATCGGAACTCTTGACTCACGTCGGAACTCCCGACCCTCAAGGCTTTCTAAAACTAGCCGTTGGCCTCTGGTCATGCATACCGGACACGTCCGATATGACCAGGACAGTGAACCCTCCAAGTCAGTTAAAGTTCGAGACATCAGAACTCTCGACCCTTGCCGGAACTCCCGACGAACCAACCCGAGAACAACATTCTTACAGTTACTGGGCAAATACCGGACACGTCCGGTATGCATACGGACACGTCCGGTAAGGCCAGACCAGCAACAAGTCAGTTAGCCTTTTTGTCTCTCAAACACTCAAATCTCACATGGGTTGGCTTGAGCACTTATAAAACATTATCTATCAACGTGATGCATCCCTCTTAATAGTACGGCATACCTATTAAACTCAAGATCAAAGGAAAAAAGGATTTATACCACTTGAGTTGATCTCTTTTGAATTGATGCCGTCTCTTTCAATCTTCATCAAGTAAGGGTGCTAACATGTTGATATTGATCTTTTCACTTGAGCATAGCCATTTTGAGCACATGACTTGATTCCATTCATCAAATTTGAATAATCCCAAATGTATTAAGTCACTTCCATCAAACAATCCAATAGTGATTTGATCCTCCACATGAACATGGCCATCATAGCTTGATTAGTACCTCAACTAAATGCAAGTACTTTCTTCTTCACCCTAGCTAGGTTCTTCGGCCGCCAAGCCGTCGCTTGCCCTTCACCCTTGCTTAGTACCTCGAAGCCTTTCCTTGCTATCTTCACCATCTCAAGCCATCAAGTCACTTCTTGTGTTGAATCATCCATTTATTTGTATTGTTATCTTTTTCATTTCAATTTAGCAAGCTTCAAGTATGAGACCATTCCATATGCAATTTCTCATGTCTCATTAATTAGTTCTCACGAGCTTGCTTTCACATAGCAAATGGAAATCCCACAATAAATGAGCCTTTGCATGAATAACATTTGCATTATTGTCTTGTGCTTGAACTAGATTGTTTATACAACAACACATCATTTTGGCTTTCATTAAGTACTCATGAGATAACCTATAACCTGTTCACACTTAGCAAACGGGTTAGACCTTTAATCACATTGTCATTCAATCATCCAAAACCCACTAAAGGGCTAGATGCACTTTCAGGGCACATTACCACCATGTGGACGTCTGGGAGGCGTTGTCTGTCCATAGCAAACCTCATGAAGTATGACTGGCTGCTCCTAAAGTCTGAGTATCTCCTTGGCCCTAGTGCTCGTCAACCGGTAATCTCTGCCTCTGAATGCAAAGTGAATAAAGTTATGGTGCGGATCAATAAAGAGAGAGGCATAGAACTGACGAACCCAAGATGACACATATAAACCAAATTGAGATCATTGTAGAATCAAATCTCCTCGGTGGGAACCATACCTCAAAGCAGATATGCAAGGTGGCCATGGTGGCCCTTAAGTCAAGATGGGTCACTAGACTCTCCAAAGGAGGTGGGACGAGAATCCTGCAACTATAGAATCAATGTGTGCGGATTTGAGATCTGAAAACACGCAAATTCCTCCATAGCTCTTGGTGGAAGCGGATCTGCCATTGTTGAGATAGGCATTGTAGAAGTCCTCCTGCAGAGGAGTGTAGAAACCCTCGGATGATCTCTGGTGGCGGCGGGGCCTCATCCTCTCTCCATTCGGTGGGAACCATACCTCAAAAGGGACCACTTTCGAGGCTTGGCCTCGAACCTCACTCACAGCTTGGCTTGAGCGACATGGCCCTTAAGTCAAGATGGGTCACTAGAGGTGGAAACCGAGAGCAAGTGGTCTAGGAGGTGGATCAGATGAAAGGAAAAGCGACGCGGGAACCTCCAAATCGACCAGGGTTAGGGTTAGGTGAGGGGAATCGAAGGCCCACGAATGCCATTGTTGTAATGAATAGCTAGGTCGCGGCAAGAGATGCGATAAGGATTGCTAGGGCAGGCGGGGGCTTACCAGTATTTGGATCGGTAGTGTGAGCTCGACGGCGTGGAAGCCTGGAGGTGTAAGCGTGGAGCATGGGTAGGGCATGGCGGGCAGGCGAATCGATGGCATATGGCGAGCTGGTAACTAGCGTGAGGCGGTGATGGAGGCGAAATTGGTGATGTTGGTGAGTGTGCAAAGATGGATTATAAGGTCTCTCTCGATGCGCGTTTTTTCATGACCGGACGCTCGGTGGTAGCGACCACGCTACTCTCCGCCGATTCAGAGAGGTCCGGTGAATCGCTTCTTGTGTGGACTCGACCCCACTCGAGGTCACCTAACCTCATCAATAACCGGATGACGAAAGCTCGTCGAACGGACGCTGAAAACCATGAGCGTCCGGTCACTCCTAGGTGGACCACTATGAAGGCGCTCAACACGCATCGAGTCAATTCCCTCCATAGCTTCAATGGTGGAAGCAAGATCCAACTACAATAAGATCCAACTAAACACCAATTGGCACCTCCTCTCTCAAACCCTCAAGTTTTTCAAAATATTTTTTCTTAGGCTATAATTCTTTTTAAGAAAATAGGCAATAAGAGGGCAAAATAAGATAAACAACAAAACAACATTCATGCATAAGCAATCTGGATATTTAGTTGATTTTCAAGTTTGATCCTAGCTTCTTCACACGCTTTTTGGTGGTTACCTTTAGGATAGACAAGCAAGCCCTATATGCATTATAAGACATTAAACATGATGTATATGGGCAATGCAATACAAGGGGCCTCAAGCTCATCTCATCAAGCACATTGACCACCTCCGAGCATTCTTTATAGCGAGCCATCGATGAATCTAGTGGAGAATCGCTTAAATGATCTCGTCCTTACGACTAAGGGACAACTGATCTCTAAGAAAGTGATGGCGGAACACTGCTTTAGAGTGTTGAACCGGATTATTTGCAAGTTTTACCGCTCACAAAAGAGGTATCTCTAGAACTATACCATAGTCTCATGAGTTTGTTTTATATAAAGTATTTGTGCACAACAAGCACGTGGCAATGTACCGACAAAGCCACACTATTTTGTTTCTGGAGGACCAAGACACAAGTGATCTACCAAGCAAATGGCACGATGGAATGCAATAGGATATACAAATAAATACAATAATACCTAATAGATGCTTAAGATACCTAAGGATTCTTTTTACGCAAGAGCAAGCAATTTGAAAGGTAGCACAAAATTGAAATCGGGCCTAGATGCGCATGCTACCAATCATAGAATGGTAGAGAGTTTGATCAACCTTGTTACCTCCCTCAAGGTTGAGATGTCCATTAGTAGGCATTAGTGTCTTGATGGCCACATTCATCCATCTTGAATCTCTTGAGAAGATCCTTTGTATATTTTCTTGAGAGATGAAGATCCTTTCTCTCATTTGCTTGACTTGAAAACTAAGAAAGAATGTAAGCTCACCAATCATGGACATCTGCGACATCAATTCACCAAATTGAGATCATTTGATGACCCAAAGATGATATCATCAACATACACTTGACAAATGAAGATATGTCCATCAAGCTTCTTGGTGAATAGTGTGGTGTCGACCTTTCCAATGGTGAATCCTGCTCAATGAGAAAGTCACGATAGCGCTCATACCAAGCTCTTGGAGCTTGCTTAAGCCCATATAACGCCTTGGACAACCTATAAACATGATTAGGATATCTAGGGTCTTCAAACCCGGGAGGTTGATCAATATAGACTAGTTCATTAATAAAGCCATTTAAAAATGCACTTTTCACATCAATTTGATATAATTTCATTTCATGATGCGATGCATATGCAAGGAGGATACGAATGACTTCTAGCCTTGCAACCCGTGCAAAGGTCTCTTCAAAATCCAAACCTTCAACTTGAGAGAACCCCTTTGCAACTAGTCTTGCCTTGCTTGATCATCTTGCTTGTTTTGGAACACCCACTTTGTTTCAATTAGGGCACCTTTTGGCGCTCTTCAAGAGTCCAAAGTTGTGGGTGAAGTTGTTCAACTCTTCATGCATGGCATTGATCCAATCTGGATCTTGAAGAGCTTCTTCTACCTTGGTAGGCTCAAAGCAAGAGACAAAAGAGTGATGAGCAATAAATAAAGCAAGTTTTTGTGAGCGTGTCATCACTCCCTTTGATGGACTCCCTATGATGAGATCTTGTGGATGATCTTGTAGTAGAGGTGTGTTTCTTCTATTTACCACTTGAGGAGGAGGTTGTGGAGCATCAATATCTTATGCTTGTACCACCATTTGCTCATGGGAGACATGAGTATCTTCATTTTCTACTCTCCCATCTTTTTCACCATCTTGTGGCACATTTGATGAAGATGGTGGATCAATCACTTGTACGTCATCTTCATCATCTTTGGGCTTGATGTCTCCAACCGGAATGTTCTTCATAGCCTCCCTCAATGGTTCATCACCTACATCATCAAGATTCTCATATGCTCCTTGGAAGCCGTTAGATTCATCAAATTCTACATCATATGTTTCTTCAACCAAGCCGGTGGCATGATTAAATACTCTATATACTTTGGACTTTGATGAGTAACCAACAAAAAAACCAATATCACAATGTCTTTAAAACTTCCCTAGGTGTTGCCGTTTCTTGTAGATGTAGCATTTGCAACCAAACACCCTAAAGAAGGAGACGTCCGGCTTCTTCCCATTGAGCAACTCATAAGGTGTCTTGCCAAGGAACTTTTGAAGGAATAGGCGGTTGGATGCATAGCATACGGTGTTGATTGCTTCCGCCCATAGTGCTTTGGGGGTGTTGTACTCATCAAGCATAGTTCTTGCAAGAGTGATCAATGTCCGGTTCTTCCTCTCAACTACATCATTTTGTTGAGGAGTATATGTTGCGGAGACTTCATGTTTGATTCCAACTTCATCACAATAGGCTTCTATGTTTGTGTTGTCAAATTCTTTGCCGTTGTCACTTCTAATCTTTTTGAGTTTCACTTCAAATTCATTTTGAGCTCTCTTGACAAACTTCTTGAAGCAAGATGCAACTTCGGATTTGTCATGAAGAAAGAATACCCATGTATACCTTGAATAATCATCAACTATCACAAGACAATAAAGATTTCCTCCCAAACTCTTCTATGTTGTTGATCCAAATAAATCCATGTGAAGGTGTTATAGCACTCTTGTGGTTGACATGAAAGCTTTGGTTGGATGAGTATTTGCAACTTGCTTGCCAGCTTGACATGCACTACAAAGCTTGTCCTTCTCAAACTTCACATCCTTCAACCCTCTCACCAAATCATTCTTCATTAGCTTCTTGAGTGAGCTCATCCCAACATGAGCAAGTCTTCTATGCCATAGCCACCTAAGTGTTATTTTGGTAAATATGCAAGTCTTCAAGTTTGCATCTTTGGAGGTGAAGTCCACTAGATATAGGTTGTTGTATCTAAATCCTTTGAATATCACTTGTTCATCATCCTTCTTAGATACAACAGCTTCCTTCTCGGTAAATAAGTATTGGAAGCCAAGATCACACAATTGCCCAACGGATATCAAGTTGAAGCTCAATGAAGCAACATATAGTATATTTGAGATTGAATGATCATTAGATATTGTCGCTTTACCCAATCCTTTAACCTTGCCATTTGAATTATCCTCAAATGTGATTCTTTCTTGTCTATCTACTTCTTCATCTAGTGAGGTGAACATACGAGGATTACCGGTCATATGTTGTGTGCAACCACTATCAATAACCCAATGACTTCCACCGGTCTTGTAGTTCACCTATACACAAGAGATCAAGCTTTAGGAACCCAAACTTGTTGAGGGCCCTTCACCTTCTCAACAAGTGACTTTGCAACCCAAATTTTCTTAAGCCTATTCTTATTGGGAGGTCCTAAGAACATCACTTTCATCTTTTCACCAGAATCTTTTCTAAGCATGTAGTGAGCATTGAAGGCAAAGGGTCCAGCATGCTTGGGCAAGGGTTGTGGTTGTGGAGTTTGGCATTCATGAGCAAAGTGGCCTTCTTGTCCACACTCAAAGCATCTCTTTGGCTTTGGCTTTGGCTTTGATTGTTGTTGTTGAGCTTGAGCCTTCTTCTTCTCTTGATTTGCCATGTACCCAATGCCACTTCTATCTATCTTCATGACGGTGTTCATCAATAGCTTACTTTGAAGATGCTTGCCTCTTGTGAACTTGCTCAATCCAATTTTAAGATGCTCTTTTTCTAACTTGAGCTTCTTGTTTTCTTTCTTGAGTGCATTATTATTTTTCTCTTCCTTGAGTCTCTTGTTTTCTTCTTTTAGCTTCTCATTTTCAAGGACCAAGTCACCATCATGATCAAGTGTTTCAAGCACAATGGTGTTGTGGGTCTTGAACACTTCAAACTCTTTCTTAAGCTTTTCATTCTCTAGCTTGAGCTTGACATACTCATCATAATCATTGCACTCAACCACTTGCTTGCCTTTGCCACTAGATCCTTGCTCAATGCTCTCATCAATGAAGTCATCACATGATGTAGCTATATCAATCTTAACAATATGATTAGTACCATCATGTGGTCCCACTGGGTAAAAATTCTTGGGCAATGACAAGGCTATAATGATTAATCTTAAGAATGGTATAATCTTCTTTTAACTTGTTGTGGCTAGTGATGAGCTCATTGTGCACCCACTCAAGTTTATCATGTTTATCTTTAAACTCTTTCTTGGAAGATTTGAGCTCCTTGAGTTTGGATGACATAGCATCATTTGCTTCTCTAAGCTCAACATTAGCCTTTTTCGCTACATCACATTTAGTTAAAAGAGAATCATTCTTAATCTCATGCTTTTTATTTTTAGCTCTAGTCTTTATAATGATCTTAGGGTATTTCTTTAGCAATTTAGCAAGATCATCATAAGAAGGTGATTCATATTCATCATTATCGCTATCACTATCACTATCATCATTATGAGCATGATCATCACCACTACTATCATCATGTGATACCTTTCGTTCACCTTTGGCCATAAGGCATAGGTGTATAGAGGATGATGGCGGTGGTGGCGGCGAAGATGATGAAGAGTCAATAACAATAGCGGCCACCTTCTCGTCGTCACTTTCATCATCGGATGATCCACTAGATGAATCAATGTCCGTGAGCCAATCACCGATGATGTAAGCCTTTCCACTCTTCTTCTTCTTGTGGAAGTCCTTCTTCTTGCCATCTCTTTTCTTGTATGGCTTATTCTTTTTCTTCTCATCTTCATCTTCATTGCTTGAGTCATCTTTCTTGCCCTTGTTCTTATTTTTGAACTTGTCTTTCTTGGGCTTTGTGCATTGGTGAGCTAGATGACCAAGTTTGCCACAATTGTAGCAATCCATCTGGAGATTGGCTTTCTTCTTGAGCTAGTGAAGAACTTCTTCTTCTTGTCATCAAACTTGATGCCACTCTTGTTGAGCTTCTTTAGCATCTTGGCGGTCTTCTTCACCATGAGGTCAAGGCTTTCATCATCATCTTCATCATCGCTTGAGCTCTCATACTCAAGCCTTGCTTTGCCCTTCTCTTGGCTAGCTTTGAATGCTAAGTCTTTTTCTTTCTTCTTTGTAGAGGATGAGCCATTTTGAGGTGTGATGTGCATGTACATTTCATGAGCATTGATCTTTCCCAAGATTTGTGTTGGTGTAGCGGTGGAAAGATCACCTTGATGTAGCACGGTCACAATATGCCCATATTTGTCAATGGGAATGACACTCAAAATTTTTCTTACAACATCGGATGGTTGCATTTGAGTGAGTCCAAGTCCATTGACTTCCTCTACAAGAACATTCAAACGTGAATATATTTCATTAACACATTCTTTAAGAAGCATTTCAAAAGAGTTGAGCTTTTTCATGACAAGATGATAGCGTTCCTCATGCTCACTCTTTGTTCCCTCATGGAGCGCACAAACGTCCGACCATAGTGCATGGGCGTCTTTGTGGTTCCTCACCCGGTTGAACACATCTTTACAAAGGCCTCTAAATATGGTGTTTCTAGCCTTTGCATTCCATTTTTCATAGTTCAACTCATCGCCTTGTGGGTGTGCGGCATCCCGAGGGTTTGGGAAACCTTGTGAGACGGCTCTAAGTATTCCAACGTCTAGAGCTTCTAGATACGCCTCCATACGAATTTTCCAATAAGGAAAATCGTCCCCTTTAAAGATAGGAGGTGGTCCATCTCCGTGAGACATCTTTCACTAGGCGGTTAAGCCTAAATATGTGAGCACGAGGCTCTGATACCAACTAAAAGGATCAAGATGCCCAAGAGGGGGGTGAATTGGGCTAATTCTAAATTTCTTTGTAATAATTAAATCCTACGGTTAACCCAATTAACCCCTTATGCCTAAAAAGTGTTTCTAATTGTTCTACCGCACAAAAGACTTGCAACCTATGTTCCAATCCTACTCTAGCATGGCAATTCTAAGAATGTAAATGACAAGAATTGAATTGCTCAAAGTAAAGTGAGAAGGAGGAACGCGGCAATGTTTTGCCGAGGTATCGGAGAGTCGCCACTCTCCACTAGTCCTCGTTGGAGCACCCACGCAAGGGTGTAGCCTCCCCTTGATCCGCGCAAGGATCAAGTGCTCTCTACGGGTTGATTCTTCAACACTCCGTCATGGTGAATTACCCAAAACCGCTCACAACTTGCGTTGGGTCATCCACAAGCTCTCTGGATGATCACCAAGCTCTTCAATCACCACCAAGCCATCTAGGTGATGGCGATCACCAAGAGTAACAAGCACGAACTCTCACTTGACCACGACAAACCTAGGGAGAAAGATGGATGCACACTTTGCTATTCTTGATCTCACTAATGAGGGCTCTCTTTAGGATTCTCAAATCTCAATCACCTCACTAGGACCTTGCTCTTCTTGGCACTCTCTAAGGTGTGTTTCAGCTGTTGGAATGAGCAAAAGTCACCCCACACACGAGTGGAACTTCTATTTATAACAAAGGCTGAAAAACGAACCGTTATGTGCCTCTGCGGGGTGATCGGACGCTCCGGTCATGTTGACCGGACGCTCCGGTCAGTTCTCCCCGAGAACCAGTGATTACAGTGTGACTGGATGCTGCCAGCGTCCGGTCTGCACTGACCGAACACGTCTGATCACGATTTTCCCTCTCTGGAACCTTACTAGAAACGACCAAACACTGGACCTTAGCGTCCGGTCACATGACCTTCCAGCGTCCGGTCGCACCGAATAATTTCACCTCGGTCAAATGAACTGACCCGACCCTGCACCAGCGTCCGGTCAGTATTTGACCCTCCATTCACTTCTAACTCTCGATAATACGTGAATAAAGTTTGCTCCATTGGATCTTAGGCATGTGTAGGAGCTACCTAGCGCTAGTTTTAACAAGTGTGCACCACACCTAACTCACTAGACTCACCTAGGTCAAGTTACATGTTCATACCCCCCTTAATAGTACGGCCAAAGGAAAAACAAAGTCCTAAACTACTCTAAGTGTCTCTCTAACTCCAAACGACACTTAGAACTAGTCCATCCTTAACCTTGTCGTCCATCCTTTGAAAACCGAAACGATTTCTATCGTAGGGGTATGACAACCATGATTGCCCAATCAATCTCCATTACCGTGACCTAACTTAATTGCCTCTGCAAAACACACGTTAGTCACAGTAATCTTATATTGTCATTAATCACCGAAACCCAATTAGGGGCTTAGATGCTTTCAGGTATTAAGTATGTGTACTAAAACTGTCCAACCGCGTTTCTGTACCCAGGCGACACAATTGTCAAGGCTGTCCAATGAAACAGCGTTTTGGCTTCACGAGTCTAAAGGGTAGGGGATAGGCGTTCTCGAGGCTTTTGTACATAAACTTGTCCGTTCCGAAAATATTTCTTTAGTGTATATGTGTTTGGAAAATGCACTAACTTTAACGTCTATTTATGCAAAAGGTGAAGCGGAGCTGCAGAAAGCTAGCTCAGAAGTTGAGCTGCATGGACACTCCTTGGGTGGAACCCGATTACCCGGCGCGGTCGGGTGGCACGTCTTCTGGCTCTTTGAGGACACCAGCCGTCTCTTCTCAGCCGGTGACAGGTGCCGCTTCCGCGATGCGTACACCACACCACCACATTATAGCGCTGGGAAGGACCCTACAAACGAGGACGATGAGGACAAGGACGACGACCCGCCGGGCTTCCGCATACAACACCACCAGTGGAACGATTGGCAGTAGGACGAGATCGACATGTCTCAGCTAGGTGGTGCCTCGCTTGGTACCCAAGGAGCCTTACAGGTAGTAACAAATGTAGTTTCTTTAAATATGTAGGCTCCTTAAACTAACGATCATTAAAATTATAAGTAATCGTGCATATCATATACTTACAGGGTATGAGCCGTACGCATCGCCAACGCGACCACACCGACGTTGGCTACACTCCCAATGTGTTGCCTACAAATCCAAAGAGACAGAGGCGTCCGAGGAATCCTTACACTCATGTGACTTAGTTGGTTACGTCGAACTTATGTCAAATGAATATTCGCCTTGTTCGTTTGGGCTTGTTTGGCTTATAAGCCGTACTTTTCAGTCAATGAATAATATTTTTCTCTTACACCAAATCAGCCAACAGTACTTTCAGTCATGACTTATCAGCCAAACAAGCCTAAACGAACAGGGCGATTATAGTCCGAAACTTGCAGACTTAGTTGGTTATATCGAACTTATGTCGAACCAATAAAAATGTTATGTGACAACTTGTCAACTTGCGCACGGACTCCATTTATTTGCTTCATATTCGTTTCAATGCGTCGCGACACTTGTAGTTGTTCAACTCCTATTCAATTGCAATTGGGGCTGGTCGGCTTCTGTCTGCGTCCAGGTCCTGCCGCGTCGTGGGCCTTGCCGCCTCAGTGCCGCGCCGTGGGCTATGGCGTGTCAGTGTCGCGCTAAGATTGGTGGCGCGACAGAACCTGCCACGTCACTGGTCAGCGCCCCGGTAGTCGCCACGTCATCCCCCCTCACCGCGCTACCATATATGACGTGGCACAGGTGTTTCGCCGCGCCAGAGAAATAGGCGCGGCCAAAAGTGTTAGTTTTAGAGAAAAAAATAAAACAGTATTAAATTTAAAATTAGTTTATGAAAAGTGTTAAAAATAAAATAAAAATCACAGTAGTACTTGGCTAGTCAACACAGATTCCACCCTGATGATGCAAGGGAGAAAAGGAATTCAATTGTGACTCGTGAACAGGACATTATTGGTGGTGCCTTGACTTCGCCATCGTTGGCTATGAGAAGCCCCAGTTCCCTAGGCAGGCCCGTTTTTTCTACTTTTGTGAACACTCGCTAGGCACTACACTTGCCTTGTATGGTATAGATTTGGGGCTTCGGATTCCTCTGACAAATCACTGTATTATGCACGGTAGTCGAATCCATTTTTCTCTTACCTTCTTTCCCCCTCTCACTGATAGAACCGGAGCTAGAAAAGCTAGTATTTTTTTTTACTCCTCCGCTCCAGCTCCTGCACGCTACAGTGCAACCGGAGCTGGCAGGAGCCCGGCGAAACGGCCCCAAAGTTTCAATGCATTGAAGCATAGAGGGGGAGGGTGAGAAAAATCACAGGAATCAAACGTCGGTGTGCTCGCTGCATCTTTCAGCTACTTGTTCGTGCACTGTTCATACTATTTTAAAACTGTTACCGCCACTGTTCATCCAATTTGTACTGTCCATGAAAGCCGCGCCTACAGGGCTAGTTGAAGCAACGGTTGGGCCCAGTTCCTTGAACAAGGCAGTTCGCAGGAGTGGATCGCAGCTGCTCCGACAAGACAGGTTGAGAATACGAATAAATGTGAGGGTTGTCATGCTCTACACAACTGAACGGCAGCTTGATTAGATAGCATCTGAAAAAAACTCCTGAGAATACTATTCCAACTGGATTGATCTGTAATTAAGTTTGAGAAATGACAATTCTTGCTTCAGAAATAATTTGTGTGAGCTCTGTAATTACTCTGTACTTCTGCAAGGCAAGCAGCGCCATGTGACCGCTCTGAGCCTGATCACTCGATATAGCAGTCACGCGGCCTCGCCCGTCTCTTACCCCAGCAGCACCTCTTTCTGTGCAAGCTCCAGGATACACTCCATATAGCCCGCCATCGGCCCATCGCTCTCCGTCCAGTTACGATTGTAGGCGGGGCGGGTTATTAACGTAACCCGTCTGCTTGTCCCGTAAAACTTGGCCTTCGTGACTGTTGTAGATCAATTACAATTTTTTCGTGGCCCAAAGACTTTCAACCCTACAAGCCCGTTGGGTGAGCGAGAAGCCTCGCAAGAGCCCGCAATAGTGAAGAGTCGCATCCCCTGAAAGAACCATACAGATACCGCTGTCACCCTCCTCCGTGGCTGCCGCCGTTGGCCCGTCGTCGTCCTCCTCCGTCCTCCCGCAAGAACCTGCAAGGCTCTATTCTCGCCTCTCTGTCATCATCGGGAGTCGCCCTCCTTTGGAGCTCAGCTCTATTCTCGCCTATGCGTCGATGTGAGTAAGTGAGTTGATGACTGCTCTTAGCTCGTCCAATCTCCCATGGAGGTTCTGATGGCCTTGTCTAGTTGATGGAATGGCTGTTTGATGATTAAGGTTTCAGATCATTGCGTAGGACTCTTGTTCAACTCTGGTAATCGTTGTTGCTACAGCTCACAGACATGCTATGGAAGTTGTTTGCAACTTATACTGAACATTTGTTCAATAGAACGCATCAAGTCAAGAATCGGCAGATTGAAAGGGAGTTGTGTGTATATGTATCTTTCATCAGTTCATAAGACCATGAAGACGGACTAACTTAAGCAGTGACCGGAAAAAAGCTTCAGTTATTGAAATGGCCATGAACCCATGGTGATTGGATGTTTTAGTCAATGTAGAGTTGCAGAGCGGCATCCATACGTTACGTCTTTGACGTCTTTGTTTAGTAACAATAACTTTTGTTACAGGATATGTGTCTTTGTTTCTGTACCTGTATTTCTGGATGTGGTTATATTTGAGAACGTACAATATATATATATATAGCCGGGATATGAAAATTAAAATGATCAGTGCAAATCTGTATCATCCTTGCTCGTCGATTAACTGGATATGAAAATTTAGCTTGCAGGTTCCAAGTTCTTACAGGATATGTGTAGATACTGTACGCGCAGAGAGATAGTGCACACGTAGCCTCCATTGCAGTGTAGCGGGTCTCGTGGGTTTTGCAGCGTAGTCTGTTATGTCCACGAAAAATTTGTCCGCAAAGCTTATAGCTTAGCGGTTGGCTGCAAACCCGCTAACAAACTTTGCGGCGAGCGATGCGGGTTAGCGGCCGGCCGCGAACGAGCCCGCCTGCAAGCGTACGTCCAGTACTCCAGTGCCCCCATCTTCTTCTACCCTCTCTCTCTCTCTCTGCCTTCCCTCTCCCCTCTGCTTTCTTGTCGATCCATCAACGGACGGCAACCAAAGACTAGAGAGCGGCCGGACACTAGAGTTCGCGGTGACGCAATGCCGGCTGGAGTTGGACGGCCACCGCGAGGCTCCAGCAGAGAGCGGACGGCAGCAGCCAACAGGTTTGGCTAGCATCCACTGCTCTTCTGTTCATATATGATATTTGAAATAACAAAAAACATAGGAACGCGCTGAATTCGACTCACTTATGGGCATGTTCGCTGGTTAGTGCTAGTGCTGATTTGGTTTGGGCTGGCTGAAACCAACGAGCGAACAGTCCCGGACTGATATCTGTGCAGAGCTGGGACTGGCACGGAGGAGGAGATGGCAGGTCTCAGCAACTTCGAGTTTTTCAAGATCCTGCTCCCCGGAATGTACGAGGAGGCACTGGTAAGGTGGTTTTTTCTCTTGCTAGCGAGGCACTGGCAAGAGAATTGGCACGAGAGACTGGTAAGGGGTTTTTGCTACTACGATCTGCGCTGAATCTCATCAGCTGGGCCGGGGGTTGCTAGCGAGGTCTCTCTCTCTGCTTTACTTGATTGTCTTCCGCGCAGAGACTGCCCACTAAGTTCGCTCCGGTCCTCGGAGCTCGCCGGGACCTCAAGCTGCGGCTTGCCGGCGGAGAGATGATGCCACTGTGGGACGTGGAGGTCTTCGTCGACGAGAAGCACGGCGACATGTACCTCCGCAAAGGCTGGAAAAAGTTCGCCCGCGCCCACGACCTTCGCAAAGGGTACACGCTCTTCTTCCGCTACGACGACGTCCGCGGCGACCTCATCGTCACGGTCTTTGACCTTACCACCTGCCGCAAGGAGTATCTGCACGCCGGCGCCGGTGGTACGTACTACGTCCCCGTTCATCCAACCTCTCGTCTGCAGAGTCGTCTAAGGACAGAGAAACATAAAACCTTCTGCTCGTGTGCCCAGGCGGCGGAAACACCAACCCTGGTGCTGGCGCCGGCCGACGCTCGCTGCCCATCGCGGAGCCGTCGCATTTCGCCGTGACCCTCAGGCAGTGCAACCTGGAGGCGAAGCAGAACCAGTACCTGGTGAGCCGTCTCGTTTCTCGTGTCAATTCTCTTGCTCGCCTAGATCGTAGTAGCCCACACATCACTCGTGTCTCGTCGTCTCATGTCTTGCGGCGCAGAACGTGCCCGTGGAGTTTCAGGACGCGCACGGGTACGTGCGCCGGCGCCGGGTGGAGCTGCAGATGGGCGGGCGCTCATGGACGGTGAACCTGAAGCGCAGCAAGCGGCTGCTCGGCGACCGCTCGGCCTTCAAATACGGGTGGCACCAATTCTGCGTCGACAACGGTCTCGAGGTCGGCGATGTCTGCTTCTTCCGGGTGATTCGCGAGGGCAGCGGCTGCGGCGACGAAGATGAAGAGTGGGAGCCGGAGGAGGAGGACGATGAGCACGTGCTCAAGGTGGAGGTGCGCAAGAACAACGGCACGTTCGTCTCCTGATCTCATCGCAGGGCGGTGACGTCAACCTCAGCCAGCACCAATATGTTGGCGATGAGAGCTGTTCCTGCCACTGTCAATAGGAGGCTAGGAGTTCTGTGCTTCTGATGGATTAGATTGTTCGTCTGAACCTGTCAATGACGTGATCTCTGTTCTGAAACTACTCTAGTGCTATATATGCTGCTGGGTTTGATGGATTGTAATAAGATGAACGTCGTCCAAGATAAGTTAGTAACTCGTACTACTATGATGGTGGTCATGGAATCCCTAAAAGCTTTGGTTCATGAAAAGCTTAGATTGAGCGTGTTGCTCGTACTTGATGTGCAAAATTATTCTTGAAGAAGCTTTGGGCATGCCCTGAGAGTGCTGTCCCCTGTCCCATTTGGCTGTGCTGTCGAACCGGCAGGCGGCAGCACGTCATCTCGTCTTGCAGCTGACCCCGGTCTAGCTAAAGAAGAATGCAACGTGCTGGATCTTGACTTCAGTAACTGGGACATGTCCGCCCTGTTCGTTTGGGCTCGTTTGGCTGATAAGCCATGGTTAAAAGTATTGTTGACTGATTTGATGTGAGAGAAAAATATTATTTATTGGCTGAAAAAGTACTATTTATAAGTCGAAGAAGCCCAAACGAACAGGGCGGTGGCTTGTGACACAGGAACATCGCATATATAACTGGAGGTCATGTACTTGGACAATGGACACCCCCAATCATTTTCTTACTTTTTATAAATATTTTCTGGGGAGGGGAAATGCGCATGTGACACATCGCATATATGACTGTAAGTCAAATGACTTCCTCACATATGACATATGCAGTGTATAGTAGTGATTAGGCTAAGGTGGTGTGAAAGTGCATCTAGCCCTTTAGTGAGTTTTGGATGATTGAATGACAACACGATTAAAGGACTAACATGTTTGCTAAGTGTTAGACAGGAAGTTGATTATCTCACAGATACTTGATGAAATTGTATAAAGCCAAAATGATGTATTGTTGTATAAACAATCTAGTTCAAGCACAAGACAACAATGCAAATAGAATTCATGCAAATGCTTATTTATTGTGGGATTTCAATGATCTATGTGAAAGCAAGCACGATAAGAGTCAATTAATGAGACATAAGGGATTGCATATGGAATGGTCTCATATTTGAAGCTTGCTAAATTGAAATGAAAAAGATGACAATACATGAATGGATGATTCAACACAAGATGTGACTTGATGGCTTGAGATGGTGAAGATAGCAAGGAAAGGCTTGAGGTACTAAGCAAGGGTGAAGGGCAAGCGGCGGCTTGGCGGCCGAAGAACCTAGCTAGGGTGAAGAAGGAAGCGGGTGAAGGGCAGCGGCTTGCATTCAAGAACCTAGCTAGGGTGAAGAAGGAAGTACTTGCATTTAGTTGAGGTACTAATCAAGCTATGATGGCCATGTTTATGTGGAGGATCAAATCACTATTGGAATGTTTGATAGAAGTGACTTGATACTTTTTGGAGTTATTCATATTTGATGAATGGAATCAAGTCACGTGCTCAAGATGGCTATGCTCAAGTGACAAGATCAATATTGACATGTTGGCACCCTCACTTGATGAAGATTGAAAGACACGGCATCAATTTCAAAGAAGATCAACTCAAAAGGTTTAATTTCGTTTTTCTTTTGATCTTGAGTTAATAGGTATGCCGTACTATTAAGAGGGATGCAAGTTTAGGTGGTATGAGGAAGATAGAGTGCTCAAGCATAATAATAAAATCAAAAGAGAGACACTCTAGCACTTCACGAGCACATAGAATAATTTTTGATCTGTTTAGTCGGAAGTATAAGCCGGAACTATACCGGAAGTCATGACTCTTGCCGGAAGTAATGACTCGATCCACGGCATATCGTGGACGCCGGAAGTCCCGACGTGAGTCGGAACTCCAAACATCGGAAGTCCCGACCAAGCATCGATGGTTCTCGACTCGATGCTCGTCCGATCGATGGTTCTCTCGACTGGCCGATCGCGTTTCGTTTGAAGTCGTCGACGTTCGTCGAAGTTCCGATAATGGAAGTCCGACGTTCATCGGAAGTTCCGACGTTATCATCTCGAGTGGACTTTGACCTCGCATGAAAAATGTTTTCTTCATACGTCGGAAGTTCGAGAGATGCGTCGGAACTCCCGACGTAGATCTGAACGGTTAGATTTTGCCTTGGTGTATATATACGTCTCCTTCACACTAACACTCGGCCAAAAAGCCCCCAAGCATTCTAGGCTCCCCTCTCTTCACTCCTTTGCTTCCAACTTCGATTCCCAAAGGGTTTGAGTGATTGGAGAGTGGATTGAGTGAGAAAAACACTTTGAGCAAGCTTGAGCACTTGATTTCTTCGTCTTCGGTTTGATTTGCATTTGTTACTCTTGGGGATTTTCCCCTAGCTTGGGTAGGGCGTCGCCAAGAGCTTCCATCTTGTGGAAGAGCCTTGGGAAGTTTGTATTACCCTTGTTTTCTAGTGAAGAAACTCAAGTGACCTTTGTGGTATCCTTGAGTGAGGCAAGGAGGTGGAAGAGACTCCGACCAAAGTGGTCACCTCAACAACGAGGACGTAGGAGCTCCTTTGTGGGCTGCCGAACCTCGGGATAAATTCTTGTCTCCAGCGTGCTTGTTGTTGTTGTGATTTGCTCGAAATTACTTGTATTTGGTTGTCTCCCTCTCTAGCTATTTCTTAGGGTTTGGGACTCGATCTACGGATTGGTGGCTTATCAACGTCAAGAGAGTGACCCAACACCTTACCTTACCACTAGGAAGTGGGTTTGTAAGTTATCAGCATCACAAAGTTCATTTTAGCACTTGTAGTTCATTTCCGTAGGGGTTGAATCAATGCGTTGGAAGTTCGACTCAAAGCTGTTGGGACTGACACGACACGTCGGAAGTTGACCCAATCGTCGGGACTTCCACACGTCGAAGTTCTGACCCAAACACTAGTGCATTTTGATTCAACTCTTGGGTTGTCATTGTTTGCTCCCTAGGTTTATCTAGTATCTTTTATATACTTTGTGGCTAACTTGTGAGGGGTGGTATTACTCTGATTTGGAGTTTCCATTTTGGAAACTCCTATTACTAATCGTTTCCGCTTTTAAAGGTGTTGATTTTTCAGAAACGCCTATTCACCCCCCTCTAGGCAACATCCTAGGTCCTTTCATGGTGTTTGGATCTAGTGCCTAAAATTTATGAGGTGTGTCGGAAGGATGTCGCATAGGGTGTTCGGATATTAATAAAAAAACAAATTACATAATCCGTCGGTACTCCACGAGACGAATTTTTTAAGGCTAATTAATTCGTCATTAGCACATGTTTACTGTAGCACCACATTGTCAAATCATGGACTAATTAGGCTTAAAAGATTCGTCTCGTAAATTAGTCGCAAACTATGCAATTAGTTTTGTAATTAGTCTATATTTAATACTCCATGCATATATCAAATATTCGATAGGACAACGACTAAAATTTAGGAGGGGCAACCAAACACCACCTAAATAAGCCTTATACAGCATGTTCGTTTGGCTGGGCTTGTTCGTTGCTGGATCGTGAAGAAGCACTGCTGGCTGATTTGGTGTGAGAGAAAAATACTGTTCCGGCTGAAAATTTACGATCGTTTACAACCTATAAACCCAAGCTGAACAGGCTGATAGCAACTAGCAACGTATATTCAAGGAAGGGGAGTACACATGGACGGAGGCACGCAACATTGCAACTGGGGGAAAGCGTGTACATGGGCTGTAGGCAGCAGAACAAGGGCGTCAACTTTCCTGCCCATGTTTAGCTTATTTCACAACACTTGGTGTGAGAAAAAAATACTTTGTTGATGACTTTTTCCAAACAAACAGGGCCCATTGCTGCATTCCAGACACTGTACTGTAGGCGTCAGGGGTAGGCTGTACTGTAGGCGTCAACTTTCCTGCCCCGTTTCCTTTTTCACAACACTTTGCAAAGCTTGGCTATGACTTTTTTCTCTTTTGGGCCTTGTTTAGTTGGCGATTTTTTGAAAATGATACTGTAGCATTTTCGTTGTTTTTAACAATTAGTGTCCAATCATAATCTAATTAGGCTTAAAAGATTTGTCTCGTGAATTTCGTCTAAACTGTATAATTAGTTTTATTTTTTATTTATATTTAATGCTTCATGCATGCGTCCAAAGATTCGATGTGACTAAAAATCTTGAAAAATTTTGCAAAATTTTGGGAACTAAACAGCCACTTGCTAGCGACGTGTTGATAGCTCCAATGTGATTGTTTGAAACTTTGAACAAAGAAGCTTGTGGCTTGTGGGCACTCTCTCTGCTCTGCGTCTCAATCTCAATGGACGAAGCCCTCATGTTCAAACCGGGCCTGTTGTTCTCTGCATTGTACTCCGTAGTGTGGAACAGGCTCCCAGCCCCTGGGCCACACGCAAGTACAGCCTATGGGCCTCAGCCTGTTAGTGTGTGAACGGTATAGCGGCCCAGAACACCACCGCGCGGTCGACATGGTCGCGAATCGCGATTTCGCTGCCTCTTTTTTCTTTTCCCGTTTTTATAAATAAATCAGCCCGAAAAAAGGACGCGGTCGTGGACCGAACAAACCTTTCCCCAAAATTTCCCCTCCCCCCCGCACCGAAAGAACTCTCGATCCGATCCCGATCCCTGCAGGGCGCCGCCTCGGCTCACCGATCCGGCCCCGGATCCGCTCGTCGCTCGACGGGATCTCTCGATCGGTACCAGCTTTGCCCCCTCTCTTTGATTCCGTAGGTTCCCGAGGCTAGGGTTTGCGGGGTGGGTTTCGGGCCCCGATCCGTTCGATTGAGGACGGATTTTGCACGGGGGCGTCGGATCTATGCGTGTCCTGTAGGTTTCATATCGGATTGTTGCGATTTCTCGCGTCAATTTTGCGTGATTTTTCTGGTGGTCGGATGCGGGGCTAGGGTTTCGTTCGGTCCATGAGGTGTTTGATTCGTATTCGCGAATTCGTTAGGGTTTGATGCCGCGATATTCGAGCCTGTTGCTTCAATTAAGTATTGCACGAACAAAAACGTTGTTACGTTACTCGTTACAGACGGCAATTCATGTGTGCCCTTCATCATGGTAGTTGAATATGCACTGTGCATTTGGTCTGGAGTGAACTCAATAAGGTGTTGATTTTAACCTAGCATATAGCTTAAATCATTTATTGTTCCTCCTGAATTGGTGCTTTCCTTTCAGTTTCGTCCTGTTGACTGTTTGCCAATTAATAACTAGGCCATGTTTGTAATTAATTATTTCATTCTATTCTCTCAGGAGTCTGGACAAGCATGCTGCATCAGGAAAACAGTGAGGCTTTCGTGAGGCACCACTCTGAGCAGCTTGCATGTGGCAACATGAGGGGAGCAGATAATGGTCGTCCGAATTTCCTTCCTGAGAAATGCCAGATTGCAGGTAGTGACTTAGCAGCATCCTCTTTGCTGCCCTAGACTGGCTAGACATTTGTCTTGACTCTAATTCAGGTTTAGTTTGTCCTGAAGTTTGCCAAAGGGGTGAAAAGGTTGGCCTATTTGATGAAGAGCTGGTACATGGTGTTCATCTAACCAATCCTACTGTTCAGTCACCATTGGTGTCAAGTGGTGTCAAAGAAACACCTATAGTTGATCATAACAAGAGACCTGCATCCAGTGACCTGCTGGACATAGTTGAATGCAAACGGCTAAAGCAGGAAGATCAAAGTAATAACTCCGTCCTCCCTTTACCAGTAAATAAACTTGTCTTTCCTGAAAGTTTGTGTATGCAGAGACAGTTAGATAATGTACTTGTCTTTTGTTTATTCCAGTCGTAAGCTAAGGAAGACAACCATGCATCTGCTGAGGAGGATTTTCATGAGTATCCCACATACACGACTTGCGAAAGAAGCTTGCTCTCACCACTATATGAGAGTGAGGAAAGTGAAGATGAGGGTGTAGATTCACCTCTCCATTATTCACATGCTCACACCTATGTTGAAGATGATCTATGGCCTGTCAGCTTTCATCAATCTGTAGGCCCTTTTCCCTCGAGGAAACCTGTTCCTATTGGGCCAAATCATCAGGCTGAATTACCTGAGTGCAGGCCATTTGGTGGAAGAACTGAAGAAGGCGAAAGTTTCAAGTGGATCAGAAACGTTGTTGTGCCAATGCCTGGTACTGATGCATCGTCTTTGGTGTTGGAACCTGTTCACTGCAAGGCAGGCTGTGATTGTCTTGATGAAGGTTCAATCAATTGTGTGAAAAAGCATGTGAGGGAAGCAAGAGAAAAGCTGAAGGGTGCTGTTGGTGCAGACACCTTCAGGGAGTTGGGTTTCTATGATATGGGAGAAGAGGTTGCCTCAAGGTGGACAGAAGAGGAGGAACATTTGTTCCAGCAAGTGGTCTTGTCAAACCCTGCTTCTCTGATCAGAAACTTCTGGGATGAACTCCCTCTTATCTTCCCTTCCAAGTCCAGCAAAGAACTAGTGAGCTACTACTTCAATGTTTTCATGTTGAGGAAGAGGGCTGAGCAGAACAGGTTCGACCCAGTGAACATCCACAGTGACGATGACGAATGGCAGGCAGGTGGTGATGATGAGTTTCCAATCACAGGAAGAACTGATGAATACTTGCCAACTGAGTCCCTTACTGATCAAGATGATGTTGCATGCAATCCAGTTCCTCTGGAGGGGGATTTCTATGAAGATTCTGATGATGAGGATGTGCTTGACAATGCCAATGGAGACAGGCATAATGGTGTGCAGAGGGCTGGTATGTTGTCAGAGGGCCATCCTGTAATGTCATATATAAATCATAATCAACAGACGTTCAAGCTAGATGCAGATGCACAAGATGACTCTTGCACATCATTTGAGGCTCATCAGGTTGGTGTTGAAGGTGGGACACATACTGATATTGCTGATGACAATCACTACAGGAGTGACGGCTTTGGTGGTGGTGCAGAGCATGGGTTCTTTGGTGATCATTGTGACACAAAAGAGTGGGACTTCGGTTTCAGTACCGGTTGGGAGAAGCATGATTTTTTGTCAACAAACAATGTCATAGAAGAGGTGTTCGGAAAGGGCTCCAGTGAAGATGGGAGCAACACTGCTACTGGCCAGGACCTTATCTGAGCCAGAGGCAGAGGGCTTCTTTTTGAACTGCGAAAACTTCAGCAGTCCCCCTGTTCTCTGAATTTGTACAGGAGTAGTTGGCTATTTTGATTTAATGCCTCACTTGGTTCTTATAGGAATCTCTCATCCCTGTCCTTGGAACATCATCTGCTTGCGATTTCGGTCACATGATTAATGTAAATCCTTAGATGATATCATCTGCCGATGATCTGTTGTTAGGCTGTAGCATGTACGTATCATCTTTGTTGTGACAGTGTCTCTTGAGCATTTTTTCCATGTGCCAGCGAGGGTCATGTAATAAAGCTGTTGTTCCTTGACCCAATATATCTCTCACCCGGTCTGAGAATGAGTGACCAGCCCGTCGATGTACTCCTCCCAAGCGTCATTTTTTATCTGATGAAATTTGTTGTCGTTTCTGCGGCTCGTTCGTCATCTCTCTTTCTTTTTTTTTTAAAAAAAATGCCTCGCTTTTAAACACGTATTTCCCAAACGTCATTTTTTATCTGATGAAATTTGTTGTCGTTTCTGCGGCTTGTTCATCATCTCTCTCATTCTTTTTTTTTTAAAAAAAAATGCCTTGCTTTTAAACACGTATCGCATCGTATTATGATTGCAAACAGTCCCATTGTGCAGAGTCCAGAGCCTCTCTCAGAGGGCATCTGTTTACATGAGCATTGTAGAGTACTGTTTGAGGACCTATCTGGGGATCGAAGTGCTTGAGCAGCTCATAGGTGTGCCGTGTGCTTCTGGTGTCTTGCAACCTTGTATACCTTGGTAGTTGCTTGAAGGGCTGTAGGTAAGGAACTTCCGAGTTGTTGAAAATCCTTACATGATCAAATTAAATAGAAGAACAATCATTATCGAGGCAAAGGATCAGCCACCAGAATTTCCAAAATACACCTTCTCATTGATTCTTTTTGCCAAGCTTCATGAATTCACACGCAAAACACAAAAATTCTAGGTATCGTATTTGTTAGTACATAATATTTTTTTCTCACTATAGTATAGCAATGACAATATTCTCTTGTTTTGATATACAGACGTTATTGGAAAAATTACCGCAGTATGAAATACAGCAAGAGTCCATTCAATCTCAGGAGATTTAAGGATCAGAAGAGTAATACAGCTTCGTGACCTTAGGTATACCATATTATACCAATTAAAGGCATGTTTTCTAGTCACAGTTTAATTATAATTCCTTAATGCTAACTTGTAACCTTAGGTATACCATATTATACTAATTAAAGGCATGTTTTCTAATCACAATTTAATTGTAATTCCTTAATGCTAACTTGTATTTTACGCTAAAAGAGCTCTAGAATTTGACGGAGAAACAGTCCTACAAGTTGGCCAAGAAAACCATGTTATGACAATATTTGTTGGAACCTTAATGAAATTATACCAAATGAAGCATCACTTTCTAAGTGGAACATCAGCATGTCGTTGGTACATTAATCAAAATGATAACCCTGAGATCAAGTCATTTCAAAAGAGGTTAGTTATCATTTAAACCCAAATGAATATAATAACATTTTTCTTTTTAGTTTATTGATCTTCCCACTTGGGCTTGAATTCCATGTTAAATGCAGCCTTCCAACACAGGCTGAGCCCATTCAGAAGTTATATCTGCAAAGTGAGGACGATACAAAGCAGAACTTTGAAGAGAAGACACTGTTACAACTTGAGGAGGTGGACCCCCTTACTGAAAAGGTATATTCCTTGCTAGCTAAAAAGATTATAATTTATCGAAAATAGTAAATCTGACATAGATTGATTCTGCTTTAAGCAACGCATTTGACTACAGTTATTACAGCAAATTCAACTCAAATATATGCAGGACAAGCGATATCAATGTACTGTAACTATAACCGCAGTTCCTGAGAGGCAACCCTGGTGTTATCGAGCTTGTAGAAGTTGCAACTGCACTATTAGAGTCCATCGAAATGGCTTCAAATGCAGCAACGAAAACTGTTTGACAACTCAAGTTGATTGGAAGTAAGCTACTACGGTTTGTATTAAAAGGAAATTTACATCACCAAGAAAATATAAAATAATTTGAATCGCTGCCATTTTTTTATAGGTACAAGATACCCTTCATTGGAAGTGACGAAACATTCAGCCTTGAGCTTATCTTATTTGAGAAAAGGGGACTGAGCTTATTGGGAAAACTGCTGAGGCTCTCCATAAGCAATATGATATGTTGGATACACCTCCTGAAGTATCAGCATGGATTGGTCACAAATTTACCTTGCTGGTTAAAATTCTATCCAGCAAGAGTATAAATACAAGAGAAATTTTATAATGGTTGAAAAAAATATGGGTCATTCATTAGATGAGATCGGACGATAGAAAAATAGGAGGTATTCAACTAAAAGTACTTAATGGTACCAAATAGATAGAGATAGTACCAAAATAGATGGGGCACGTACTAAAATAAGTGGGACCAAATCCTAATTTTTGTTAATTTTAATTATGGTAAAGGGTAAAACAATAATTCATTATCTTCCATGCCTAAACTGTAACACCCTTCCGACCCTTCTCCCATCGCCGTGTATATGCAGAGGGTCTCCGCCAACACCGCTCGCCCAGCTGCAAGCACGAGCGCGCTCCAGCAGCTGCCGCGCCACAAGAGAACGCTCGCCAGGTGTGCCGCCACCGCCGCTCGCCCTGTCCGCGCACAGCTCTGCCTCCGCTAGCAACACCATGGCCACCTTGTACGCGGCCACCGCCGCACATCCAGCCGCGCACTGCGCTCAGCTCCACCAGGAGTGCCATGGCTAGCTCCGTGCCTCTGTCACCCGCCAGCCACCAGATTACGATTAATTTGTTTGACGAATTTTTTAAGCCTAATCAGTTCATTGACAATGTGGTGCTACGGTAAAGATGCGATAATGATGGATTAATTAGGTTTAATAAATTCGTCTCGCTGATTACTGATGACTTCAGTAATTTATTTTATTATTACTATCCGAACACTCCCATATGATACCCGACGTGACACCCAATGTGATATCCTTAAACTTTACTTTTGGATTTAAACACCACCTAAATCATTATGCTATTCCACGTTGCAGTACGCACGCATTGTCAAAAGGCTCGGCTTCCCAGCTCCGTTCAAAGACAATGCTTTTGTTACTTTGATTCGTTCAGAAAGGAAAATGATTCCTGCCCTCTCACCTTGATTGATTGAATGGGTTCTGATGACATGCTTAAGTTCGTAACGGCGGGTTCAGACATCTGAAAAAACTGACGCGCCCTGTGCTGTGGAAATGTGGAATCCGTGTGGTGCCTAATGTGAGAGACCAAGAGATAATTACCAATATAGCCTAACGAATCATCTTTTTCACTTAAATAGCTAGCAAATAGAAAAATAAAAGTACCTAAAGTACCATCGGTACTTTCACAACCATTGTAAAAGAGCTCTAAATGCAAGAGATCCATCACCTGAAGTTCTTCTGATTAAGCAAAAATTTGGAAAACAGCCAACCATACCCACTGTCAGTCGAGATGATGGTCTATCAATGAGAGCATGCTCAACAAAATTTCAAGCTGAAGAAGAATTACCACTCTTAGTACGGATAGGCTCAAAAAAAAATCAAGAGCAGGTATCCATAACATTTTATTTTCATACCAACTGCTAAGATTTCCCCCCCAATATAACACTCATACTATGAATCATATAGGCTTCATCTTCACGACTTAAAGTTGATGCAAACATACACGACATGGAAATCGACTCATCCAGGTATGGCTACCAGCAACATTTCACATGTTTTAGTAATGATGAAAGAATACACTTGTAATTGGACTTAATGAAAATTTTACTTTCTTTGGCGAAAGTGATGACTCAAACAAGAGAGCTCTTGACTTGACAGACGATGAGAATCAGGTACCTTTACCAAACACATAAAGTTTGTCCTAATATGTCACGGGAGGACAGTTTGCTCCAGCCAAAAATAAAAAGTTGTTGCGTTGGACTTTTGATCAAGAAACAATTGCGTTTGCCAAATTTTTATGTTTAATCTTTTGATGACTCACTAATCAACGTCAGGCTATTCTAATGTATTCTAGCAAGCCTGTATCTTTTGTTGTACGTATTGGACGGTGTATACAGCACTCCAATACCGTCCCTTCGAGTTCAATGCCGTAGGATTGGATGGACACTTTAGCACCGTACAATTCTCCAACTGAGTCTTGCTCGCATGGCGTTGGAGTCTATCAGCCTGGTTTCGGCCAGGATTTATCAGCCACGATATAATAGTTTTTCTCTCATAACAAACCAGTACTAATCGGGTTTATCAGCCCAGAAATAATAACGAACAGACTGTGTAAAGACTTTTGTTCTAGCAACTAATCTTTAGAGATCTCGCAACTTCACATATATGTTACAACTGACTGAAATCACGATGTTTGATATATATCTTACCATGGACACTCGATTATCTAACCAGCACTGAGGCCCAGTTGTGCTTGGTTACACACAGATCTAAACAAGAAGTGGCCAGCGGTTTCTCGTACTAGCTCTCTCTCTCTCTCTCTCTCTTTTGGTGACGGGGATCACTGTAGAGACAATCTCTCTCTCTGGTGACGGGGATCACCGTAGAGACAAACTAAACCGAACTTCTTCACAAAGCAATGAAGAAGTTTCGACTGGTGCTGAGAATATCTACATCTACTTCATTCTTGCAGAGCAACCAAAGCCCTCCAGAAAGGCCTTGAGCTGGAACAACGTGATCATGATCAGCATTGAATCGATTTATCAAAGCGTGATCCTTGAATTCCTGGTCTCTGGAAATATTACCTGCTTGTCGAGGCGATTAGTCGGGCGAGGTGGAGCATTTTAAGGCTGCCGCCCGAACCCCGGCAGTTCGACGCCAGTAGACTCATGGCACCCATGACGCCTTGAAGGTTGGCGCCGAAGTCTGTTGAAGCTGTTGTTGAGGAAGCTGGCCGTGCTCAACAGCAGTCGGAGGCTGAAGTCCTTCAGGAGGGGGATCTTGAGCCGCATCAAGAACTCTGTCGGCGAGTTGCTGGTGCACATGCTGAAGAAGACGACGCTGACCCATGTCACCGACTGGAAGACGGACAGGGTGAGCCTCCCAATCTCGCGGAACCCCTCCGCTGCTCTGGCACTCCAAAGCCCACCTGATGGTCGGGCCATGGAGGGAGGAGGAGGCGAACGCGGGCCCCTCGAAGCGGTGCGCCTCCTGCGGATCCAGGCCACTAGGAGGGGGGCGCATGGCCTCTCCCAAAGCTTCCCTAGCAGTACGGCCAGTAGAGTCAGCAGCAGGGTCTGGATGGGCCTGTCGATGAGATCCTGAAACTGTGGCGTGAGCCAGCCGCGGAGAGCCGACGCCGAGAACTCCGGACCGGTCCCTCTGGATGGCGACTCACCGGCGGGTGGAGCGGTGCTTAGGGGGTACGTCTGGTCCTGGAGGAACGCGGCGAAGAGGAGGCGCGGCGCTGGCTGGACTGGCGGAGTCCGCCATGGCGAGGAGGCTTTGGCCGAGTGCGAGGGCGAGGCAGAGCGCTGCGAGGAGAAGGGAGCGAAAGAGTGGGTCCGCCATGGCGAGGAGGCTTTGGTTGAGTGCGAGGGCGAGGCAGAGGGCTGCGAGGAGGGAGCGAAAGAGTGGGTTTTGCAGGGGTTTTGTCTTTTGTGCTGGAGGAGTTTGGGCTTGCTGCCTTGCTGGGATGCAGTCGGTGGCTCGGGTGTTGGAGGGGTGACTCCTAGCTATCACTAGCGCGCGGCCAGGACTTGTAGAGGCACGCAAACAATTCAAGCCTCCAAGGTCACCAGGACTAGTTTAAAGTCAAGAGAACGTGAGGCCACGGCCCGCGCACGGGTGGCCACGGTATCAAACGAGATGGCGGTCATCGGATGGCCATTGGGTGGCTGTGATCGCGTTGACCCAGTGCCGTTGACCATCTGGACGGCGGGCGCAATCGCCGTACGGTCAGGGCGTACGGCCGAGGGCAGAGGGGGACGGCGCAGGCGGTGTCCGGTCAGAGCGCCGAGAGTTGACGGCGTTGTCGCCGGTCTATTGGCCGGCTGGTGTCGCTGTCGTCTCCGCATTGGATGGGGTCAGCCGGGCCCATTCGTCGGCTGCAGCGGGGGAGCCTGACCAACCGACACCTTCTCCGGTGCTGCTGAGGCCGCGTTCGGGCCGCGTGTGGAGCCTAGCCATGTGACGCTGCCAGTGGGGCCGTCCTGCTGCCTTCGTTTCGTTGTCGCCTGATCATTGGGCTGGCCTCAGCGGGCCCGTTTGTCAGTACGTGGCGGGTTTCCGGGCGGTGGACAGGCCGCGTCCCACACGAAACGGACGTCCACCCGTGTGACGCTGCGTATGGGCCCATGATGTTGGGCCTGTTGTTCCAGAGACGACGGAGGGCCCGCGGATCAGCGTCGTTGGGTGAACGTGGCACGCGTCCATGGATGTGCCGCCAACCCCGTCCAGTCCGCTTCGATGAGGAAGTGCGGACGCTGCCGTTCCAGTTGCTCCTCCGTCTCTCATCTGGGTACGGATGTAGTATCCGCTTATATACAGACTCACACCCATTTTACACACGTATACCACATTTACACCATACAGATTACTAGATTACAGACATACAACTACACTTAGATTACTAGCTTGCGTCTTTCGAGATCACCGGGTCCGACCACGGACTCGTAGGCGACGGAGAGGCAACCGAATTTTATCTGGGGGTGAACCCCGGTGAGAGACGCGAGTGCGAATGCTGGTATTCGAACTCGCGCCGGCTGCATTCGGTCCGTGAGGGGCTCGGCGCGTGTGGGTTCTAGGTGTTGGAGAGGGGCGGCGGCTCGCCGGGTCACCGGATTTGTGAGGCAGTGGGGCAGCGCGCGGCGCGACTGCGGAGGACCTCGGACGACTAGCGGACGACGCTGCTGCGCAGGGACAGCGGCAGACCTGCAGCTCCTCGCGTAGGTATTGGTTGCTCTCCTTTCCCTCTCTTGTTTGCCTCCATTTTTCTTTCGTCGTTGGGAATGGTGCATTGCTTGTGCGTTTCTTGGGTAGCGGTGCGAGGCGAGGGTTAGGGATTCAGCGTCTTTGGGGATCCTACCCTGGACGCCGCGTGGTGATGTTTGTCGCCTGTGGATCGTGCCTTGAGAACAAGCATGGCTAGAGTGCCTGCACCAAGCACGGATGTATTCGGGATTTGAATACGAGGATTCTTGGTTCTAGGGTTATGCCGATTTAGCTGCTTCTGTTGCTACCAGGCATGATTGCTGGATTGGTGAGAGAACGCCGTAGGGTAGCTGCTCAGTCTGGAAAGAGTGGCAGGGGGTGTGCGCTTTCGGTTTCCAGGTGTATGGACCACACCAGTAGACAGATTGTATTAGCTTCCTGTCTATTATGAGTTTGCGATGGTGGCAAGTGATGTAGTGCCTTTGTCTGTTCGGAGCTTGTGATGGTGCCAGGTGATTCGGTGCCTTTAGCACGTGCTGCAGTTAGAGGCCCCTCTATGTTGTCTTGCCTGTTGCTTTTCAGGGATTATCAGTATGTTTGCTTTGTTGGGAAGTCCACTAATTTATTTCCTGTTTGCCATGTGTGCTTTCTTATGGTCTTAAGCTCGCCTATGGCGTTAGTTGCTTTGTCTGTGTTCTGACATTTTGTTTATTAGTTTTCCCCCTTATTCGCCACGGCCGCTCGTTCGTTGGTGGTGTCTGGTGTGTTGTTGTGTTTTTTTTTTATTTCAAATTTGGCGTGATCAGGTTCACAGGTCGATGTTCGTTGTGGGTGCATGGTACCTGTCTCTGTTACAGGCTGTTGTGGCCCGGTGTGACCTGTCCTATGCAGCCGTGGTTTCTGAGGTAGCTAGGGGTGGAGCGCCGGTCTACCGAGTCGAGATCGATGTGCCCTGTGTCGGGACTGTCCTGCCGTGCCTTAGCTTTTTCTTTTGGGCAGCCACGGATGGATTTACTGGCCTTGGTTATGAGCAGGCTGCGCTGCAGGCTATTGCTCTGTTTGACTGATTGATAAGTCATGGCTGAAAGTACCGTTGGCTGATTTGTTGTGAGAGAAAAATACTGTTCGTTGACTGAAAAAATACGACTCATAAGACAAAACGAACAGGGTGTATGTCGTTCCTGCAAGCAGTGTATGGGTTTGTTGTTGTTGATTACAATTTTGTGGGTGTAATTTTGTGCAGTAGTGGCTCGCGCACATGTAGAGGGCACCATGTGTCTTATCTGACGTGTTTAGTGGCAGCGATTTAGACAGGATGTTCCTCGTGTTACCGGCTCCTGATACCTATTTCCTGTTAGGCCTTGTTTAGATTACCTTAAAATTTTAAGTTTTTTCACTCTCTCTCTATTACCTTAATTTTTAGACGCATGTATGGAGCATTAAATGTAGGTAAAAAAATAACTAATTACACAGTTTGGTTGTAAATCACGATACGAATCTTTTGAGCCTAATTAGTCCATGATCAGATAAAGTTTGTCAAATACAAACGAAACATGCTACAGTGTCCTGATTACAAAAATTTGCAATCTAAACCAGGCCTTAGCTGTGCAGGTCGTCGAGTGTTTCAGGGGCTGGTTGCTTGTTTAGTGGCAGCTGCTGCAGTTTGGTATGTCAGGTCCTTCCTCTTGTCCTGTCAGCTACCTTGTTTAGTTACTCAAAAATATAAACTTTGACACTATGTAAAAAGAAGATTTTATGTTATATCAAATTTACGGTACATGCATGTAGTACTAAATGTTGACGAAATCAAAAACTAATTGCACAATTTGGTTGTACTTTGCGAGACGAACGTTTTGAGCCTAATTAGTTAACGATTGGATAATTATTACCAAATACAAATAAAAAGCTACCGTGCGCTACGGTGCTGGTGAATTTTAGGCGGCGCCGATTCAGGCGGCAACTAAACGTGGCCTGATTATTTTTCCGTTAGCCCGGTGGTGCCTCTTGCATGATCCAAGACCTCTTAGTTTTGCTTCCTTGTCGTTGCTCTAGGTGCTTTATATTGGATGCTGTTTACTCTACGTTACGTTATGTTTACTCTTACCGATTCGTTTCGATTTAGTTGCTTCCTGGATGTGGTGTTTGGTGGGCTGTTAGCATACACCTTGTTTGCCTGGCATATTAGCTGGCCGTTGTTCTTTATTAGTCTGTGTGCTGTTCTTACGTTTGTTTGTTTGTGCAGGTGGAATTATTGGGTTCTAGGCAACAACCAAAAAAAAAAAAAAAAAACTCAGTTCTGTGGTCCGAGCGATATCGCTTGCACAAGGTAGGGAGGGTACGCTGACTGTTTAGCTATCTTCTTTAACTGACGCCGCCTAACGATTGTTCCATCATCAGGAGCGTATCGGCGGTTCGCGGTCGTTGCTAGGGCCAGGGCTGGTGCTCCCTGTGAGGTCAGTGCGACCGAGATTGGCGTGAGCATCACACAACAGCTGAGGCCTGGTTTAGTTGCAAAAAAAGTTTCAAAAAAGTGCTACAGTACCCATCACATCGAATCTTACGATACGTGTATGGAGCATTAAATGTAGATGAAAAAAAACTAATTATACAGTTTGGTTGGAAATCGCGAGACGAACGTTTTGAGCCTAATTAGTCCATGATTGAACACTATTTACCAAATAAAAACGAAAATGCTACAGTTCCCAAATTCCAACTTTCCCTCCAACTAAACACAGCCTGAGGCAGTTTCAGACTAGCTTCACCATCACGTACTCACCTCCGGCGCCGTTTCAGCTGCAACTTCTTGGGTGTCGGAGTCTAGATGGAGAAGGTTTCGTGTTGGACTTGGTACCCTGGTGCTTTGAGTACGAGTCGTCTGATCTGCCGTGGATCACTGCCGATGATGCTGAAGGTAAAATCCGAAAACCTCTGCCAACATATGTGTGTGTTGAGGAGATTGGTTTCTTTCTCCACGCCTGACACTATGGGTTGAAACACAGCGATTACGGCAGGACCAGTATAACACCTCAGGTGTTAGTACAGGCTAAGCAGTGAGATTAGACTTAAACAAGATATGTCAAGTGGTGGCAAGGTGTGGAGTTTAACACTTCTAGCGTGAGCCCTAACCTAAACTTTGTTTGCATGTTTATTTTTTTTCAAAATATGCATGGTTAGTGTTAATCATGTGTGGTAGAACCGCCAAATCATATGGCCCACAAGTGCTCATCATTGTCTCACAGACTTCTGACTGTAGCACATATAAGCCACATAATACTGGTACTGTCGGGTGTCAAGCTCTGGCATGAAAACATAGTTCATTAGGTACATGAAGTGAGTTGGAGCATTGGTTAGGCCGAAGGACATGACTAGGTATTTATATAGTCCATATCTGATGGTGAAAGCAGTCTTTGGAATATCTTTCGGTTGGATCTTAATTTAATGGTAACCAAATCTGATATCGATCTTAGAGAACACTTTAGCTCCCGCAAGTTGATCGAAGAGTAGATCAATGCGAGGAAGATGATACTTATTCTTAATAGTTACCTCATTCAACGGACGATAGTCAACACACAGCCTCAAAGTTTTGTCTTTCTTTTTCACAAAAATAGCAGGACATCCCCGTGGTGATGAACTCGGCCTGACATAACCCTTGTCAAGCAACTCTTGCAACTGAACCTTAAGCTCTGCTAACTCTTTCGGAGGCATCCAATAAGCTCTCCTGGATACTAGAGCGGTATCGGGTTTCAGCTCAATTACAAATTCTACATCACGGGCTGGAGGTAAACCAGGCAAATCATTAGAAAACATATCCGGAAATTCTCTTACTACCGGAATATCTGCCACTTCCTTAACAGTGGTTTCACATACTCTTTCTACTGCCCTTTTTGGAGTAGGTAAGCGGATAAGCAACTTAGAACTGCTATCAGGAGAGTTCAACTGTATGACCCTATGTAGTGTATCAATGACAACTTCCCATTGATATAACCAATTCATCCCAAGGATCACATCTATATCCTGGCCCTTCAGAACAATCAGATTGGTAGGAAAAATATGACCAACAAGCTCTATTGGATCTGATATACCACTTCCTTTATAACCAATCGTCCACCAGGGGACTGTACACATAAGCTGTCCTCCACAATCTCTATTGGTAACTGATGCTCCACTACAAACGATCTACTGATGAAAGTATGTGATGCACCAGAATCAAACAATATAATTGTAGATTGGTTGGCAATAGAAAACAGACCCATCATTACAGGTTCACCTTCTAAGATCACTTCAGTCCGAGTATAATAAACTCTACCAAATTTTGGAACAGCTCTTTTCTTTTGAACACTCTGTGGAATATTTCGTTGTGGATACACTGGAGGTATTGAAACCTTGGCCTGTTTTGGGTAGTGGACAATCCCAGACATAGTGTCCCGTCTCGCCGCAGTTGTGGCATGGGTAGTTATTATTTGGTGGATTATTAGGACGAATACCAGGGGTATTCGGCTGTTGGAGATAGTAGTGAGAATGATGGATAGGGTGATAGATAATCCTCAGACGCTGAATATTGCCTCTAGAGGATTCTGCAGGTACATTCTTTCTCTTCTTCTCCTGGTGCAGGCAATTCTTCTCCCCAGCAGAAATGGCAACACTGACAATCTCATTATAACTAGAAGTGGTGAAGCCGGCCAACATAACTTGTAGCTTGGTGTTGAGACCACGTACAAACCAATGCTTCTTATTGACATCAGTACTAACATACTTGGGGCGTACTGAGATAATTGATTGAATCTACCCAAGTACTCCATCACACTCTGATCTCCTTGTTGTAACTTGAGAAACTGTTCCATCCTCATTTTCCTCACCCCATCAGAAATATAATGTGTTCAGAAAGTAGTGCAAAAGTCAGCCCATGGAACCTGATGCCCTCGGGTTATGTTGCAAGGAAACCCGCCCACCAAGCGCCATAAGGGCCCTGGAGTTGCTGTACTGCAAACTGAGTCTTCTGGACATCACTGCAGTGGATAAGACTAAACTTCTGCTCTATAGTGTGGATCTAGTGTTCTGCCTCCAGAGGTTCTTCAGCTTTATGAAATACGGGAGGGTGAGTTTTCAGAAAGTCACGATATGTGTTGTCGGCTGCTGGATCTGGTCGACCGTGAGGATCAGGAATCACATGCTGTGTCAGGGCTTGAAGCATACGCGCATTGTCGGCGCTGACATTCATCGGAGCAGCAACTGCATCAGCTAAAGGTGGTGCTTGTGGTGGATCAGTCGTGTTGGCACGACCACGAGATGTACCAGGTGTATACATTTTTCCAGAACGAGTCCTCATACTATAAGGTAAGAAAGACCATCAACCCCCAGATTTCCATAGACCAATAGAATAGTACGGGGGAAAAGAAAGATAGCATGAATAGGATTGGCAACACACTTAACCCAAACTACTAGCAAGGGGGAAAGTAAACAAAAGATTAATTAATGACATGATGCATGAACGGTCGAACGCTCAATTAACCTAACCTATCTACTTACATAACTTTATTATTTTAATAAACATATAACACAAGTGAATGGCAACACACTCGATTTTATAACATCGGGCGATATTAAACATGGTATCCCACTTTTACACAACTTTTGGGTGTATCTGCCACCCTTATAATTATATGAAAAACCCGCAAATTAACGAGGGAGTAAAAAGCAGGAAGATTTTAGCAGAACATTCTACAAGGTTAGGGTCTATATGAATTGAATAGACAAGGTACTCTGGTGTGACGAAGAAGTTGGCACATCACATCAGCACCTGATGCATGACTAGAAAATCTTCGTGTCTTCAGTTCTTGCCAGGACAATAAGCTATTTGAGAGACAACTATTGCAAGAAGGGGGAAGTTTTAGAAGCAACCTTTTTGACCAAAATAGATTTGAAATTCATTTGTTAAGTTCATTTGAATGTTTGTAAAGTAGTACTACAACACTTCTGCAATGACATGCTCCGATACCAGCTGTGGCAGAACCGCTCAAATCATATGGCCCACATGTGCCCGTCATTGCCTCACAGACTTCTGATTGTAGCACATATAAGCCACACAATCCCGATAGTCTGTCGGGTGTCTTCAGGAAACCCGAATCATCAACTTTTTCATTCCGAGCAGGATACATCACAGAAGACATTGCAATATTACAATAGTTTTTAAACAAATAGATTACATCGGAGTAAACAGCGAAAGACTTACAACCATAAGTTTACAAATCATTCATTAAGTTATTACAAACTATAAGCTTTAACCAACTACGCAGTAGGGTAGCATGACAGGTACCACTATAATAACACACAAGAGAGATTCACTCCGCCCAAGGGTGCACAACAAACTTCTCTACTGCTGGCTCTCCTCCTGCAACCAGGGTTAACAAACCCTGAGTACAAAGGTACTCAATAAGACTTAACCAACGAAAAGGAAACACTCCAAGGATATGCAAGCTTAGGGGAATCAAGGTAAGTTTTAGAAAGAATCAAGATTAACTTTTGCAGAAAAGCTTTCTAAGGATTGATCCTTACTTTCATTGTTTTAGCTCAAGTTAAGTTATTATTAGTCTCCAGTTGGCACCTAATCTAAAGCAACCACTTCATTAATCATCATATCTCAGGATCATTGGTAACATTGTTTCATTTATTAACTACGATGCAGGGCAGAGGATTGAGTCTCCATAACCGAGGAGCACGACGATTCGAATCGATTAGGCCCAGCTAGGGTTTCTTTACCACACGACATATGCAGGTCCTAGACCTACATATATCAACCGTCACTCGGATCCTCCAAAATAAAAATGGGTTCGTGCCACCCAAGAATACAGTACTCCACCGCCGTACGGCATCCCAAATGTTTCCGTAGGGTGGGTACATGCTACTCTCGCTATCTCTCCACTTCCAGTGCGCGGTTGTCCTTTCTTGTCATAGAATAGCTAAGGTGTTAGGCTTACCGGAGTATGTGGCTAGTACTACAAAGTCTCGAACACAAACAAGCCTACAGCGAACGGTCCTCAATCGACACAGGCGGGGCACTACGTTAAGACTCAATTCCTAACGCAAGCAAAGGGTCCGCCCGTTCTCAAATTAAATTCATCATTATTATCAAACCACAGGGCTTTCCCTGGTAAGAACATGTGAAACAACCTTGTTGCTCAACTCTTAACTACTAAGCATAACTAAGCATCATTAACCTACTATTATTAAATGAAGTATCAAGGCAGGCATGCGGCAGTTGGTAATCACACAACTCCTATTTTACTTAAATGCATCAATAGTAGGACTTAAGTGAATAATGTTTATAAAATACAAGGAAAGGGGTTATGATCTAGGGCTTGCCTACGGTGACGGGGTTGTCAGGCACTTCAGAAAACCACAGAAAAGATAACCAACTCTGACTGAATAGAATCCACTTTCGGGACTTGCTCAACAATGGGATTCCACTCTCGATCACTAAACATAAATAAATGTGCATGCTTTAGAATGATGCGATACTTAACATGGGTTATAATGAGTAAACAAGATTAACTAACTTGAGTACAACTTTCCTTCACGTTTAAGTTTAGTTAATTACTCACAAAGAAATATTAGTTTGTTATTAACAAGTTGATTATGAGCACAACCAATAAGTAATTAAATTGCCAAGGAACATCTGAGGTGTTTATGTCCCAAGGTCTACAATCAATCCAAAATAACACTCAAATCATTTAATGACTAACCCTAATCATTTAAGCATTTACTAAATAATTATTAAAGCATGGAATTAAGTGGATAATTTTTATTCATAAAAACAGCACCAAACTTTTTGTGAAGGCAGGTATAAGCATGTAAAGCATACACAAAAAATTTAACGATTAAAAGATATTTATTTTAACCAATAAAAATCATGGATGGTTCATTTGTTAATTAAAAGAGGTAATTTTTAAGCATGTAAAAACTTTTGATTTTCATCATTTCATATTTTCCTAGGTAGAGCACATGATGAAGAGGCTACAAAAAATTTTCATGATTGTGTCACACTTATATAATTTTATACGAATTTAACAAGAATCAGCACAATTTACTCATTTTTGAAATTCAAAAATGATCAAAACTCCTTTTGCACCCACGCGCAGCCAGCCACAGAGGCTGACAGGTGGGGCTTGGGTCCACGGCATAGCTCCCCCGTAGTTAGCCATGGGTTCACTGCCGTTGACCGGTGATTCCTCGCCGGCGGCGAGGTATTCGTCGGCGGCGAGGTATTTGTCAGCGGGACTTGCACCTACACGATTTCCTCGATCTCACGCATCCATCTAGGGTATCAGCCAAACCTCTACCGTATTGAAACTAGCACGACGGTGACCATGGCGGGTGGCGGTGCTCCAGCGCGGTGGAACGTTCCGTCAGTGAGGTCTCCGACCACGGGCAAGTTACCGGTGTACTCACGACACTCTTGCGAACAAGGCTACGTTTTCAAACGATTGAAAAGAGGATCTGCCCGAGCTTGCCTATGGCCATGGCGGGCAGCGGAATGGATCACGCCGGTGAACCGTTGTTCCGGCTGCAAGGACTCGATAAAGGTAAAATTGAAGCGGTGATCAGCACTAGGAGCTCACCATGACCAAGCATAGCTACTTGGTTGGGGTGGAGGCACGACGGAGGTGTGATGTCATTGTCATGGGTGGCTATGGCGGTGCGGACCAACGACAAGGGCTGTGTTTTGGTGCGTCTGCTGCTCCATAGATCAAAAGAAAAGGATGGTGAGCAATACGGCACCAAATACAACCCGAAACGAGAGCTGGATGAGCGAGGGGTGCCTCCGAACATGCTGGCCACGGTGAGGGTGAACCTCGGCGGCGCGGGCAACTCCAACGAGGCGAGGCGCTGCGAGCGATCTTAGGCTATGCGCAAGGACAAGGTAGAGCTGAGGGCACAAGGAATTGGAGAGGGACGCTGCGGTCGCGATGAATTGACCGACGAGAGCGAGCTCTAAGACGGTGGCCGGCTCGGGCTTAAAACGGCGAGGGCGACTCAAGCGTGGTTGCCAGCTCCTGTTTGAGCATGGACATGCAAGCTTTTGTGTGTAGGACGTGCGCGAAGCGGTGCTTAGGCGGTGCCAGTCGGCGGTGAGCTGGCTAGCTAGCTGCTACCATCGCCACTGTAGATGACTGACCGAGCTTCTCCTCTCAATTTATTCATTATCCAAACAGCAACTCGAGCATCTGCAAGAACAAAACTTATTCATCTACTCGAGGTCCACAACTTTGCCTATAGGCTCGGACTAAAAAACTCGATGGATTAAGAGATCTGGGTTGGGGAACAAGGGTACTTGGAAACTAACATTCTACTCCTTTCAGCAAAGACAGATTAGGTTTTGGCAAAACTACTTAGCTATTTTAGAGAATTAATTAGTGATTATTTAACTAACAAACTTATCAACCAATACCACCATTGGTTAGCACAAACTTTGTACCAGTCAATGATACAATGGTTGAAGCAACTTTATTTGAGAAATTCATTTTAATAAATTCCCCAAAAATGAATTCAAACACCGAATTCCATGACTTATGAAAAAAATTCTTAGTGTTGGAATTCAGTTCTGATTTCAATTTTGAGGTTCCAATTTTAATTATTTGAACTTGAATTCATACCCCACACTTCATCCTAGTGTAAAGTACACCCTTTACACTCCAAAGTTTATTAGGGCATAATTTCAAGTGTTTAAGTGAAATTCAAAAATAGAAGGTCACAAAGTACCTCAAAATGATTTTTTGTTCTAGCTCATTACACCACATCAAATGCATTGCAAAGCTAATAATTAACATTGTTTTTAGTGAATGCAAAGCATGGTTAACTATTATGGTTGCTTTCTATGCATGATGATGACATGACGAGGTTTTAGTGTTGCTTAACACCAGCGGTGTTACATCATAAAAATTGTGCAACTTTGCTTCTATGAATTGGTGTGATGTTTGTACTTTGATATTGAGCTATTGGTTGGATTGTGTGATCAATGTTTAGCCACTAATTAATTGCTCAAAGTAGTTAATCAATTCTATTTTGTAACTCTGAATTTGAATTCAGTTTTCAGTTTCCCTGTATATGTTTTCAAAACTCAAAATCTTTCAAACCAGTGAGAGTTTGATGTTGGTCCTTTAAGCAAAGTTGTTGTGCTCACGTAGCTCTACAGTTTTTGTTAATGCACCTTGGCCATTGTAACACCCTCGGTGTTACACTGTACAATCTTTGCTAAAACATTGCATATGCATCATGTTTATATGATAGTGTATGAATTATAGAGTGTAAAACAATATACGGAACTTGAAACGTTCATCGAAAACATGAAACGAATGTTACATTTCATGTCGCGTTGTATCACTTAGTGTTCTAAACGAATTTTTATTGAACAAGAATGCTATAGAATGCATAGACGAAACTTTGATAAAGTTGGTAGTACATGTCGTAGAACCGACCAATTTATAAGAGTACAAGTACAATGGCGTCCTGCAAGTGGTCGCACTGTCATACTTGAACCCATATAAACCCGGTAGTCCGTCGAGTACCATGACGGGTCTCGATAAACGATTTACAACAACCAAGATCGTACATGATTCAACATACATGCCACATATTACATAAAGTTCACAGATACATTTCATCATCAGAGTACGAATAAAAGTTATTACAAACCGAGTTTGATAGATAAAAGCGGAAGCAAATTAAGTTTGAAAGTAAAGTTTCCAACATAGTTTAGTACAGTGCCAAAATACGATCCCGGTCCACAAAAGCATGTAGAAGGATTAATAAGAAGCCTGCCCAAGGCTTACTCCTCATCCACAGCGGGATAGAAGCAACTCTTGCAATAACCATGATACACAGTGCCATCCGCAACATGGGAAATAAAATCCTGAGTACGAGAAGGTACTCAGCTAGACTTACCCGTCATAAACCAGAAATAAAATGACTCCAAGGATTATGCAAGGCTGTATAAGTGGAGATAGCTTGACAACATTTTGCATAAAAGCAATTGACTTATTGTACAATTATGATTCCTTTATCAATTATTTATAACTATCCATCTCTAGATTAGCAACTATCCTGTGCCAAACATGTGGTATATCCATTTAAAAGCATACAATAGTAACCATAACAGGTATTGTAATTCCATATTCATTCGAACCATCATGTTCCATAACACAGTTACTACGATGTTGGGACTAGCCAAGTTTCTCACTATCCGGAAGAGACGGCGATTCGAATCGATTTCAACCAGCTAGGAATTTATTCCTAACACAAACCCAGGTCTACCAGCCACGATAGCCATAGGTCACCTTTGGTACAACTCAGGTACACATTTCGTGGGTCTGTACCGCGCCGCACAATCTGGAACACCAGATGCCAGGACGTTCAGGCCTAGCCTGCCCTTGGGCTCAGTCTGATCGTTCCCCGAAAGAAGCGCACAACAGAACGGGTCCCGGCCTGAGTTGAATTACTCGGCTTCGCGGTCGGAACGAGTTATCCGGCTAGCTAAGTGAGAGGCATGCGTTCAATCTTGTCAGAAGCGCCAACAGCGGTACGGTCCTTAATCGACACAGACGGGGATAGATCCACACCCAAGACCTCCATGTCTTGTTGCTTCTCTATCGACATCCCGCCCGATCTCCAATTACATTAACCATAGTTCTTTTCCACGATAGCAATTATAACCAACCGTGCTCTGGTATCCACCTATATCTCGCAGGTGACAGGAAATCACCCGACTTATACCGGTCTTTAAGCATGGCTAAGCATATATTCGATTCTGGACCTATACCGGTTAAAGGTGTAATAGCTGGACAAGGAATGTATATGCATCAAGTGGTTCCATTCAACTCTTATAACATAATGCATCAATCATAAGTACTTAAGTAATCATTTGTAAAATACTGGGAGACTTAGAATACTCCGGGGCTTGCCTCGCAGAAAGGAAGTAGGGCGGTGATCAGGACACTCCGGAAGCTCTTCAGGATTCTGCTCCTCGCCTTCGGGAGCTGCGACTTGAGGATTCTCCTGCTGGTCCCCTTTTTCTGCTTCGTTGAATTCTAGCAACGTTATTTCTTCCTCCGATCCTAGATGCATGAATATGGCATAAGTATTACGAATGCATATATGTTAACAAGTGCATCATGTTTATTGAGTAGGTGCATATCTCTTCTCGATTATTTAATTACTACTTCCACAATGCATCTACTATATCATAAAATAGCAGCTACTTGTTTTACTCATAACAGGAGTTCTACTAATCCAAATGCATTGATCCTAGACTTTCTGGAAAGCTTATCAAATTCTCTATAAATTTGTTATTAACCATTTTTACAGCAAACATCATCCCTATCATGCAACTTAGCAAACTCTAGAATATGTCCGGAAACTATTCCAATTCGCATTATAAAGTAACAATACTTCTACATCATATAAGTATTCAAATTTTTACAACCAAAAGTCTACCAACAGTTTAAACATACCAAATACATCCAAGAAAACATAATGGTGAAGCCCAAACTATTTATTTAAATGCCTTTATTATTTTATTTGGACACATAGGTTAAATAATAAACCTATACCAAATGTGCATCATAAATTCTCAGAAAATTACAGTGGCTTACTAGTGCTACCAATAGACTACTGTAAAAATTTCATGCCATTTTGCCAAGTAAAACATCCTATACAAAAATGACAAGGTAGCAAGGCTTGAAATAGCATAAATAGAAAACCCTATTGAAAAGTGTCAAGCAACAGATTTCCTATTTTTCTTAGCATACATATACTAATAGGATAACCTTCAACAAATTTCATGAATATTGGATTCCTAAATAATTTATAAAAATTCACACAAGGATCTCCTAATTATAAAATAAAATCTATAACTACAAATCTACACATGCACTGATCCTCAAATTTTTACCAGAGTTCATACATGACAAGAATAGCTTACCACAAAAATTTCATAATTTTTGGAGCACAGGAACTCTAGATATAGAATAAACAAGTTTGCATGCATTCAAAAACACATTGCAAAACTCTATTTAAATCTCCCAAAATTTCTACTATAAATGTTAAGAACATATTTTTCCTAAATACTACACTTCCTAAGGAACACTACACAATTTAGTGCACAATTTTTGAAGCTACCAAACTGGAGATCTAAAATTCACAAAACATATGAAATCTGCATTCAAAATGAACTAGCTTTAATACATGGAGTCACTGACCGGTGGGACCTGTCAGATAGGGGACCCCACACGTCATTGAGACACGAACAGATCCGGCGGCGCTACGTGACTGGCACGGTCGAAGCTCGCCGACGGCGAACTTGCCGGCGGTAACATCTTCACGGCGTGACCTACGTGACTTAGCGCATCTATTGCACCACTTGGCCGGCCTTATCGTCGACGCTAGTGACGACGTCGGTGGCCATGGCGGCTCGGCGAGGCGGGACAACGGCGGTACGCCGGTGATGACCTCGGCGGCTTGACCTAAAGCTCGGACGAGCACCAGTGGACTACGGCGAACCTAGCGCATCAGCTATCGCGTGCAATGGTAGACTATAATGGCGTGGCCACGACGACAGGACACGGCGGCGAAGCTCCGACGAGAGCATGTGCGTTGCTGTGGCTTACCAAGCGCTCTCAGCGAGCTAGTGTGGGCGCGGTGAGTCGCTGAGACGAGGGTGGATAGGTTGCGGTGGCGACCGAGTGGCTAGGCGCGGGTTTGTGCCGTCGACGGTGACGGTGGCGCTGCGGGAGCTCGGCTGCTGTGGCGGGTGAAGAAAGAGGCCGGGAAAACGAAAAATGGGGCACGAGATGGCTTGGGCAGTCGTTGGCGGTGAAGTAGTGCGCGTTGGCCTGGCTTGGCCGCACGGGGCAGGGCGCTGGCGACGCGCGGCCGTCGCGGCCACCACGCGGCGCGCGGGTTCTGCCGATGTCGGCCACTGAACCGGCCAGTTCAGTTCGTTCGGCGCTGTAACAGACCGACTGACGACGCGATTTCAACACAATCAAACTGCTAAATGGTTGCTCTATCGTGCCGACAATCTAAATGGAACTTGTAGACCTATGTACCATCTTCGTTTCTTATTAAAGAATCATGTGATAATTCACAACCATTACTGAGAAAAATCAATCCAAAGTCGGGCTGACAGCACTGTCAGAGTATGAGACTTAGAATATTTCGCTAAGTGTTGAAAACAGTTATTTGATGATATTTGTGAGCTCCAAAAGACTAACCTATGCACCTTATTACCTCATTACCCAAACATAACAGTTGTTCCGTATTACAAATACTACAACTTTGTTTTAGTGATCACATACATGCATAGTCTCTAGCATAAGATTCAAACTTGGTCAAACATGTTACATTTAAATGAAGACTTGTTCATGAACTATGACTTAGTGATCTATTTAGCCCTAGCCATGAATACCAAAGTTGTTCACGATGATACTCTAAACATGATTAGGCTAATTGCAAGGTCACCCAATCATTTACATGTATCCGCTCATGATCATTTGCGTATATGTACAAGGAAACATGAAATGATAAGAAATGTTGCATATGTTTCAATCAAATATTTCAAGTGTAAATGCTCATATATGAATGCTTGATGCTCATGCTCATGTTATGCAAGTCAAGTTATGCAAGGCTAACACCTGGGGTGTTACAGTACAAACTTCGTAGGTGGTGGTGAAATACTTGCGGTCAGGAATGGGATTCGCTAGGTAGCATAGTTGGTAGCTTGGAAATCGAAAGTGACGCGAATCTGGACAAATAACTTAGTCGTTTCTTAAGTCGTAAAAGGGTCCGACGGAGCTAAGTTCGACAATTTCTATAGGGGAATCAGGTTAAACAGTGGCATGGTCTTAAGGTTGGTTTTAGTAGTTTGATACACCATCTCGAACGTAAAATAGTTGGTTTAGCTACTAGATCATCGAGTTGGGTTTTTGAATAGCTTTAAAAAGCGTGCAAGTGACGTATTGAACGATGCCAGCGCCTGGGCACGGTCACCCTGCTGGCTCTCGGCGCGCTGCGCTGGACCGCTCGTCGCGCCTGCTCGCGCACGCCCATGTGCATGGCCACAACTCTTGCTACTACGCCCTGGCACACGCTCGAGCACGCACGCGCACCACGCCGATGGCCCTGGCTGCTCTGCCCGCCGTCTCGTCCGCCTGAGCCATCGCCGTCACGTCGAATTGCGCCCACGGCCGCACTGCTACTGTTGACCCTTATGACTGCACGCGTGTGGGCCTACCCTCACCATCATGTCCGCGCCCTGCGTTGCCACGCTACTGCCCCCGAACTAGCGTCTGCCTCTTCGGCGTGATGTGCCGTGCCACCGTCGCCTTGCGAGTCGTGGCGCTGCGGTCGCACGTCGCCGCGCCGGACCCGTACGCTCGCCGTGAAGTCTTTTCGTCGCGCTACCGTCCTTTCCCCTAACTAGAAATTGAGTCACGCCAAGCCACCGTCACATCGCCTGCAATGGCGCCGCGCCGGTCGAGCCGTGCCAAGGCAGAACCGTAGAGCCTGGCCCATGTTCATAAGTGCGCATGTCTGGAGGTCGCGTTGATGTCCAGCCTCGTGCCAAGCCTGGTGCTGTTGCAGTCGTACGGTGTTGGGGCGTCAATTGGATTTTTCCCGCCGTCGACCCCATTAAGCCGAACACCGTCGTCCATCATATTGGCCGTGTGTAGTCCACCTCTTTCCACTTCACCGTGCACCCAACTAGACCTGCTAGTTAGCTTGCGAGTGGAGTCGACCCGACGAGCTCTCGTGCTCCAGTGAGGTAATGCGGGATGTTTTCCCCATGGTGGTCCGCCATGGCTGGCGAGGCGGGTGCTCGACTAGGGCGACACTCCTTGCTCCTTTATCTCAATTGAGCAGGGCTTTTGCGTCTCCTTGACTTGTTTGCCTCGCCCGTGCAGCGGTTTCGCCAACAGAGCAGTAGGTCAATGCGAACGCCTTCACCGCGGTCGGCGTGAATCGGAACAACCCCGCGCACGTGGCCAACCCTATTGCCGAGCCTCGCAACTTCGTCCAGCCCGTCCGTCACGTCTTTGGTGAGGCCCTCTTGCTCCTAGGGTAGGTGGTTGAACCGATTAGGGTCTTGGTCGCCCAGGACGCGTTCGCTGCCACCGGTGAACTAGATTAGATGCCGTTACCATGGCCAGCTTGGTTGGTTGTAGTAGCGGTTCAAATAGGGCTTCTACCTTGTTGCTCGTAGTCGGTAGATGGATATCGGGTAGCGGTAGAGGCGTTTGTTACCTCAATGAGTTGCGCGTTGCGTGTAGAGTGTCATGGTGGTGCTGGTTGGTGCTAGGGAGGTCCGTGATCGCCGGCTTTTTGCCGGAGAGGCCGCAGCCTCTGTTAGTTCCAACCAGGGACCTTGAGAAATAGAAATTGGATTAAAGGAAGGGTGCTAGATGCAAACGCTGTGACTCAGTGAAATAGTGTTCGAGTGAGCTTCGCGAATAGGATAGAGAATGGGGGCTCTTTTGCAAAAGAGCCAGCGCGCGCGTGGGTCTCCCCACGTTGGGCCTCGATCGCGCCGGTGGGCCGCGGGCGTGGGCCGCGCCATAGTGTTGAGCGTGCGCGGGAGTGGGCCGCGCCGTTCGGAAGTGGGCCGCATGAGGAGGAATTTGGTTTTCATGTTCAGCGAATTATTAAAGAGTTATTTAATATAGTTTCAAACTGAACTTTGAAAAATAATAGTAAATATTGTGGGTATCCAAAAATGGTGAAACAAAATTATTAGGTTCACAAAAATGCTATCTACCTGTTGGTATAGTTGGTTCACAGTTAGATTTTACATTGATAGGTTCATAAATTCAAATTGGAAAGCTTAATATTAGTTAGCTTAATATTTGTTGGAATTTTTGTGGCAAACCGGTGATAGCTTTAGCCATGAAATTTTTACAGTAGACTCATGAGCCATGAAATTTTTATAGTAGACTCATGAGATTATTATGTGCTTACTGTAATTTTTGTAACCCTAGAGTAGGTTGATAAATACAATATCTAGTACTACTTGTTTTATTATATATAGAGTAAATCGGTATTAAGAGTAAGAATACCTTTAGTTGCTAAGATAATAGATGGCATGCTTCATACTTGTTAGTGATAACCGTAGGTAACTTAGGCACCTTAGTCGGTAGAACTCGCTTAGTAGCTCGATAGGTGTATTTTATTTTAAGAGCTGTTGTTGTCATATTACTAAGTGTTGCATCATTATTTTATGCATGTAGATCACGAGTTGGTAGAGTTCATGCCCGTGGGCGAACAGGATTACGAAGAGGCCATTGAGGAGTACGAGGAGGAGATCCTCATGCAGGAGGGAGCCCCGGAGCCGTTTAGTGCTGACTTTGTTGACCCACCGTCTGCCCAAGACAAGCCCCAGTGCATAACCCATATTTTATGATCACTGAATATATATATGATGTGCATTTATGTTACATGCATTTTATAGAAACTACATGCATAAATATATCTACTTATGAGTCCTACTAGTACATGTCGAGTAGCTGCTATGCTCAGGATTTTGGTGGCGTGAGTATCCTGCTGTTACTCACAGTAGGTGATAATTATGATCACTCATGATAAAATGGTGGAAAGAAAAATTGTGACCGGGCATGGATATAGTTTGGGTACTGGTGTGTGTAAGGGATTGTGTCCTATGGCCAACAGGGCATAGCTTGGTTACACTTTTTCCCTGTCTGTGTTGGTTAAGGACCGGTCGTTGCAATGTACGCTAGGCAAGTCACAGATCTATTATCCCGAGCACATACTTGGGTATGGGCGCAGGAAAAACTTGTTGCTCTCTTATCGTGGGTTGAGGCTCTTTTTGGACTAACTGATTGGAGGCGGGGATGGTGGAGGTCCTTGCACCGCACTAAGTTTGGGACTTTGGAGCTAAAATGTCCTAATGGCTAGAGGGGGGTGAATAGCCTAATAAAATTTCTACAACAATACTTAACAAAATGGTTAGACAATTATGAGGCGAAGCAAGTGTTGCGCTAGCCTACTTAAAATGCAAGCCGCCTACCGCAATTCTAGTTTCGATAGTATCTAATCACACAATAGCTATAACACTACCCTATGTTAGTGTGCTCTTAAAAGCTAACTAAGGAGCCACACCAACCAAGCAAGCAAGCTCTCACAACTAACTACACTAAAGAGGTTGACAACTAGTTTGCGGTAATGTAAAGAGAGTGATCAAGAAAGTTATACCACCGTGTAGATGAAGGAACCAATCAATCACAAGGATGAATAACACCTCGGAATCAATGATGAACACAATGATTTTTTACCGAGGTTCACTTACTTGTCGACAAGCTAGTACTCGTTGTGGCGATTCACTCACTTGGAGGTTCACGCGCTAATTATTTTCACACGCCAAACCCTCAATAGGGTGCCGCACAACCAACACATGACGAGGATCACACAAGCCACGAGCAATCCACTAGAGTACCTTTTGGCGCTCCACCGAGGAAAGGTCAAGAACCCCTCACAATCACCATGATCGGAGCCAGAGACAATCACCACCCTCTGCTCAACGATCCTCGCTGCTCCAAGCCGTCTAGGTGGCGGCAACCATCAAGAGTAACAAGCGAAATCCACAGCGAAACACGAACACCAAGTGCCTCTAGATGCAAACACGCAAGCAATGCACTTGGATTCTCTCCCAATCTCACAAAGATGTTTAATCTATGATGGAAATGAGTGGGAGGGCTTTGGCTAAGCTCACAAGGTTGTTATGTCAATGCAAATGGCCAAGAGACTGAGCTTGAGCCGGCCATGGGGCTTAAATAGAAGTCCCCACGAAATAGAGTCATTGTACCCCTTCACTGGGCACTGATCGGGGTGACCGGACGCTCCGGTCCTACTGACCGGACGCTGGTCCTCAGCGTCCGGTCGCCTGATGGCGGCCACGTGTCACCTGTGTTCAACTATGAACGTTTGATCTCAACGATCGAAATGTTGACCGAACGCTCTGACACTGTTGACCGGACACTGGACCCTCAATGTCCAGTCATTTCCAGTAAGGGTCCAAATCCTATTTTTACCGACCGGACGCGTCTGGTCACGCTTGATCGGACACAGCCCAGCGTCCGGTGCTTAACCCTAATCACTGTGCCGTCTGATAGCTTGATCGGACCCAGCCTTTCAGTGTTCGGTCGCTGAGTGACCCAGCGTCCGATCAGAAGACCGACGCCAGCATCATTGCGACCAACTCCATTTCACCTCTAACTTCTTCACTCTTGCTCAAATGTGCCAACCACCAAGTGTATCACCTTGTGCACATGTGTTAGCATATTTTCACAAACATTTTCAAAAGTGTTAGCACTCCACTAGATCCTAAATGCATATGCAATGAGTTAGAGCATCTAGTGGCACTTTGATAACCGCATTCTGATACGAGTTTCACCCCTCTTAATAGTATGGCTATCAATCCTAAATGTGATCACACTCTCTAAGTGTCTTGATCACCAAAACAAAATACCTCTTACAAATTATATCTTTGCCTTGAGCTTTTTGTTTTTCTCTTTCTTCTTTCCAAGTCGAAGCACTTGATCATCACCATGCCATCATCTTTATCATGCTATGATCTTTATTTGCTTCACCACTTGGAGTGTGCTACCTATCTCATGATCACTTGATAAACTAGGTTAGCACTTAAGGTTTCATCAATTCACCAAAACCAAACTAGAGCTTTCAATCTCCCCCTTTTTGGTAATTGATGACAACCCTTATACAAAGATATAAATTAAAATTCAATTGAATCCATGTTGCTTGTCCAAGCATATTTACCATGTGTAAAAGGATATGGACAAGTTTCATGAATCCTAAATGGTAGCAATTGCTCCCCCTACATATGTGCTAAGAGTTTGGATTGAAGCTTGCACATATGCTTAGATAGGAAATATAGGAGACAATGTCTACCAAATGATGCTAAGGTATAAAAGATGGACCTTTGAAGCGTGATACCAATCGGAGTGCACCATTATACCATCCTTAGCACCATAGTTAGCTTGATACCACTTGGAAACAACACTTTGGAAATGAAATCATTAGATGTCCTATGCATGCTAGTTTTTTATTTCATCATTTCAAGTTTACAACTAGCATTCATCACACAAGCATGAATATTTAAAATTTAAAACTTGTGCCATGCAAGCAAACATATGAAATGCACATTCAAATGCACCATACAAGTTCATGAGCTTGCTCCTCCTACTTGTGTGCTCAAAATGTTAATTGATTCCTTTTCTTTGTCATATCTTTCCCCCTATGTCAAGTTCTCCCCTTTTGTTGTCTTTTTACTATCTTAGTACACTAATATCTTCGTTTTTCTCCCCATGTACTAATATCTTTGTTTCTCTCCCGCTTTGTCATCAATGACCACAAAGGTTCAAAATATAGGTAGGTTGATATTATCAATGTCAATCAATGGGGTGAGGATCATTTTCCCAAATTTGGTTCAAACTAGAATATTTGCCAAAGATATTTAACTCGGTTTGATCCAAGGATAAGCTTCTTCACATCTCCTAATAAGGGCTATCTTGTACCATGTTGAGTTAAACACTTAGAGCTCATTTTCTATATTAAACACTAGGTTTATAAGCCCACAAACATGTCATATGCTATCACTAGATCAAGTCAAGCATAGAAGCAATAGTGATACCATATAAACATCAAATTCATTTAGTTTTCATGAATGAGCCTAAATAAAATGGAGAGATGACTAGATGCACTAAACATGTCCTTAGCAAGGATGTATGCCATGCCAATCAACTTTTACCTTGGATTGCTCGAAGGAGAGGCATGTTATATAAGTGGGGGGGGGTGCATCAACACATATTTGAGAAATCCAATATGTTCAACTCATTCCTTAGCTTGCAAAACATTTTCTCATCCAATAGCTTGGTGAATATATCGGCAAGTTGATCTTCGGTGCCTACACTCTCAATGCAAATGTCCCCTTTTAGTTGGTGATCTCTTATGAAATGATGGCGGACATCAATGTGCTTTGTTCTTGCATGTTGAACCGGATTGTTGGTCAATTTGATTGCACTCTCATTGTCACATAGCAATGACACTTTCTTGAACTTGATTCCAAAGTCACTCAAAGTGGCCTTCATCCAAAGTACTTGTGCACAACAACTACCGGCGGATATGTATTCGGCTTCGGCAATTGATAATGCAACATTATTTAGCTTCTTTGATGACCATGAAACAAGTGATCTTCCCAATAATTGACATGGGCCCGAGGTGCTCTTCCTTTCAACCTTGCATCCCACATAATCCGAGTCAGAATAACCAACTAGCTCAAATTTAGCTCCTTTGGGATAACACAAACCAACATTTGGTGTATGCTTCAAGTACCTCAATATCCTCTTTGTAGCCTTCAAATGACTCTCTTGGTGAGGCTTGAAATCTAGCACACATGCATACACTAAACATGACATCTGGCCTTGATGCGGTCACATAGAGTAGGCTTCCAATCATAGACCGATACAACTTTTGATCCACCATATTTGCACTTGCATCACTATCCAAGTTGCCATTGGTTACCATTGGTGTGCTAATGACTTTGCTATCACTCATGCCAAACTTCTTGATCATGTCCTTGATATACTTGCCTTGACTTACAAATGTACCATTCTTCAATTGCTTGATTTGAAGACCAAGGAAGTAACTCAACTCTCCAATCATGGACATCTCAAACTCATTAGCCATCATCTTTCCAAACTCATCACAAAAATCTTGATTGGTTGATCCAAATATGATGTCATCAACATAGATTTGCAATACAAATAGATCTTTTCCTATGTTTTTGATGAAAAGAGTGGTGTCAACCTTGCCCATTGTGAACCCTTTAGAGAGTAGGAATGTCGGTGTTTCGGACCGGAGGGTCCTCAACCAACCAGTAAATGTGAACTGCGTGCCCCTAATCCCGGATGGTGATGCAAAGAGACACAAGGTTTATACTGGTTTAGGCAATCGGTGCCCTACGTCCAGTCTAGGAGATCGATCTTGTATTCTTTGCACCAAAGCGCATGTAGTAGGGGGTTACAAGCTGGGTGAGAGAGGGAGCTAGTCCCAGGTCTCGGCGTGGAGTGGTGCGGGCTGCTTGAGTCGTTGCTCTCAGGCAGCATGGGAGCGTGCGTGAATTGAGTGAGTACGTTTTGCTCGTGAGGACCGGCGTGGTCTCGATCCATAGAAACGGCCCTGGCTGCTTCCTTTTATAGCCATAAGGAGGGAGCCAGGAGTACATGAGAGAGCTACACGTGGAGCCTTAGCGAGGAAGGAAGATCCAGTACTGTGGCCTATTCCTGTAGCAGCACAGTGTCAGGAATGGCAATTGGTACTTGATCACTGGTGCGTCATGCCGGCCATGCCTGAGGCTGTTGAAGTCATAGGGGTCCTTGGTGACGTTTAGTCAGCATGGCCTCCTCTGTAGGTGACATGCCGTGCCTTGTGAATTTTTGACTTGGTGGTTCGCCGAGGCCTGGCAGGTATTTGTGGCCGACCGCGCCGAGGCCTGATTTTCCGAGGCCTAGGAGGTGACCTGAGTACGATGCGGCGGTCTCGGTGGTCAGCGTCGTACCCGGTTTAGGTGGAAAAATGCAGGGCGTGTGTTCGCAAAGCACGGTAGTCCCTGCACCATCAGTGGGGAATGGTAAAAAAGGAGATTTGACCGCCGTCCCATCGCCCCTGTTGCTATGCCCTGCCAATCGTGGCTGACGTAGGCGCAACCAGGGGTACTTACACAGATGGGACGGCCTGCCAGAGGGGCAGTTGAGGTGGAGACGACGAGGATGCAGGACGAGCCCGGCCTCGGCCGAGGCAGAGAAGGAATAGTACGTCTGAGACCCTACCGGGGGGTCTCGGACGAGGCGTAGAACGAGCAGTTGGGCTCTCCTACGGTTTTCGAGACTACAGGAACATGGACTTGACCTTCCATGCTGCTTTGTCCTTGGCATAGGGGTTAGGTAGCATAGTGATGAGCACAGTGGCAGGTAACCCCTGTTGCGCCCGGTCCCATGTCCCGTCGGTTGTTCTGCCCGTACTATACCTGAGTGCGGCTGACGTTCGTGGGAGTAGTTGGGCGCATTAATCTGGACGTGACATTTCGTTAGAGGAGTTTGGTCGGGACGGAGGTTACGAGTATGTTTGCCGAGCCCGGCCTCGAGCGAATCGGAGAATTGACATCCCATCCGAGGCCTTTCGGGGCGAGGCCTCGGCGAGAGGGTCTCGGCGAGAGGGCCTCGGCGGGGCACTTTTGGCCTTTCGTATGAGGCCTCGGCGCAGGGCCTTGAGCGAATCAGAGAATTCTGCAGAGACCTGGCGGTAGTCTTTTGGCTTTGATTTTTGCAAGGTTTAAGCAATATTTTTGGTTCTTGCTTAGGGTACCCCTTCTTGTGGTATCCGACAGTAGCCCCCGAGCCTCGGGAGGAGTGCGGGCACTCTCCTGAGGTTTTGATGAGACTTGGTTTGTAACAGCTCCAATTGGGATCGTGTTTTGTACTTGTTGGTTCCGGTGGGTGCGCGCGAGCGCACCCGCCGGGTGTAGCCCCCGAGGCCCTAGAGAAGTGGGTTTACTCCTCCAGGGGCTTTTTCCCCGTTTGAGCAAGGAGTTTTATCGTGCTTGCTAGGCCCGTGAATGCGAGTTCGGGTCGCTAGGTCTCGACAAACTTGCAGGAAGAGCCCCCTAGCCTCTGCACAGAGAGAGAGGGCCGTCAGGTGCTCTCCTGGCTTTTCATACACCTCTCGCGCGTGAGGGTTTGTTTGCTGAGACCCCCTCGGGTGCGAGCCTGGGTCGCGGGGCCTCAGCATATCTGTAGAAAGAGCTCCCTAGCCTCTACCCGGAGCAAGAGGGCCGTCAGGAGTACCCCTGGCTTTTTGTACGACCCTCGCGCAACCTTTTCGTTCGGAAGGAGGGGTTTGCTTGCCGAGCCCCCTCGAGTGCGAACCTGGGTCGCTAGGTCTCGGCAAAGTTGTAGGGATAGCCCCTTAGCCTCTACAGGGAGGTTCGTCAGGGGTTCCCCCTGGCTTTTTTATATGACCCTCGTGCTTCCTTTTCATTCAGAAGGAGGGGTGGAATATGCCAGGCTACCCTCGGTGGGCGCGAGCGGTGACAGTTTCGGTGAGCTGCTATCGGGTAAATCCGAGTGGAGGCCCATGCCCCATTCAATAAGGGTCGGCTAGCGGTCCAAAGACACACTCCAAAAGTGCCAGAGGGCTTCTCTATTGGGTCCTAGGGCCGTTCGATTGGCCCCGGGGGCTCGGCGCCTCCCTACGGTGGGATCCCATTCCGAGAAATCCCTGCTAGGTCTCGGACATGACTTAGGGCATCCCGAGCGATCGCTTGCTCGGGCCATGACCATGTACGGGCTCGCCCATAGTTGTCCCTGACTCTGTTGTCCTAGGGTGGCTGTCGAAACCCTCGGTGGTCCAGCCTTCGAACCCTTGGACCGTAACGGGCTCGGCACCCTTTTTGTTGCTTTTTTCCGAATCTATGAGTGCGGGCTTGGGTCGCTTGTCGTTGTCTTGGGTGCAGAAGGAGCCCCTGAGCCTCCGCACGAAGTGAGAGGGCGGTCAGGGGCCCCCCCTGACTTTTTGGTTCAGCCCTCGCACATCCTTTTCGTTCGGATGGGGGGGTTGTTTGCCGTGCCCACTCATGTGCGAACCTGGGTCGCTAGGTCTCGGCAAACCTGCAGGAAGAGCCCCTAGCCTCTGCACGGTGCGAGAGGGCCGTCAGGTGCTCTCCTGGCTTTTTATACGCCTCTCGCGTGTGAGGGTTTGTTGGCTGAGACCCCCTTTGGGTGTGAGCCTGGGTCGCGGGGCCTCAGCATATCTGCAGGAAGAGCTCCCTAGCCTCTTCCCGGAGTAAGAGAGCCGTTAGGAGTTCCACTGGCTTTTTGCACGACCTTCGCGCAACCTTTTCGTTCGGAAGGAGGGGTTTGTTTGCCGAGCCCCCTCGAGTGCGAACCTGGGTCGCTGGGTCTTGACAAATTGCAGGGAGAGCCCCTTAGCCTCTGTGGGGAGGTTCGTCAGGGGTTCCCCCTGGCTTTTTTATACGACCCTCGCGCTTCTTTTTCGTTCGGAAGGAGGGGTGGAATTTGCTAGGCTACCCTTGGTGGGGCGAGCGGTGACACTTCTGGGGAGCTGCTATCGGGTAAGTCCAAGTGGAGGCCCCTGCCCCATTCGATAAGGGTCGGCTAGCGGTCCGGAGACGCACTCCAAAGGTACTAGAGGGCTTCTCTATTGGGTCCCAGGGCCGTTTGATTGGCCCTGGGGGCTCGGCGCCTCCCTACGGTGGGATCCCATTTGGAGAACTCCCTGCTGGTCTCGGACGCAACTTTGGGCATCCCAAGCATTTCGCTTGCTTGGGTCTCGGCCATGTACGGGCTTGCCCACGGTCGCCCCTGACTCTGTTGCCCTGGGGCGGCTGTCGAAACCCTTAGGGGCCTAGCCTTCGAACCCCTGGACCGTAATGGGCTCAGCGCCCGGTTCCTTCACCTGAAAGAAATAGGGTGGGGGGGGGGATATTTCTCCCATCGGTTCGATAACGGCCGACGCGCCTTTTGAGGCGATTTCCTGGGGGAGGTGGAACGACGCCTACTGCTACAGCGGTCGGATGTGACGTGGCGTCAGCGGATGGGACGTAACTGTTCCCACGATTAATGATGAAAAGGTGGACACACGGGCGGTAAAATTGGATCAGGATTAACCGCGTCGGATCTGAGGGAAACTTCCCTGATTTCATCGCCCGTCCGTTTCGCCTTCACCCTGCATAAATACGCAACGAGCCTCGCTCCTCCCCTCCTTATCTTGCCTGTATTAGCTTTGCCGTCTTTGAGCCGTCGCCAGAGCAGAGAGCCCCGGGAGGAAGAAAGGAAAGAGGCGAGGCAGAGAGAGAGAGCAAGAGAGAGACTCACCGTCATAGTCGAGCCCTCCACTGCACTCATGGCCGGCGACATTGTTGTCATCGAGGCGGACCCTTGGGATCCATCCGATGTCACCGTGGAGATGCTTCAGTCGCTCGTCGACGGCGGGCTCCTTCGCCCGGTGACCGACCCCAACAGGCCAGAGTGGATTGCTCCGTTGGGCGAGCCAGAGCCGAGGCCTCACAACGGTTACGTCGTGAGCTTGGTGTCCTTTCACGAGCGCGGCCTCGGCGTTCCTGCAGACCGATTCATGCGAGCGCTCCCGCACTACTATGGCGTGGAGCTCCACAACTTCAACCCCAATTCTATCGCGCAGGCGGCTATCTTCGTCGCTGTCTACGAGGGGTATCTGGGGATTGCTCCCCACTGGGAGTTGTGGCTCCATCTCTTCCGGGCGGGGCATACCACCAAGCCGGCAGGCACGTCGGGCACGAGGAAGGCGGTGAGGGCCGGCGGCTGCACTCTCCAAGTGCGCCAGGATCGTTGGCACCTCTACATCCCGGCCCAGCTCGCGTCATCCAACCGTCGATGGTACAAGAGCTGGTTCTACCTTCGCAACGACGACGACGGACTTCCCCCCTACACTAGGTGGATTGTGGAGAGCTGCCCAGAGCGGTGGAAGTATGGCGTCCGGAGGGAGGATCAGCCCAAGCTGCAGCTGCTCCTAGAGGGGCTATAGAGGCTGCAGGACCGCCACCTTACAATGGCTGTGGTCGTGGCCGCCTTCCACAACCAAAGGGTGCTGCCGCTGATGGCTCGGTAGCGGCGCCTGTTCGAGATGAGGCCGGACGATTCGATCGTGGGCATCCGGCTGTCTGCCTCCGCCCTCTCTGATGAGGAAATTCTTCGCCGGGTGAGGGAGGCGGTGGACGCGAAGCTGCGGAGCGGTGGTCTGACCACCCTCACGATGTGTCCGTCGCGGGGGTATCTCTCGCTGGTAAGTCGCGCGCCGCTGCATCCCCCGAGCCCTCCCCATTTCTCATTATTTCTCGTTCCCTTATGCGCGTTCGCCATTCCTGTAGGGGATGAGGGACGTGCGAGCCTCCCCGCCGCCCGTTCCCAAGGACGCGAGGCGGTGGGTGATCAACCGGGTGCACGGCAAGGCGCAGAAAAAACGGAAGGACGCCAAGGCGGCCAAGCGCACGAAGCAGATTCTTGCGCGCGAGAAAGTAGATGAGCGTCGTCGGCAGCAAAGGAGGGACGACCTTCCGCTAGAGGAGTCCCCATCGCCGTCACTATCGACATGCGCCTCGGACGGAGATGACGAGGGCGAGAGGGGGCGGGATCCCCTGGACCATCTCCCTCATGTTGAGGAGACGGCGCCTGGGGCGTTGGCAAGTAGCCCGACGCTCCCAGGAGGAGGAGGAGCCACCTCGGGGTCGGCGATTGCTCGCCTCGGGGCTAAGGCCGACATGCCCGGGGAGCGGGCATTGGGCAAGTGTGCCGTCAGCCCGGTGGGCTCGACGGCAGTGGTGGTGCAAGTGGCAGCGGAGCTGACGCAACTGCTCCCGCAGAGCACCGAGGGGGCATCGGGGTCCGTTGAGGACCGGCCGGTGTCGACGGATACGGCGGTCGTGCTTCAGCCGCTGCCACCGCCTTTGCAGACGAGGGTCGCCATGCCGAAGCGGTTGCTGCCCCGGTCGAGGTAAGCATACTTTAGGTTGCGCCGTCGCGTTTTTTGTTCATTCCTTCGTCTCGTGCTGACCCTGTAAGTATTATGTTTTTAGCCGAAAGCGACCTGCGGAGGTGCCTTCCTTGGCGCTACTTAAGGTGCTCAAGGTGACCCCTGGCTCCACCTTCCATTGGGTGGCGAGGGCACAAGCCGCCATACGACGTGGCGTGGCATCGGCGAGAGCTGGCCTGACGAAGTCGGTCTCCCAAGGAGGGGCTGTCGAGGCTACCCGACATCGACGGGGGAGGGGGCGCCTCCTCCCCACGAAGACGAGGGCCGTGAATCGGATGTGGTCGGGGTGTCCTCGGTTGCCGAGGCCACCAAGGTCGAGGCCCGTAGGGTCTTCGAGGCCGAGGCAACCGATGAGGCCGCAACAGCGGAGGTCGAAGCCCCCGCGTCCATCGAGGCCACGATGGCGGGGGCCGGAGCCCATGGGACCACCGAGGCCGGCGTAGTGGTGGTGAGGCCATCGGCCCAGGAAGTGGAGATGAAGGCGGCGGAAGCCTCGGTGGCACCCCTGGTTCAAGGCCCGCCGTTGTTGCTGGGGAGCACCTGGGAGGTAGAGGTCCTTCTGATCTCCTCTGACGATGTTTCCCGGGCATGGGAGATGGCCGACGGCGAGGTGGCCAGTGCTGTGGAACAGCCGGTTCGACCCCGGGCGAGGGAAGTTCGGCCCTCGCGCGGGTATGACCCGAGCCCCGCGGGTGGGACCACCCACGTGTGGTGTGGCAGAGCCAGGATGACCCTGAGGCGGAGCCTCTGTTTGCCCTCGAGGACACGGCCGAGGGTGGGCGCTGGGACACGTTCGAGCAGTACCGCCGGCTGGTGGAGCGGTCACTTCGGACGGCGCTGTCCGTGGTGGCCGATGATCTGCCCGGAGTCGCCCAGGTTTGCACTTTCTTTCCTCACGTGGTGGTCTTCTTCCTAGTTTTCTTTGTAGGGATTGACCCCTGTTCTGTTTCCCCCAGGAGCTCGAGACCCGGTCCCTTGGGAAGTCGGTCTTTCTCCGGGGGGAGAGGGACGTCTGGGACCAGCTTCAGTGGCAAAAGGGGCTTCTTGCCGGCGCCAACGAGCTCCTGTCGGCAAGGAGCGCAGAGGTGGAGGACCTCCACCTTTGTTGTGCCAATGCGACGGTCGAGGCGGTTATGGCCCAGGAGCGGGTCGCCCCTCTGGCGGCGTGGGTCAAGGAGTTGGAGGAGGAGTTGATCCGCGTGGCCGGTGAGCGGGACGCCTTCAGGTCCCAGGCTGGAGAAGCCACGACCTTGGGCAAGGTCCTTGCTGGGCAGCTGGGGGCGGAGCAAAGTGCGCACCAGCTGACGAAAGGCACCTTGGATGAGGCCCTTATGGTGGCTGAGGCCTCCTGACCGAGGTTTGTGATCTGGAGGGAAATCTTTCAAGGTGAGTCTTGTTCCCTTTATTTAATTCGTTTTTCTTGTGTTCGGCCCCTAACTCCTTGGTGCGATATAGAGCTGGCGGGGGAGGCTTCTAGGGCGGCTGAGGCTACTAGGGTCGAGGCTCAGCACCTGAAGGAGTTAGCCGAGGCGTCTCGGGTCGAGGCCTAGTGTTGGAAGGAGAAAGCCGAGGCCTCTTAGGTCGAGGCCCGACGCTAGGGGCAAAATGGCCGCGAGTGAGTTCCGTAGACTTTCTGCCCTTGCTCTGGCTTGTACTTTTTTGCGCTCAACCTTGTTCCGTTGCGTTTGGTGTAGAGCTGGAGAAAGAAGTCACCCAGGCAGCCGAGGCCTCCGCCGCAGTGCAGGCGGTGCTTGAAACCAAGATCGGAGAGCATGATGCGCTGAAGAGCGCCGCCCATACTGCCTGCGAGGCCCTGGAAGTCGAGGGGGTCCAGTCAGGAAGCTCTCTCGGATGTCGCCTGGTTGCGTTGGGCGGCCAGATGTGCGAGCGACTCCGAGGGGCGCTTCATACAGGCGTCAAGCGCGCACTAGCCTTCATCGTCTCGCACTACGTCGACGTTGACCTCCAAGCCATCAGCGATGGCTACGTCCTGCCCGATGATGACGAGGAGGCTGTTCGAAGAGGAGGTTGTCCCTCCTCCACCGTCCGCCGATGCTGGGGACCCTGCGCCGTGACCTGGGCCCAAGAGGCCGTGTAATTAGATTAGGGATTATGTTGCCCTATCATAACGTTGGCGGCTATTGAGGCCTTTTTAAAGTGATCGTGCGCCGATGCTTTTTCAATCATTTTTGCTTATTGTATTTTCGAGCCTCTGCCCTCTGTCTTGTTTCTGAACGTGTCTCTTGTAAAAAACTTCCTCGGAGCCTAAGTTGCCCCTTGGGCAGAAGGTGGTGAGGGAGTGTCATAGCCCGGAAGCGTAGGCCGTCTCGCGACTCAGCCGGCCTTCTGACCTTGAGACAGTCTTTTGGTCCTTAGGTTCTTTCACAATCGATTTGTCAGAGCACGCTAGAGAGTTCGGCGTAGGATTTTTTTGAAAAACGACTTAAGAATGGTGCGTGGGACTTAGGGGGGGAGTCCCCCCTTCTAGCCCCCTGAGGGAGGCTCGGTTCTGCAGAGACAGAGCAAAGCCTCCCTCATGGTGTTATCGTAATGCCGAGCCCCACGATGGGCTCGGCGGGTTTCTAGAAAATTTAGAACAACTAAAGAACGCCTCTTCATTGTATTCTGAGAAACAGTTTGTACAATGCTTGGAAATTCTAAGGGTAGAAACGACGTAGCTGTTCTATGTTCCAAGCATTGGTGAAGATTTCGCCTTTCTCGTTGGCCAGCTTGTAGGTCCTGGGTTTTAGTACTTGGGCGATGATGGACGGTCCTTCCCATGGCGGGGTCAGCTTGTGGCGGCCCTTGTTGCTCTGCCTCAGTCTCAGCACCAGGTCGCCCATCTTTAGGTCTCGGCTTTGTATGCGCCGGGCTTGATAGCGTCGTAGGGCTTGCTGGTACTTGGCTGAATGTAGCAGCGCAACGTCTCAGGCTTCCTCCAGTTGGTCGAGAGCGTCCTCGCGGGTAGTACGGTTGCTTTGCTCGTTGTAAGCCTGCAGCCTTGGGGAGCCGTACTCCAAGTCAGTGGGGAGGATGGCCTTGGCTCCATAGACCAGGAAGAACAGCGTGAACCTCGTGGCTCGGCTTGGTGTATTCCTTAGGCTCCAGATGATCGATGGGAGTTCGACCAGCCATTTCTTGCCGAATTTCTTCAGCCGGTTGTATATCCTTGGCTTGAGGCCCTGAAGAATCATGTCGTTGGCACGTTCTACTTGGCCATTCATCCTAGGGTGTCCTACGGCCGACCAGACCACGCGGAAGTGGTGGTCGTCACAAAACGTCAGAAATTTATGTCCGGTGAATGGTGTTTGGAACTCCGAACCTATGGACGATGTCCGTGAAGAACAATACTGCTTGCTCGGATTTGATTTGAGTGATCAGTCGAGCCTCGATCCACTTGGAGAACTTGTCAATAGATACCAACAAGTGGGTATAGCCCCCGAGGGCTTTCTGCAGAGGCCCAACCATGTCCAGTCCCCATACGGCGAACGGCCATGTGATGGGGATGGTTTGGAGGGCTTGAGCTGGGAGGTGTGTCTGTCGCAAGATAGTAATCGACATCCTTTCGCGAGAGCGTACCACTTGGTGGCGTCGGCAACGCGCCGTTGGCGAGAGAACCCTTGGCGGAAAGCGTTTCTGACGAGCGTCCGAGGCACAGCATGGTGTCCGCAGGCTCCTGCGTGCAAGTCCCAAAGCAGGGCTTGGCCTTCCCCATTGGTGATGCATCGTTGGAGGACGCCAGATGGGCTTTGTTTGTACAACTCGCCATTGTTGACGACGTAAGTTTTGGCTCATCGCGCCAGCCGTTGGGCCTCGGTTCTGTCTATAGGAAGCACTCCTCGAGTGAGGCGATCAAGGAGGGGGACTCGCCAGTCCACCCCTCGGTCGGCCTCGGGAGGCCCTGCATCGACTTCCATGGTCTCGGGCTCGTCCGCCGGGGTCTCGGTAACAGAGGGGGCCTTGGGCCCTGTGGGTGGCTCGGCCAGTGGGCCTTCTTGTGTTGCCGAGACATAGTCCACCGAGGGCTTGTGCAGGTCTCTGGCGAATATGTTCGGGGGGACCGAGGCCCGTGCCGATGCCATCTTTGCCAGTTCATTCGCGGCCTCGTTGAACTTCCGCGCAATGTGGTTGAGTTCGAGACCGTCAAATTTATCTTTAAGGCGACATACCAGTTTGCAGTACGCCTCCATTTTGGGGTCATGACAATTTGAGTCCTTCATGACTTGGTCGATGACGAGCTGTCAATCGCCCCGCACATCGAGACGCCGCACTCCAAGCTCGATAGCGATCTGCAAGCCATTGACGAGAGCTTCGTGCTCGGCTGCGTTGTTGGAGGCGGCGAAGTGGAGCTGAATTATGTAACGCACATGCACTCTGAGGGGGGAGATGAAAAGCAGGCCCGCGCCTACCCCGGTCTTCATCAGAGACCCGTCAAAGTACATGGTCCAGCATTCTGATTGGATTTGAGCAGGTGGCAGCTGGGTGTCGGTCCACTCAGCCACAAAATCGACTAAGACCTGGGATTTAATTGCTTTCCGAGGCGCAAAAGACAGGGCCTCCCCCATGAGTTCGACAGCCCACTTGGCTATTCTACTCGAGGCCTCCCGGTTCTGGATTATCTCCCCCAGAGGGAAGGATGACACCATGGTCACCGGGTGGGATTCAAAGTAGTAACGCAGCTTGCGCTGGGCCAAGACTATGGCGAAGACCACCTTCTGGATATGGGGGTAGCGTGTCTTAGTTTTAGAGAGTACTTCACTAATGAAGTAAACGGGTCGTTGGACAGATAGAGCATGCCCCTCCTCTTGCCTCTCGACTACTACTGCCGCGCTGACCACCTGGGTCATTGCGGTGACGTAGAGCAAGAGGGCCTCGCCCTTGGTTGGTGGTACCAGGACAGGGGGGGGGTTGGTGAGTAATGCCTTGAGCTTGGTGAGGGCCTCTTCGGCCTCGGGGGTCCAGGAAAAGTGTTCGGATTTTCTCATGAGATGGTACAGAGGTAAACCTTTTTCGCCAAGGCGTGAGATGAAGCGACTCAGGGCCGCAAGACATCCCATAACTCTCTGTACTCCCTTGAGGTCTCGGATCGGCCCCATGTTGGTTACGGCCGAGACCTTCTCTGGGTTGGCCTCGATGCCACGTTTTGAGACAATGAATCCCAAGAGCATGCCTCGGGGGACCCTGAAGACGCACTTCTCGGGGTTAAGCTTGATGCCCTTCTCCCTGAGGCATTTGAAGGCAATCTCTAGGTCATCGACGAGGTTACTAGCCTTTCTGGACTTGACTACGATGTCATCCACGTAGGCCTCGACAGTTTGCCCGATGTGCTTGCCGAAGACCTAGGTCATGCACCGTTGGTACGTGGCCCCTGTGTTTCTGAGACCAAATGGCATAGTTCTATAGCAGTACATGCCAAATGGGGTGATGAAAGAAGTCGCGAGTTGGTCAAACTCTTTCATCTTGATTTGATGGTAACCAGAATACGCATCAAGGAAGGATAAGGTCTCGCATCCTGCAGTGGAGTCAACGATTTGATCGATCCGAGGCAACGAGAATGGAACCTTTGGACATGCTTTATTTAACCCGGTGTAGTCTACGCACATCCTCCATTTTCCGTTTTTCTTCCTTACTAATATAGGATTGGCTAACCACTCTGGATGGGATACTTCCTTGATGAACTTGGCCGCCAAGAGCTTCTGCACCTCCTCGCCAATGGCCCTGCGCTTCTCCTCATCGAATCGGCGCAGGCGCTGCTTCACTGGTCTGGAGCCGGCCCGGACGTCCAAGGCTTGCTCGATGACCTCCCTCGGTATGCCTGACATGTCCGAGGGGCTCCATGTGAACATATCGGCATTCGCGCAGAGGAAGTCGATGAGCATGGCTTCCTATTTGCTATCGAGGGTGGCGCTGACCCTCAACGTTCGGCCGTTGGAGCAGTTGGGGTCGACCGGGACGAGCTTGACAGTCTCTGCGGGCTCGAAAGTCCTGGTGCGGCGCTTGGAGTCGGGTACTTTGCTACCGAGTTGGTCGAGGTTGACGATGAGTGCCTCGGCCTCCATGATAGCCTCTGCGTATTCGATGCATTCGACGTCGCAGTTGTATGCATGCTCGTACATGGACTCGACGGTGATGACGCCGTTGGGGCCGGGCATTTTGAGCTTGAGGTAGGTGTAGTTCGGGACCGCCATGAACTTGGCATAGCACGGGCGCCCTAGAATGGCATGGTAGGTTCCCTTGAACCCAACCACTTCGAAGGTGAGGATCTCTTTGCGGTAGTTGGAGGGAGTGCCGAAGCAGACCGGCAAATCAATGCGTCCGAGGGGTCGTGCGCGCTTCCCTGGCATGATGCCGTGGAAAGGTGCGGCACCCCCTCGGAGCATCGACTGGTCGAGCTCTAGGAGCTCCATGGTGTTGGCGTAGAGGATGTTGAGGCCGCTACCTCCGTCCATCAGCACTTTGGTGAGCCGGGTGTTGCCGATAATCGGGTCGACGACGAGCGGGTATTGCCCGGGGTTTGGGACATAGTTGGGGTGGTCCTCCCGATCGAAGGTGATCGCCTCACAAGACCAGTTAAGGTACTGGGGAGTAGCTACCTCAACCGAGAAGACTTCCCGGCATTCCCTCTTTCGTTGACGCGCTATGAGGCACGCTGAAGGCCCGCCAAAGATCATGAAGGCATTGTGCACCTCAGGGAACCTGTCGTCCTTGTTGTTGTCTCTGTCGCCGGCGCCCTTCTTCCTGGCGTCGTCGTTGGGAAGTCTGAGCTTGGCATAGTAGCGTCGGAGCATGGTGCACTCTTTGAGGGTGTGCTTTACCGGGCCCTGATGGTAAGGGCATGGCTTCTTGAGCATGTCGTCGAATAGTCCGGGGCCTCTGGCGGGGCCTCGGGGATTCCTGCGATCCGCGGCTGCGACAAAATCGGCCTCGAGGGCCTCTTGCTTCCCCTGGTGCCCCTTTTTCTTTTTGTTGGAGAAATGGGAGGGCGAGGCCCCAGAGGTCTCGTCCCTCTGCTTCCCCTTTGCTTCGCCGTCGGGGAAGATGGCCCCGACAACTTCTTCGCCCGAGGCGAAGTTGGTGGCGACGTCGAGGAGCACGACCACCGAAGTTGGTACGTTCCGGCCTAACTCTCGGACCAGGTCTCGGCAGGAGGTGCCGGAGAGAAAAGCCTGGACAACTTCTGAGTCACCGACGCTGGGCAACTCGGTGCGGTGCTTGGAAAAGTGCCGGATGAAGTCTCGGAGAGACTCGTCCGGCTTCTGGCGACAACTCTTGAGGTCCCAGGAGTTCCCGGGGCGCACGTATGTGCCCTGGAAATTCCCGACGAAGACCTTGACCAAGTCGCGCCAGTTGTGAATTTGTGAGGGAGGGAGGTGTTCGAGCTAGGCTCGCACCGAGTCTGACAGGAACAAGGGGAGGTTACGGATGATGAGCAGGTCATCGTTCATGCCACCTAGCTGACAAGCCAGGCGGTAATCGGCCAGCCATAGCTCAGGGTTGGTCTCGCCACTATACTTCGCGAGATTGGCCGGTTGCCGGAACCGGGCAGGGAATGGAGCGCCGTAGATGGCCTTGCTGAAGACTCTAGGGCCAGGCGGCCCAGGAGAAGGACTGCGGTCCTCCCCGCTGTCATAGCGGCCACCTCGGTGTGGGTGGTAACCTCGGGTGAGCCCGTCATTGTCATGGCGCCATCGCCTGCTGACCACGTCGTGGTCCTCTTGCGCCTCGCGTCGGTCGCTGAGGCAGTCGTGGACTGAGGGGGCCTTGAGGCGATCGTGCACCGAGGGCCGCTTCGAGATGTTCTCACGTCGCTGAGACGTGGAGCTCTCGACCTGCTGTACTGCGGCAGTCTCGAGAAGGTCTCGGAGCTCTTCGCGGACCCGTCGCCCCTCTGTGGTAGAGGGCTCGGGCATCGCTCGGACTAGCATCGCCGCCGCCGCGACGTTCTGCCTAGCGCGATTGAAGATTGGGGGTTGCTCACTTCCTTCGTCGTTGTTGATGCGGCGGTGTACGTCGTGGGCCCTCTGCCGGGCCCCTCCGCCATCACCGCGGCCTTGCTGCTCCTGCTCGAGAGTGTCTCGGAGCTGCTGTAGCTGGAGTCGATCTTGGTCAACTTTTGCCTGGAGCTCACGGAGCTGCTCTAGGTCTAGGCGTCGGATATCCCCGGGGGCGATGTTCACATTCCGCGCCGCCCGGAACTCGACAAGCGGGGGTGTGGCGTCGCCCGCCCCTTGGCGGAGTGGGGACCGGTTGCCTGCCCTCTCACCCTCGTCACTTGCCCCTGGCATTCCGAGCCTGACATGGAAACACTCTCGAGTGGGATCGTAAGTGCTTTCGTCATCGGAGTCAGAGTGCCCGAAGCAGTAGTCGCTTGCGTGGCCAAGAAGCGATGCATAGCCTCGGGGTCACGAAGCCCAGAGAAGTCCGCTCCGGCCCATACCTCGTCCTCCTCCGAGGATTCAGTGTGGGTGTGGGTCGAGATTGTGGTGGAGAAGTCGAGGGCGAATCGTTGGTGGTGTCCTGATGGGTCCGCAGAGGCATAAGCGAAAGCGTAGGCGGCGGCGATGTTTTTCAGCCCGAAGAGGTACGGGGATGGTGCCACCGCTGGGCTCCGCTCCGCCTGAGTCGATTCCTCAGGAAGCGGTGGGGCAGGGCTTGATGACGGGACGTCGCTGCGTGTTACTGGCATCTCTCCCCTGCCTAGGCTTAGGCTAGATAGGTCCCTAGCCAGGGACTCTGTACCAACAGCCGGGCAAGGGATGTCGGCGGAGTGCAGCGCGCAGCGCTAAGTTCACGTGGCGTCGGAGTAGTCCCGCTCACGTCGTGCCTGGCGAGCGTGACGAGAGCGGCGGCCTGGGCGCCGCCTGCGTCCGGGCTGCCGATGCGCGACGTCGTCACCAGCCGATGGGGCTCTGGGTGTGAGGAGTACCATATCGTACTCACATCCTAGAGCCATGAACTCTAGGCTCCCAAACCAGACCACCGTGCCGAGACGTAGTGGACGTATGGGGTCAGCCATCCGTAACTTGTTGGGACGATCACGCTAACACGCAGAGGCCCCTACCTGGCGCCAACTGTCGGTGTTTCGGACCGGGGGGTCCTCAACCAACCAGTAAATGTGAACTGCGTGCCCCTAATCCCGGATGGTGATGCAAAGAGACACAAGGTTTATACTGGTTCAGACAATCGGTGCCCTATGTCCAGTCTAGGAGATCGATCTTGTATTCTTTGCACCGAAGCGCTTGTAGTAGGGGGTTACAAGCTGGGTGAGAGAGGGAGCTAGTCCCAGGTCTTGGCGTGGAGTGGCGCGGGCTGCTTGAGTCGTTGCTCTCAGGCAGCGTGGGAGTGTGCGTGAATTGAGTGAGTGCATTTTGCGCGTGAGGACCGGCGTGGTCTCGATCCATAGAAACGGCCCTGGCTGCTTCCTTTTATAGCCACAAGGAGGGAGCCAGGAGTACATGAGAGAGCTACACGTGGAGCCTTAGCGAGGAAGGAAGATCCAGTACTGTGGCCTATTCCTGTAGCAGCACAGTGTCAGGAATGGCAATTGGTACTTGATCACTGGTGCGTCATGCCGGCCATGCCTGAGGCTGTTGAAGTCGTAGGGGTCCTCGTTGACGTTTAGTCAGCATGGCCTCCTTTGTAGGTGACATGCCGTGCCTTGTGAATTTTTGACTTGGTGGTTTGCCGAGGCCTGGCAGGTATTTGTGGCCGACCGCGCCGAGGCCTAATTTGCCGAGGCCTGGGAGGTGACCTGAGTACGATGCGGCGGTCTCGGTGGTCAGCGTCATACCCGGTTTAGGTGGAAAAATGTAGGGTGTGTGTCCGCAAAGCACGGTAGTCCCTGCACCGTCAGTGGGGAATGGTAAAAAAGGAGATTTGACCGCCGTCCCATCGCCCCTGTTGCTATGCCCTGCCAATCATGGCTGACGTAGGCGCAACCAGGGGTACTTACACAGATGGGACGGCCCGCCAGAGGGGCAGTTGAGGTGGAGACGACGAGGATGCGGGACGAGCCCGGCCTCAGCCGAGGCGGAGAAGGAATAGTACGTCTGAGACCCTGCCGGGGGGTCTCGGATGAGGCATAGAACGAGCAGTTGGGCTCTCTTGTGGTTTCCGAGACTATAGGGACATGGACTTGACCTTCCATGCTACTTTGTCCTTGGCACAGGGGTTAGGTAGCATAGTGATGAGCACAGTGGCAGGTAACCCCTGTTGCGCCCGGTCCCCTGTCCCGTCGGTCGTTCTGCCCGTACTGTACCTGAGTGTGGCTGACGTTCGCGGGAGTAGTTGGGCGCATTAATCTGGACGTGACGTTTCGTTAGAGGAGTTTGGTCAGGACGGAGGTTACGAGTATGTTTGCCGAGCCCGGCCTCGAGCGAATCGGAGAATTGGCATCCCATCCGAGGCCTTTCAGGGCGAGGCCTCGGCGAGAGGGCCTCGGCGGGGCACTTTTGGCCTTTCGTGTGAGGCCTCGGCGCAAGGCCTCGAGCGAATCGGAGAATTCTGCAGAGACCTGGCGGTAGTCTTTTGGCTTTGATTTTTGCAAGGTTTAAGCAACATTTTTGGTTCTTGCTTAGGGTACCCCTTCTTGTGGTATCCGACAAGGAAGTCCCTCAATCTCTCATACCATGCTCTAGGTACTTGCTTCAAGCCATACAATGCCTTTTTCAACTTATACACATGGTTGGGCTTCTTGTCATCTTCAAAACCGGGAGATTGCTCAACATATACTTCTTCATTGATGTAACCATTGAGAAATGCACTCTTAACATTCATTTGATAGAGCTTGATGTTGTGGGCACAAGCATAGGCTAGCAAGATTCTAATTGCTTCAAATCTAGCAACCGGGGCATATGTTTCTCCAAAGTCAAGACCTTCGACTTGTGTATAGCCTTGTGCTACCAATCTTGCTTTGTTCCTTACTACTATCCCATCTTGATCTTGCTTGTTTCTAAAGACCCATTTGTTTCCAATCACATTGTGTCCCTTTGGTCTCTATAGTAATTCCCATACTTCATTTCTTATGAAGTTATTCAATTCTTTATGCATAGCATTCACCCAATCAACATCCTTCAATGCTTCATCTATCTTCTTTGGTATAATGGATGACACAAATAAGAAGTGTTCACAAAATGATGCCAATCTTAATCTTATTTGTACACCTCTAAAAATATTACCAATGATAGTGTCCAATGGATGATCCCTTGCAATATTGGTTGGTTGGAGGATAGGGACTTGATTGCTTGCACTTGCTTGATCATTTGGTTGAGATGATGTACTAGCCACTTGATCTTGTTCATTGTCACGAGAGTTACTTGTACTAGCTTGATTTGTGTCATTTTGCACATTTGAGTTAGAGAGCACTTGCACTTGATCATCTTCATCATCATTCACTTGCCGAGGCCTCAATTTACCAACATCCATGTTCTTCATAGCATTTGAAAGTTGAATGCCTCTAACATCTTCCAAGTTCTCATTTTCTACTTGTGAACCCTTGGTTTCATCAAATTCAACATCATGAACTTCCTCAAGAGTGCCACTATCTAAATTCTAAACTCTATATGCTTTGCTTGTAGTGGAGTAACCAAGTAGGAATCCTTCATCACATTTCTTGTTAAACTTGCCCAATCTAGTGCCTTTCTTCAAGATATAGCATTTGCAACCAAAGACCCAAAAATATGTAATGTTGGGCTTTCTACCATTCAAGAGCTCATATGGTGTCTTCTCTTTCAATCGCTGACAATAGAGGCGGTTGTTACAATAGCAAGCCGTGTTGATAGCTTCGGCCCAAAAAGATTGACTCACATTGTACTCACTAAGCATAGACCTTGTCATATCAATGAGTGTTCTATTCTTCCTCTCAACAAGGCCATTTGATTGTGGAGTGTACTTGACCGAGATTGATTCCTAATTCCAAACTCATCACACAACTCATCAATTCTAGTGTTCTTGAACTCACTGCCATTGTCACTCCTAACTCTCTTGATGGTTGTTTCAAACTCATTGTGAATGCCCTTGAAAATGATTTGAATGTTGCAAACACATCACTTTTGTCCACTAGAAAGAATACCCATGTGTATCTAGTGTAATCATCTACTATCACAAATCCATATTTGTTTCCACCAATGCTAGTGTATTGTGTTGGCCTAAACAAATTCATGTGCAATAACTCAAATGCTTTACTAGTGCTCATCATGTTTTTCTTAGGATGGGTGTTTCCAACTTATTTGCTGGCTTGACAAGAGCTACCAAGCTTATCCTTTTCAAACACAACATCTTTCAAGTCTCTAACCAAGTCATGCTTAACCAATCTATTCAATTGTTTCATTCCAACATGACCAAGCCTTCTATGCCATAACCAACCCATGCTAGACTTAGTGAATAAGCATGTAGATAATCTAGCTTTACTAGCATTAAAATCAACCAAGTATAGATTCTCATATCTAAAGCCTTTGAAGATCAAGTTAGAGCCATCTACACTTATGATCTCTACATCATCTACCCTAAATATGTATTTGAATCCAAGATCACATAATTGAGCCACGGATAGCAAGTTGAAGTTTAAGCTCTCTACTAGCAATACATTGGATATGCTCATGTCATTGGATATTGCAATCTTACCTATCCCTTTGACCTTGCCTTTGCCATTGTCACCAAATGTGATACTATCATAACCATCATTGCCATTGTTGTTGATTGAGTTGAACATTCTTGCATCACCGGTCATGTGTTGAGTGCACCCACTATCAAGAACCCAATGCCTTCCTTCGGCTTTGTAATTGACCTACAAAAGAAGATTAATTCTTTTTAGGTACCCAAACTTGCTTGGGTCCTTGAAGGTTAGTCACTAAGCTCTTTGGTACCCAAATGGCTTTCTTCTTTGAGCCCATCCATGGTTTGCCAATGAACTTAGCCTTTACACAATTTGTACCCTTAATAAGCATATAGGAAGAATTAAGCTTAATGGGGGATACATTAGCATTTTTGCTTTTGTTGGAGCATTCTTGCTCTTTATGACCAACTTGCTTGTAACTAGTGCAAAACCGACCATTGTTCTTCACAAAACTAGTCTTGTGAGGAGCAAAGGTCGCTTTGCCTTTCTTGGGGGTATAGCCCAATCCCTCTTTGTAGAGAGAAGCTCTTTGGCTACCCAAGCATATAAGCAAGCGGTCCTCACCACCATAGGCCTTAGCCAAAGTGTGAGTGAGCTTGTTAACCTCCTTCTTGAGATTCTCATTCTCAACCACTAGTGAGGTATCACAAGTGAGACCATCACTACTAGATGAGGTGGAAGTGGAAGTGCTACAAGAAGGGTTAGTAGAAGGTGCAATGATAGGCATAGATAGTGATTCATCAATTATATCACAAGTTAAACCTACATCACAAGTATCAACATGCTTCTTTTTATTTTGCTCATCAAGCAAAGAAGAATGAGCATTTTCAAGCTTTTTGTGAGCTTTGTCAAGCTTCTCATTGGCTTTCTCTAGCCTCTCATGAGATGCATTGAGCTCATCAAAGGCTTGCTTGAGGGCTTTTAGTTCCTTACGCAAGCTTTTGTATTCCCTTCTCTTAATATCAAAGTGTTCTCTAGCATCTTCTAGCATGTTAAATAATTCATCCTTAGTAGGTTCATCATCATCACTATCACTATCATTATCATTTTCATGTTCATTATCATCATCATGTTCTTCATCACTTTCATCATCACAAGATTGTACCTTAGAGGCCTTGGCCATGAAGCATGATGAAGAGTCGAAGAGAGAAGGCTTCTCATTTATAGCAATGCTTGCAAGTGCCTTCTTCTTGGTGGTCTTGTGATCATCACTATCATCATCACTTGAGGAAGCATCACTATCCCAAGTGACCATATATGAACCACCATTTTTCTTCTTGAAGGTCATCTTGTCCTTCTCTTTCTTTCCTTATTATCATTCTTCTTGTTCTTCTTCTTGTCATCATCATTATCGCTATTGTATGGACATTGAGCAACAAGATGATCTTTGCTTCCACACTTGAAGCACCTTCTTGACTCTTCTTTGTTCTTGGGTGAAGACTTCTTTCTTCTAGCACGGTAGCCCTTTTTCACCATAAACTTGCCAAATCTCTTGACAAAGAGAGCCATCTTCTCATCATCATCATCCCATGAATCATCTTCTTCACTTGATGTTTCTTGCTTGGCTTTGCCCTTGGATGATGTGGCTTTGAATGCCACGCTCTTCTTCTTCTCATCCTTCTTCTCATCTTTGTTCTCCTTCTTTTCTTCCTTCTCATCATCATCTCTATATGTGTCATCGGTCATTATATCTCCTAACACTTGGTTTGATGTCATGGTGTCCAAACCACTCCTCACTAGAATAGTGACCAATGTGCCAAATCTTGAAGGCAAGCATCTCAAGAACTTGTGGGAGAAGTCCTTGTCCTTCACCTCTTCTCCAAGTGCTTTGAGATCATTGACAAGCACTTGAAGCCTATGGAACATCTCCGGCACACTCATCCTCCTTCATCTTGAAGCTTGCAAACTTCTCTTTGAGAATGTATGCCTTTGCACCCTTCACGGCTTGAGTGCCCTCAAATGATTCTTCCAACTTCTTCCAAGCCTCATGGGCCATCTCAATATTCTTGATTTGCTCAAATGTTCTCTCATCAATTGCATCATGAATGGCACTTAGAGCAATATCATTGTTTTGGAGAAGCACTTCTTCGACCGTGGTGGGATTCTCTGGATCTTCAATCTCAATTTTGGTTTCTGCCACCTTCCACACCTTTCTATTGATTGACTTGATATGTGTGGTCATCTTTGACTTCCAATAAGGATAATTTGTGCCATCAAATTGGGGTGGCTTCTTGGTGTTGTTGATTTGAGCCATTTTTACACCGAAGGTTGTTAAGCCTCAAATCACGGTGACCTCGGCTCTAATACCACTTGAAAGGTCCTAATGGCTAGGGGGGTGAATAGCCTAATAAAATTTCTACAACAACACTTAACAAAATGGTTAGACAATTATGAGGCGAAGCAAGTGTTGCGCTAGCCTACTTAAAATGCAAGCCACCTACCGCAATTCTAGTTTCGATAGTATCTAATCACACAATAGCTATAAAACTACCCTATGTTAGTGTGCTCTCAAAATCTAACTAAAGAGCCACACCAACCAAGCAAGCAAGCTCTCACAACTAACTCTACTAAAGAGCTTGACAACTAGTTTGCGGTAATGTAAAGAGAGTGATCAAGAAAGTTATACCTCCGTGTAGATGAAGGAACCAATCAATCACAAGGATGAATAACAATGAAGACCAATTACCTCAGAATCAATGATGAACACAATAATTTTTTACCGAGGTTCACTTGCTTGCCGGTAAGCTAGTCCTTGTTGTGGCGATTCACTCACTTGGAGGTTCACGCGCTAATTGGCTTCACACGCCAAACCCTCAATAGGGTGCCGCACAACCAACACAAGATGAGGATCACACAAGCCACGAGCAATCCACTAGAGTACCTTTTGGCGCTCCCCCGGGGAAAGGTCAAGAACCCCTCACAATCACCACGATCGGAGCCGGAGACAATCACCACCCTCCGCTCAACGATCCTTGCTGCTCCAAGCCGTCTAGGTGGCGGCAACCACCAAGAGTAACAAGCGAAATCCATAGCGAAACACGAACACCAAGTGCCTCTAGATGCAAACACTCAAGAAATGCACTTGGATTCTCTCCCAATCTCATAAAGATGTTTAATCTATGATGGAAATGAGTGGGAGGGCTTTGGCTAAGCTCACAAGGTTGCTATGTCAATGCAAATGGCCAAGAGAGTGGGCTTGAGCCAGCCATGGGGCTTAAATAGAAGCCCCCACAAAATAGAGCCGTTGTACCCCTTCACTGGGCACTGATCGGGGTGACTGGACGCTCTGGTCCTACTGACCGGACACTGGTCCTCAGCGTCCGGTCGCCTGGTGGCGGCCACGTGTCACCTGCGTTCAACTGTGAACGTTTGATCTCAATGGTCGAAATGTTGACCGGACGCTCCGACACTGTTGACCGGACACTAGACCCTTAGTGTCCGGTCGTTTCCAGTAAGGGTCCAAATCCTATTTTTGCCGACCGGACATGTCCGGTCATGCTTGATCGGACACAGCCCAGCATCCGGTGCTTAACCCTAATCACTGTGCCGTTTGACAGCTCGACCGGACCCAGCCTTTCAGCGTCCGGTCGCTGAGTGATCCAGCGTCCGGTCAAATGACCGACGCCAGCATCATAGCGACCAACTCCATTTCACCTCTAACTTCTTCACCCTTGCTCAAATGTGCCAACCACCAAGTGTATCACCTTGTGCACATGTGTTAGCATATTTTCACAAACATTTTCAAAGGTGTTAGCACTCCACTAGATCCTAAATGCATATGCAATGAGTTAGAGCATCTAGTGGCACTTTGATAACCGCATTCCGATATGAGTTTCACCCCTCTTAATAGTACGGCTATCAATCCTAAATGTGATCACACTCTCTAAGTGTCTTGATCACCAAAACAAAATAGCTCTTACAAATTATACCTTTGCCTTTAGCTTTTTGTTTTTCTCTTTCTTCTTTCCAAGTCGAAGCACTTGATCATCACCATGCCATCATCTTTATCATGCTATGATCTTTATTTGCTTCACCACTTGGAGTGTGCTACCTATCTCATGATCACTTGATAAACTAGGTTAGCACTTAGGGTTTCATCAATTCACCAAAACCAAACTAGAGCTTTCAGGAGCGGGGGCTTGGAGTCCAAGTTTAGACGGGGACCTAAACCCTTTGATAGGAGGGTGATGGGTTGGTCCTGATTGTGCCTGGGGTACAAGCGGGGCGTGTGTTTTCGGGGTACCCAGCCGGGGACATTGATTCGTGAATCGCCACCGAGTCGGTACGACTTGTCTTAACTCTAGCATCGTAGTAAGAACTGAAAGCTGAAAGGTGTTGAAGTGGAACTAATTGCTCAACTCTTGCTTGAAAGTAGAACATGTGCTTACCTAGAATGGCTAGATAATAAATTAATACGGCTATTAATAATAATGTACATAAGGACTTACTATTAGCATTGCTTTCTACAAAAAAGAAACCAACAAACCATAAAGCTTTGCATATCCCTTGGAGTCAGGAAATTATTTTCACTAGTCGGATAAGTCTTGCGAGTACATTGTGTACTCAGGGTAATGCGTGAGGAGTACCATTGTTTGGAGGGTTCTTCTGGTGAGCACAGATGGATACTCATTCTTTATCGCTAGATGTTTATTTTTAATTCCGCTGTTTAATATTTCGCACTCTGACGGATATCGTCCGTTGTAGCTTGCTTTCGGGGTGCTTAGTGTCTAGTGGAGGACGAGCACCTCCGTAAGTGTGCTATTTTGGGCGGTTCTGCCACAGTTGTATCCGAGCCAATAATGAGTTTACGAGTTCATCACTCTTTTCCAAAGCTTAAAAATTTGACCAACAAAAGTTTTGCGAAAAGTAAGATGCGCTAAAGTTATGTAAATAAGTATAAGCCCTAGCAATATGGTCTATCTAGGATAGCGGCACTGGTTTTATCTAATCAGTTTTCTGCAGGTACACTGACTTACATTGCGTAAGAAATCGCTTAGCATACGGAAAGTGAGTGTGCGATGTGTCAGAAATTTTATGAATGTCGCTATATTCTGGCCTAAGTGAACGGAGAGGCCAATATATGCACCATGATAATATAATCTTACTTAAACTAAAGTCCCCCTACACGTATAATTAGATTAGTAAAGTGATAGGACAACTAAAAGAATTCTTTAATAAATGTCTCGTCGTTCCTCTAATCCCTTGTTCTGATCGAGAAGGTTGTCCTAAGTGGTGGGCTCCTATTTCTTACAGATGAATCTAAGGTCTGGACGCGGGAGCACCAATGCTGGTGTGGGCCATGGTCTAGGAGAGGGCCAAGGTGAAAGTGGCCGAGCCAATGAGCACGGCAACGGGGAGAGCCATGAGGCTCCACTTCTGGCTCCTCCTCCTTTTCCGCCACCACCGCCACCACTGCCGATGACTCACGCGGAGATGATGGCGGAAATGATGGCTACTCGCCGTGAGTCTTCCCGTGCCATGGAGCTACTGGCACAGGATGTTGCTGGCTTCACCCGTGGAGGCCATGAGGGCAATGGTGAGAACATGGGTGTTGCCCACGGTCCGGAGAGACCCTCCTCTTACCAGGATTTCCTCAAGACCCACCCGCCCACCTTCACACTGACAACTGAACCCCTGGATGCGGAGCATTGGCTTCGCATTCTAGAGCAGAAGTTTCTGTTGCTCAACGTGGCCGATGAGCAGAAAGTGCGCTTTGCAGCACATAAGTTGTTGGGGGTCCACGAGTGCTTGAAGGGATACCTTGCATGCCATGCAGCAGCCAGATCACTAGGTGACCTGGCATGAGTTCACCATAGCATTCAGAGAGTTCTATATTCCTACTGGTGTCCTCAACAGGAAGCTGACTGAGTTCCTGGATCTTCGGCAAGGGGGTATGACAGTGATGGACTACGTCAATAAGTTCAATCACTTGTCCCAGTATGGTGGAATTCATGTGGACACCGACAAGAAGAAGAAGGACCGCTTCTATCGTGGCCTCTCTTACAGCCTTCAGGAGAAATTGTATACTGGGAACTATCAGACCTTCGGGGCAATGATGAATGCTGCCATCGCCATGGAGGGCTTGCAGCAGGATTCCCAGGCAGAGTGGAAGAGAAAGCGGGTGACCACATGGTCTTCTAGCCACCCTCATACTCAGAAGGTACAGGTTGTTCGACGGGTGCCCTATCAATCATCAGGCGGGCATTTGTTTTGGCAGCCCCAGCATACTTCTCAGACTTCTTCCATACAGTACCATGCACCCACTCAGCAGGTGCAACCCAGCAGCCTCAGGGACAGCAGGTCCCACCTCACCATGGATTGGGGAACAAGCCTGGCGCTTGTTTCAAATGTGGCAAAGATGACCACTATGTCTGAGAGTGTCCCTAGAACCAACCAGCCCAGTCTGCCCAACCATCGGCTAACTCTAGGCTAGTCAGGAGGATAGTGATCAAGAAGAAAGTGCCAGCCAGCCGATCCGGACAGGTGAATTTCATGGATGCTGAGCAGATATTGCAGTAGGAACCGGTGATGGCTGGTATGTTCACCATTGATTTCCATCCAACTTATGTGTTATTTGATTCCGGTGCATCACATTCATTCATGAGCATGGGATTTGTAGACCGGCACAACATACCCCTTATGGCCATACCGTATGCCTATAGAATTCGTATTCTGTGTGCGCAGATGTGCATCAATACCTAGACAGACACAGTAAGCTTGGTATTAGCCACCCACACTTACCGCCTACAGTTCATGGTACTACCTAGGCAAGACATTGGTGCTATTCTTGGAATGAACTGGTTGCAGTGTATGGGGTAGTCTTGGATTTGAAGCAGAGGATTGTCGAGTTACGGCTTCCTTCTTCTGAGGATAGGATGTCTCTTCTAGTACTCTTAGATCCAGTCTTACCTATTACTGCTCATGCTGAAGCCTCTCCTGATCTTGCCTCTATTTCGGTAGTTTGTGAGTTCCTAGATGTATTCCCTGAAGATCTACCTGGGTTGCCACCGGACAGAGAGGTCGAATTCTCCATTGAGCTAGAGCCTAGTACTGCTCCTATCTCTCGACGCCCGTACCGCATGGCTCCAAAGGAGTTGGCTGAGATGAAGAAACAGTTGGAAGAATTGATGAAAAAAGGCTTGATCCATCCTAGCTCTTCACCATGGGGTTGTCCAGCCATTTTTGTGAAGAAGGATGCACTCTGCGGATGTGTGTAGATTACCGCCCTCTTAATGTTGTAATAATTAAGAACAAGTATTATTTGCCCCGCATAGATACTTTGTTCGATCAGCTAGCTGGTGCCAAGGTGTTCTCCAAGATTGATCTTTGTTCAGGCTATCATCAGATAAAGATTAGACCACAAGACATGCCAAAGACAACTTTTTCTACTAGGTATGGGCTGTATGAGTACCTAGTAATCTATTTTGGTCTTACCAATGCTCCTGCCTTCTTCATGTACCTGATGAATTTAGTCTTTATGCCGGAGCTGAACAAGTTTGTTGTGGTATTCATTGATGATATCCTGATATATTCCAAGAATGATGAAGAGCATGCCCAACACCTTCGGATAGTACTGGCTCGATTGAGGGAGCACAAGCTGTATGCTAAATTCAACAAGTATGAGTTCTGGTTAGATTGAGTGCAGTTCTTGGGGCATGTGTTGACACCTGACGACATTTCTGTAGATCTCAGCAGGGTGCAAGATGTGTTGAATTAGAAGTCTCCCAAGTCTATGCACTAGATTCATTAGTTCCTTGGTCTAGCTAGGTACTATCGATGTTTCATTCTGGATTTTTCCAAGATAGCTCAGCCAATGACCAAGCTACTCCAAAAAGAAGCCAAGTTTGACTAGAGCCCAGCTTATGAAGAAGCCTTCCGAGCTCTGAAGACATTTCTGACCACTGCTCCTGTGTTGGCCCAACCAGATATTGACAGACCCTTTGATGTGTATTGTGATGCCTCGAAGACGGGGTTGGGATGTGTGCTTATGCAAGATGGGTGTGTGATAGCTTATGCTTCACACCAATTGAAAAAGCACGAAGTAAATTACCCCACCCATGATTTAGAGCTGGCTGCTGTGGTCCACACTCTAAAGATTTGGAGGCACTATCTATTGGGTAACAAAGTATATATTTTCACTGATCATAAGAGCCTCAAGTATATTTTTACTCAGTTTGAGTTAAATATGAGGCAAAGGAGATGGTTGGAATTGATTAAGGACTATAACTTAGAGGTACATTACCACCCAGGAAAGGCCAATGTAGTGACCGATGCTTTGAGCCGAAAGTCACATCAAGTTGAGGAAACAACTTTGTCTCTCAACCATGCAGAAGTGCTGGCTCACATTGCCTTGACCTCAGAGTTGCTTGAGCAGATTATTCTAGAGCAAAGGCAAGATCCTAAAGAAATTCCCCACATCAGGAAATTGATTGTCGAAGGGCGTGGTCCTCACTTTAGTATTGATGAGCATAATGTAGTGAGGTACAAAGACAGATTGGTGGTTCCATCCAATGAGGAGCTGAAAAGGAAGATTTCAAATGAAGCTCATCATTCCAAGCTGTCTATTCGTCCTGGCAGCAATAAGATATATCATGATTTACGCCACTTGTACTGGTGGTCCAACATGAAGCAGGACATCACCCGGCACGTTGTGGAGTGCGACACTTGTGGTAGAGTTAAGACAGATCATATGCGTACTCCAGGATATCTGCAGCCCTTGCCCATTCATGTTTGGAAATGGGAGGATATTTCCATAGACTTCATTATGGGTTTACCCCGCACATCCAAGGGCTATAAATCTATCTGGGTCATTGTGGATCGCCTTACCAAGTCAGCTCATTTTCTCCCAGTGAATTCCACATATTCTGCCAGAAAGTATGCCGAGTTGTACTTGGACTGGATTGTGACCCTACACGGAGTTCCCCTTACTATCATCTCTGATAGGGAATTAGTTTTTGTCTCTCGCTTCTGGGAGCAGCTCCAGGAGTGTCTTGGAACTAGTCTCCTCCACAGTTCAGCCTATCACCCCCAGAGGGATGGCCAAACCGAAAGGGTGAACCAAGTGCTTGAGGATATGTTAAAAGCTTGTGCCATTTCTTTTACTGAGAAATGGGATGAATGCCCAAAGTTAGCTAAATTTTCTTACAATAATAGCTACCAAGAAAGCATCCACATGGCACCATTTGAAGCTCTATATGGGAAGAAATGTAGGACCACTAAACTGGGTTGAAGTGGGAGACCGTGGATACTTTGGGCCGGATTTCATCAAAGAGGCTCGTAAACAAGTCGTCATTATTCAGAGTCATTTGATGGCAGCTCAGAGCCGACAGAAAGCTTATACAAACAAGCGAAGAAGGCCCTTGGAGTTTAAAGTTGGGCATTATGTGTACCTCAAGGTGTCTCCTATGAGAGGGGTGCATCGGTTTGGTATCCACGGCAAGTTAGCTCCACGATATGTGGGTCCCTACAAAATTTTGAAGCAGTGTGGCCCAGTTGCTTATCGTCTCCAGCTTCCCGATATTTTATCTATTGTACATAACGTGTTTCATGTATCGCAATTGAAGAAATGTTTGCGGGTACCTGATGAAGCTGTAGAAGTTGAAGGACTTCCACTCCAGCTTGATTTAACTTATGTTGAGCACCCTGTCAAAATCCTGGATGAAAAAGAAAGAGTGACAAGGAATAGTGTGGTAAAGTTCTACAAGGTGCAGTGGCAAAACCATGCAGAGGATGAAGCCACGTGGGAACAAGAGAGCTATATATTGAAGCATTACCACCACCTTCTCTCTGGTTCTGATGAGTTGTTGTTATGTTGAAATATAATTCCTATCTCCTTTCCCACACTAGGCACATGAAATCTCGGGTCAATATTTTATTTTAGGGGGGTAGATTTGTAACACCCTTGGTGTTACACTGTACAATCTTTGCTAAAACATTGCATATGCATCATGTTTATATGATAGTGTATGAATTATAGAGCGTAAAACAATATACATAACTTGAAACGTTCATCAGAAACACGAAACGAATGTTACATTTCTGTCGCGTTGTATCACTTAGTGTTCTAAACGAATTTTTATTGAACAAGAATGCTATAGAACGCGTAGACGAAACTTTGATAAAGTTGGTAGTACAAACTTCGTAGGTGGCGGTGAAATACTTGTGGTCGGGAATGGGGTTCGCTAGGTAGCATAGTTAGGAGCTTGGAAATCGAAAGTGACGCGAATCCAAACAAATAACTTAGTCGTTTCTTAAGTCGGAAAAGGGTTCGACGGAGCTAAGTTCGACAATTTCTATAGGGGAATTGGGTTAAGCGGTGGCATGATCTTAAGGTTAGTTTTAGTAGCTTGATACACCATCTCAAACGTAAAATAGTTGGTTTAGCTACTAGATCATCGAGTTGGGTTTTTGAAATAGCTTTAAAAAGCGTGCAAGTCACGTATTGAACGATCCCAGCGCCTGGGCGCGGTCACCCTGCCGGCTCTTGGCGCGCTGCGTTGGACCGTCCGTCGCGCCTGCGCATGCATGCCCGCGTGCATTTCCCCATGCTGCTGTCCACGGCTCCTGCTATTGCGCCCTAGAACACGCTCACGCACGCACACGCACCGCGCCGATGGCCCTGGCTGCTCTGCCCATCGTCGCGTCCGCCTGAGCCATCGTCGTCGTGTCGAACTGCGCCCATGGCCGTGCTACGCTCCGACCGTCGCTGCCGCACGGCCACTGCTACCGTTGACCCTTGTGGCTACACGCGCGTGGGCCTACCCTAGCCATCACGTCCGTGCGCGTTGTGTCGCCACGCTACTGCCCCCGAACCGATGTCTGCCTCTATGTCGCGCTGTGCCATGCCGCCATCGCCTTGCAGGTCGTGGCGCTACGGTCGCACGTCGCCGTGCCGGACCCGTACGCGTGTCATGAAGTCTTTCCATCACGCTGTCGTCCTTTCCCCTAATTTGAAATTACATCACGCCAAGCCGCCGTCACATCGCCTGCAATGGCGTCGTGCCGGCCAAGCCCATAAGTGCGCATGTCTGGAGGTCACGTTGAAGTCCAGCCTCGTGCCAAGCCTACTGCTGTTGCAACCGTACGATGTCAGGGCCTCCATTGGATTTTTCCCCGCCGTCGACCCCATTAAGCCGAGCACCATCGTCCATCAAATTGGCCATGTGTAGTCCACCTCTTTCCAATTCACCGTTCACCCAACTAGACCTGCTTGTTTGCTTGCGAGTGGAGTCGACCCGACGAGCTCTCGTGCTCCAGTGAGTTAATGCGGGATGTTTTCCCTGCGGCAGTCCGCCATGGCCAGCGAGGCGGGTGCTCGGCCAGGGCGACGCTCCTTGCTCCTTTGTCTCAATTGAGCGGGGCTTTTGCGTCTCCTTGACTTGTTTGCCTCACCCGTGCAGCGGTTTTGTCGATGGAGCAGCAGGTCACCGGGAACGCCTTCACCGTGGTCGGCGTGAACCGGAACAACCCCGCACACATGGCCAACCCCGTTGCCGAGCCTCACGACTTCATCCAGCCCGTCCGTCAAGTCTCTAGTGAGTTCCTCTTGCTCCTAGGGTAGGTGGTTGAACCGATTAGGGTCTAGGTTGCCTAGGACGCGTTCGCTGCCACCGGCCAACTGGATTAGATGTCGTTACCATGGCCAGCTTGGTTGGTTGTAGTAGCGGTTCAAATAGGGCTTCTACCATGTTACTCGTAGTCGGTAGATGGATACCGGGTAGCGGTAGAGGCGTTGAGTTAGGTAAATTCGCCGGTGTCGGTGTTGCTGTGGCCAGACCCCGCCGCGGCGCATGGCCACGCCTTTGTGTTGCACCATTCATGGTGTTTGTTACCTCCATCAGTTGCGCGCTGCGCGTAGAGTGTCATGGTGGTGCTGGTTGGTGCCGGGGTGGTCCGTGATCGCCGGTGTTTAGTCGGACAGGCCACGACCTCTGTTAGTTCTGGCCAGGGACCTTGAGAAACAGAAATTGGATTAAGGTTAGGGTGCTAGATGCAAACGCCGTGACTCAATGAAATAGTGTTCGAGTGAGCTTCGCGAATAGGATAGAGAATGGGGGCTCTTTTGCAAAAGAGCCAGTGCGTGCGTGGGTCTCCCCGCGTTGGGCCTCGGTCGCACTAGTGGGCCACGGGCGTGGGCCGCGCCAGAGTGCTGAGCGTGCGTGGGAGTGGGCCGCGCCATTTGGAAGCGGGCCGCGCGAGGAGGAATTCAGTTTTCATGTTCATCGAATTATTAAAGAGTTATTCAATATAGTTTCGAACTGAACTTTGAAAAATAATAGTAAATGTTGTGGGTATCCAAAAATGGTGAAACAAAATTGTTAGGTTCACAAAAATGATGGGGACATTGATTCACGAATCGCCGCCGAGTCGGTACGACGTGTCTTAACTCTAGCATCGTAGTAAGAACTAAAAGCTGAAAGGTGATGAAGTGGAACTGATTGCTCAACTCTTGCTTGAAAGTAGAACAGGTGCTTACCTAGAATGGCTAGATAATAAATTAATATGGCTATTAATAATAATGTACATAAGGACTTACTATTAGCATTGCTTTCTGCAAAAAAGAAACCAGCAAACCATAAAGCTTTGCATATCCCTTAGAGTAGGGAAATTATTCCCACTAGTTGGATAAGTCTTGCGAGTACATTGTGTACTCAGGGTTTATTTACCCCTGTTGCAGGTAATGCGTGAGGAGTACCATTGTGTGGAGGGTTCTTCTGGTGGGCACAGATGGATCCTCGTTCTTTATCACTAGATGTTTATTTTTAATTCCGCTGTTTAATATTCCGCACTCTGACATTTGGAAATGTAATAATGTACTTTTATGAACTTTGGATGTATGAAATGGATTAAGTATGGTAACTCGTTCTCATTATTGAATCCTTGGGGAAAAATGTGGATCTTTCGGGTTCTCCCTTGGGGTGTGCCCGACGGATACCACCCGCTGTAGCTTGCTTTTGGGGTGCTTAGTGTCTGGTGGAAGACGAGCACCTTCGTAAGTGTGCTATTTCGGGCGATTCTGCCATAGCCTTTCATCGTTTGAATCGGGAGATAGAGATAGGGGAAAGGAAGGGTTTCAGTCGGTGAACAATAACCCGGCAACAGCGTGCTTGCCCTGCTCACCATCGTGCGTTGTCCGCCGTGTCCTTCACGGCGATTCTCATGCTTAGACGCATGGCTGTCCGCGTGGTCAAGTTCATGAAGGCGCTAGCGAAGCCTGAGTCGTCATCATCGCCCTTAAAGCCTCGACACCGACGCCTTCTCTCTCTTTTTCTCACTTCCACCACCGACTGATTGGTTTCACCGACTGATTTCACCACTGTTGCGCCGCCTCCGCCCTATTCCTCTTGCAACAAGCTCTGCCTTGTCCTTGCACGCTGCTTGCACCCACCTGCATCGCCTCTCGCCATCAGGATCAGCCGCACGCCGATTTGCCACCGCCGTGGTCCGCCATGGCCGCCGCAACCCCCTCACGGTGGCTAGCTCGCTCTGGTGAATCTCGCACCCTTTCATCTTTTGAGTTAGGTTCACCTTGATGCAGTGATGCTCGTTGGCTCGCTCGTTTCACCATTCATCCACAGAATGTGCCGAAACATGCCATCATCACCAGTTCGCGCCGCCGCTTTCACCTTCACCACCGACAACCACATTTGTGATGTCTCTACTTCGTCTACGGGAGCGATTGAGTCACGGTGAGCTCCGTTGAGCTAACCCTAACCCTAATTAGGCTGGTCGAGCGCCAGAGTAGTGATTCCGCCGCTGCACCGCCGTGCTCTGCGTCGTCGAGTCACCATAGCCGTGGTCGAGCTCGCTAGGAACCCTAATTTGTTCAACCAATACCCTAGATCGATGCGGGAGAAAGTGGTGAGCACACCGGTGGTGGTCTTGCCACCGGAGACCTCGTCATCGATGAGTTAGCGCTAGTCAAATGTCGCCCCTACCTCTGTGTGTCTGACCGATGGGGTCTGTTGACCCTGGTCCTGCATGTCAGCCACTCTGGTGCACTGAGCCGGGTGCACTTAGCTTGGTTAGGGTGTGATTTGTTTGTTTTTCTATTTTTTTTCTTTTTCAGAATTTGAATCAAACTTCAAAAATCCATATCTTAAGTTAGGAAAGTCCAAAAATGGTGAAACAAATTTTGTTAGCTTTGTCTTATAGTGCTCTACATGTTAAAGTCATAAAACTTTCTGTTTGACAACTTTTTATGTGCAATATTATTTATTTAAGTGAAATGCATATTTAAGTTGTTAAATAAATAAGTGGAGTACATCTATCCAAAAATTGTGAGACTTGTTTTGTTGACTTTATGACAATGTGATGTATGTGATAAAAATAATTGTTGCCATAAAACAATAATTTTTGTATGCTCAAAAATGCAATGATTAATATAATTGAGTTTTGTTGCATAAATAGTGTAGCCAAAAATATAAGCCCAAAAATAATAAAACTTTTGTGAGTATCAATTATGTTAGTTTATGCCTCAACAAAGAGTTTCATGTCTGTTTTGATCAAGTTAACCTACTTAATTAATTTAAGTATGTTTTATGCTTTTATATGCTTTATAAATGTTAAAATGACTTAATTAATTGTTTGTTTAGTTTTTATAAATTCCCTAAGGTAAAAATGAATTAAGGAGAATGTTAAACCCCTGCTGGTCCATGTTAGATTAATTACTTTCAAAATGAACATGTGTTTCTTTATAATTCAATTATAGAGTTACTATTCCTTATAATTGAATTATAAGAGTTGTTTTGAAATGATAATGGCTTGCATGCTTTTGGTAATATAAGCCCTAGCTCTTATAATGAAGGAAAGTTGTACTCAAGATGTTTGATTTGGTTTGAATCCTTATACACATTTGTATATCTCATCATGTATCATGTCTACGCATTCCATCATGCTTAGCATATTATGGTAGTATGCAATTGTGTTGGGTTGTTAATAACCAACTTGCGAGTAGGTTCCAATTAGAATGGGAATTGAACCACGAACGATTAAAATCCTAGTTCGCCCTAGTGACACGATGCTTGTACTCTGTGTTTCTAAACATTTGTGTTATGTATGTTTCACTCAAACACGCATTGCATGCATGCATATCATTTAGGTGCGATAACGAATGATGAATCGAGTGATGGACTACGAAGTTGATCTCGAGAATGGTGTAACGGTGACCAAGTCCAGAAGATAAGGATGATAGTTGATCATGTCCTGAAGATGAAGCTAACAAACTGACATTGTGCTTCAAACCCAGGTGTCGGGGACCTAATACCGAGGTACCCAAGGAGGTGGAACTAATAACCATCGAACGTTAAACACTCTCGGACGGACAAGAGCACTACTGCGCTTCTGGCCCGAACGACAGGAGTTTGGTTCCGCCTCGCCCGATGCCCGTGGGCCAGCTCTGCCTCACCTGACAGCTGAGGGCCGGCTCCGCCTTGCCCGTGGGCTGAGGGCGAGGTCCGCCTCGCCCGAGGGCTGGGGGCGGGCCCTGCCTCACCCGACATGCGGGGCCAAGCTTCGCCTCGCCCGACGGCTAAAAACAAGACTCCGCCTCACCCGACGCCCGAGGGCGGGCTCAACCTCACTCAACGACTAAGGGCTAGCTCCGCCTTACCCCACGACTGCACTCTGATCCTTCCTAAAGATGAAACATAGGGTACGACAGGACGTACAGGTCAACCACGATGTCGAGGGCCATGCCCCGTGCGACTGCAGGAAGGCACCGTTAGAACACGATGGGACAGGCGCTTTAAAGCCCTTTCCATCATAACAGTGCCCGAATAGTGTTGAGGGCGCCGACTTTTTTCCCACAGTGTAGTAGGCGCCGCCTTCAGTCCTCGGGTGCGGATACTAACACCGGCATACGACGACCGCTACAGTACAAGACAGAACTCACATCATCTATAGTAACGGACGTATGGTCGCTTCCCTGATTACTCCCTGAGGGGTCACCGCTCGGCTCTCCGACACGTCGCACCATCCATCGACATGGGATGGGATGCACCCACTTGCTAAAAGGGGCCAGGGCATGGCCTACGAAGATCAACAAACACGCCACTTCTGACACGGTCTGCCATGTTAAGCAGGGCAGGCGTGGGAAAAAAGGAAGACCCGGGTCCTTCGAAGGACCTTCTGTACCCTTGGTGTTTTCCTCTTTCTCCCATCTGTAACCCCTACTCCCCCCTTGGTCTATAAAAGGGAGGGCAGGGCTCCCCACTGAGGGACCGACTTTTGATGGACAACTCACACAAAGACCAGTTCGACACAGGCACAACACATCCCGCACGTAGCCAAGCAGCGACCAAGCTCTTGGCATCCTTTCGATCTTTTCCATCAGAGACTTGGGACCAGTCCCTCTCTCAACCGTTTGTACCCCCTACTACGAACCTTTTTTGGTGCTAATAACACAAACAGTAACAGACTGGACGTAGGGACATTCAGCCCAAACCAGTATAAACCTTGTGTCCTTTAGCGCACCATCCGGGCCTAACGCGCATCAATTACAAATTTACTAGCCGGTGTTTGTTCGAAACACCGACACCAGGCAAGCCCCGGAGCATTCCAAGCTTCCGGCCTCTCTTTTAAAATACACTTGAGTTTATATTTTGTATTATGCATTAAGTATAGGAGTTGAATTGAAACCGTTGTTGCATGTCTTACCTTGTCTACAATATATATTCATGTATCCTTACTAGTATGTATAGGTCGCTCTATGCTTAGCTATGCTTAGATCGATAGAAGTCGAGTGATTCCAGTCGCCTGTGAGACAAAGGTGGCTACTCTAACAGGGTTGGCTATATTTGCTATCGTGGAAAAGAACCAGGTGATAATGGATAACTAGAGATCGGACGGGATCTGGTGCTATTATGGTTGTTGTTGATGCCGGCTAGGCATGTATTCTTTGATCCCGTCTATGTCAGTTAAGGACCGTACCATTGTCTGGCCTTGGTTGAGATTGAACGTACCTTCACATAACGGCTGAATAACTCGTTCCAACCGTAAAGCCAAGTACCTCATTCGGAGTGAGACAGTTGGACCGTGGATCGCATCACGGGGAGGAGAGCACGATGTGGAGGGGTGGGGAATTAACTAGGCTTGCAGGTACAGCCTGAACGACCTGGTGTCAGCCATTCCCTAGGCCTTGCAGCTCAGTCCAAACTCATCTTCAAATAGAGCGAACGGTGACCCAAGCGAGTGATGCGTAAGCTTGCACGGGTATGTGATATGGGCTTTACCTAGCTGGATGTAATCGATTCGAATCACCGTCTCTCCTGGATAGTGAGAAACTTGGTCACTGTCCAACATCGTAGTAACTGATGAAACACGATGGTTCCATTGATTATGATAATTGAATATGGTTACTACTGTGATGCTTAATAATCAAATGATTGATACAGGATAGATGCAAACTTAGCTTTAATTAGCTTCACAGAACTTGATGCTAAAACATTGAAGGTAAGAACTTATGTTAGTAATGCTCTTTTGCAAAGTTATGCTACCCAATTAACTCTACTAAATAAACCTTGAATATCATTGGAGTCATTTTATATTTTCTTCTGTCGGGTAAGTCTTGCTGAGTACAATTGAGTACTCAGGGTTTTATCCCACCCTATTGCAGATGAAGTTGTCGGGCTGCTAAAGGTAGTAACTAAATGCCTATGGGCTCGGCTACTCTGTATATACTTCTCATCTATGCTTTTGTTGGACGTCATCTGAGCTAGCAATATGGTTCAAACTTATGACTTGGTAATCATTTCAAAGCTATATTGTTTTAACTTATTGGATTTGAAACTGAACTTGTATTAATTACTTGTAACCCTATTGTAATATTATTTCTGCTGCAAACTCTGTGTATGTGATATGTATTTGCTTAATCAAGTAAAATCTTGGTTGTGAAGTTGATTTATCGAGGCCTTCGTGGTACTCGACGGACTACTGGTTTATATATGTGATGGTATGCGCTTGTCAACGTGTTTAACGGGGACAGTCATAATTAATCTTGTATAAATTGGGTGGTTCTGTCACAGCTAGCATTAGAGCAAGATTGAGTGTAATATTGTCATGTACATAGTTTGAAAACAAAGTTTTGGTTTTGAAAAGCCTATTTTGACAAAAAAAACTTAGCTATATGTAACTTGTTTCAAACTAGGTTTTCAAAACTATGCTAGCGACAACCTCCATTAAGCCCTACTTAAGGATTACTAGGTGGCCAAGTAAATGGATACTAACTATGGGGGATTTATCTTATTGCAATTTTTATTTTGTCGTCCATACGGCGTGCTATTATATGGATGCCATTCACTTGAATGGTAATGTATGGATCAATATACCCCTACGCTCAGTTAAGCAGGTAAGAATGACCGCTTTACATTCTAGTGTAGCTAAGCTCTTTAGTGTAATTAGTTTGAGAGCTAGCTAGTTTGTCAAGTAGTTTGGTTAGTGAGGCTCTTTAGTTTAGTCTTTGAGAGCTCACTTAGTAATTAGTAACATAGTCCTTGCTTGATATAGAGATCATAGATAACTTTACTTTTGATATATATATATGTATGTATGTATGTATGTATGTATGTATGTATGTATGTATGTATGTATGTATGTATGTATGTATGTATGTATGTATGTATGTATGTATGTATGTATGTATGTATGTATGTATGTATGTATGTATGTATGTATGTATGTATGTATGTATGTATGTATGTATGTATGTATGTATGTATGTATGTATGTATGTATGTATGTATGTATGTATGTATGTATGTATGTATGTATGTATGTATGTATGTATGTATGTATGTATGTATGTATGTATGTATGTATGTATGTATGTATGTATGTATGTATGTATGTATGTATGTATGTATGTATGTATGTATGTATGTATGTATGTATGTATGTATGTATGTATGTATGTATGTATGTATGTATGTATGTATGTATGTATGTATGTATGTATGTATGTATGTATGTATGTATGTATGTATGTATGTATGTATGTATGTATGTATGTATGTGGGGTTGGGCTAAAATGAAATCTTCTATAGGTATACTAACCACGAATGCGTAAATTGAATGTATCTAGCGACTAGCTATATATCGAGAGAGTACGGGTTATGCCACCGAAATAGAACGTGATTGCCCTTATTAGAATGGCAGTTTGTGTGCACAAATAGGATGAGCATACATCATGATTGTCATCCTGTGCATTAACATGCTTCCCTCTCCTCTATTCTAATAATAACTTGCTACAACTAATGATCCATGTGATGTTGCTATCTTTTTGTGTAAAGCTAAGCAAAATGCCTTGTTCCATGCTGCTTAAATAGCTATGTTTGAAGATAGTGTGTGATTAGTTTTGTCTTGTATGTTTGTTTTCAACGAAAATAGATGACAAGTTAGTAGTTAACAAAAACTTCAATCTTTTGAAACTAAAGCTTGTAGTTGTATCGTGCTAGTGGCCTGCACATGCATTTTTTTAATATAATGTTAGGTTCTTCCTTTCAAGTTAACTTCACATGAGTTCTTTATGTATGTGATTGTCTTGTTATCTAGATGGTACCATAGTTTGTCCAACCTTTTGTCCTCGGTAAGCATATGAGTTGTTATCGAGCCTTATCGTTGTGCTAATCTCGTGGTTGCCTTTAAGTAGATCTCCTTGCTTAAAGATCTGAGCCTATGCATGTGGTTGCTAACCTTAGATGCTTTTGCTTAAAAATATGTACCTATGTATGCCTTGAGCTTTTGTTTAATTAGTTAGTCAGAGATAAGTTTTCCCAAATGCAAACATTGACACCGTTGAGTTTTCGCAAAAAAAATTCTAACTCTTGCTTGTGGTATGTCCAAATGCTTGTTTGTGAAGCCATGCCCAAGACCCTTTTGGGACCTCTTTGTTGCTTATCCTAAAAGCCATCTTGTCTACATGCTTGCTCAAATTTTGATAGAATCATGTTAAAGGTAGCACATTCCGCATCATGATCTTTACTAAGAGCCAATGTGTTGTGTTGCACTTTCATTGTCATGTCATATCGAGAGTCATGCATCATGACTATAGTTATTCTTAAGCATTACAGTATGTTGCATTGGTATTACATCGACATCATGATTCCCTCATCTTTGTAACCACATGCGCACATATGCATGATTGAAAGGGATATGCTTATAGTTAGTGGGATGTAGCATGTTTGAACGCGAAGTTTCTTAATTTCGTGCTTGTTGGTCATTCTTCTTCCTCACTTATTGTGTTGTTCCTTGGTTTTTGGTGTCTCGATTAGTGGTGGTGTTACCATGTCCGACCAACTATGGTGCTGCGATGGGATTAGTGGCCTTGTATGTGCTCGCCATATAGTTGTGCAATTGGTTTCGTAGTGGTACCTAGGAGGCTGGAAGTAGTCTGCTACTGATGCGTTGGATTTTTGTTGGGTTTTCCGATAATCTTCTTTTTTGTGTTGATGTGACCGAACGAATCGGAAGGAAACATGAAATTATGGGACGCTTTTGTACATGGCAGTACAACATCATATCTTTTGCACTAATTCATGATCATGCTACATATGCATCATATCATCAGCATAAGTCCTATGCATTGTCAAGTTGCACCATGTATATCATCATGCCGGATGCACCATATCATAACCATTTCATTCAAACATGGTGTCATCCTATATATGTATTGCACCCTTCATGATGGCATTGCACCATGGGTTGCATCATTATTCCCTTAACATAGTGCTATGCATATGAGATGAATCATGATGCAGTTCATATTGGCATCTTGCATGAAGGAGTCATGTAATTAAATAATAAAAGCCCTTAGGATCTTGTTAGACCCATCTCAGTTTTTCATTTACATCAGCTCTGGAGCCTCAAGATAACACCAAGTGATTTGGCGTTGGCAGTGCTGATTCAGTTACAATGTCTACAAAACAGTGGTTTGAAAAGATGCAGACACTACTTATCAGCAAGCTTTGGATGCCCCTAGAAGACATAACTAATTATTCGAATCTATTTATATCTTTGGGCCTTGTTCCTTGATTTTTCAATCCCATGAAATAAATTCTTGTTGCCTAACTTCACCCACATATTTATTATCCATATATGACCCAATCCATGCCATGTGGGATTTCTCGTTGGTTGTGTGTTCAGTAATGGTGTTATGATTAATGACTAACGGTGCCGCGACAAAACCGAGATCCTCCTATGGGTGCACCCACATGGTTGTGCTGCTCGGCACACGCTGGTATCATGGTTTCTAATCATGATTCATTGTAGAGCTACACCGATGTGTTATCTCCTCGTGATCTTCTCTTGATCTATACCTTAATGTTCAGTAAGAAGATCTATATATCGGACCAAATGCAGTCGGATTTCCTCCTGAAGTTGCAACGAGGATAACCTCTGAAGAATAGGTCACCGACATAAACATTAACATATTGCAAGAGGTGGTAGACAAAGGACTCTGCTCAACCATCTCTGTAGGTAATGCTAACCGTCAATCAAGCCGCATATGCCATCACTGTTGGATCAAAAGGACACACAACACTTAAAGTTAGACAAGTCATCAGTCGGGCAAAAATCGATGGAAATGTTATGTTCCTTGATAGGCCACCCTGTGTTCATGATCTTTCCGTCCAAGTTCTCGATCTTTATGTGTATGGTGATCATAAAGTCAAAATCAATTGTATCTAGTGTGACCCCTTTTCTACTGACTTTGATGGTGATTGTCTATATGCCTCAACTATGATTATCACTACCAAGAGTGAAAGCTTAGAACTTTTAGTGTTGAGAGATAACTGATTAGTTGCCACAGTGGGAAGGTTAACCTCTAGCTAGGTAATGGCTCTCTGGTAGCTATGAAGGCTATGTCTCATAGAACAATATTAAGCAAAAGAACCAGCAGACTAGTCAGCAATGCTTGTTCCACTTTCATTTCTAGACCCTGAGGAAATCTAGTCAATTCCACCTTGGACAATCACTTTGATAGTACAAAACGTATTATCAGCTAAGTGGATGGCCAAGGAGAATACATCCTTCATTAAGGCCAGCACTGTAACACGTGTGGATTCTGACAAAGAATCTGCTCAGGACTCATTCTTGGATTTATTGTCCTCCAACCATCGTGAGAAGTGTCCAAGTGAAGTTCTACAAATTCTAGATATACTAGGTCTATTATAGATGAAGTTATCTATTCCAAGAGAATGAAAGTACTGACCTACAAGAATTGCAAGGTTCCCCAAACTCCTATTGGATGAAGTACAGAAGAACCTTCAAAAACAGATGTTCTAAAGCTGCTAGCCTTGAAACTGATTTCTTTTCATTACAGTGAAGGCAAGTACTTTAGAGAATGCTATCTTGGATTCCTCCCAAAGTAACAATGTTGTCTTGAATCTTCCTAGAATATACAATTCCTCGTGGGAGCCAATAAAGGAAATTCTCCAAATAAAGTCAGCGACAAAAGAATGTGAAAGTTCAAAAAGTTGTCTTGTTTCTAATAATATTGTGTGCTACTGCCATTTACATTTTATTTGGAACCAAGTAACAACTTATGTCTGGCATTCTTATGGAGTTGTAAGAAGCTAAGTGTTATCTTAGATGTTGGAAAAGCTGACATGCTTATCTCCCCTTGAAAAGTCTTTCACCCTGAATCTCGGGACGAGATTCTATTTAGGGGGGAGGGCTATAACACCTCAGGTGTTAGTATAGGCTAAGCAGTGAGATTAGACTTAAAGATATGTCAAGTGGTGTCAAGGTGTGGAGTTTAACTCTTCTAGCGTGAGCCCTAACCTAAACCTTGTTTGCATGTTTATTTTTTTCAAAATATGCAAGGTTAGTGTTAATCATGTCCCTTCTAATTGAGTTAATAAAACCTTGACCATGATCATTATCAAGTATAATCATCAAGCCTTGTGTCATGTATGCATTTCATGTTTCAATTATAGTATATATATGTGTTACATATGTTTTATTAGGTGTGACCATGAAATGCTAGCAATAATTTTGATAAAGGTGTTTTGTGATTTTATGGAATGAAAAATTCTTAAACGAATAAAATTTTGTTAAAATAAACTTAGGAGTACAAAGTATGATCTTTAATATAGAATCAAAGCTTGTTTGTGTTTCCAAGTCAAACATATTAAATTTGAACTTCAAAAAAATTGAATTCAAAACTGAATATCATATTTAGCATTTTGGTTTCCCTAAAAAACAATATTAAAGTTCAAAGTTTGGGATTTTATTAAATGAATTTTTATGAATAAAAATTTTGCAACTTTGCTTCTATGAATTGGTGTGATGTTTGTACTTTGATATTGAGCTATTGGTTGGATTGTGTGATCAATGTTTAGCCACTAATTAATTGCTCAAAGTAGTTAATCAATTCTGTTTTGTAACTGTGAATTTGAATTCAGTTTTCAATTTCCCTGTATATGTTTTCTAAACTCAAAATCTTCCAAACCAGTGAGAGTTTGATGTTGGTCCTTTAAGCAAAGTTGTGCTCACATAGCTCTACAGTTTTTGTTAATGCACCTTGGTCGTTCAACATTTGAATCGGGAGATAGAGATAGGGGAAAGGAAGGGATTTAGTCGGTGAATAGTAACCTAGCAGCAGCGTGCTTGCCTTGCTCACCACCGTGCGCTGTCCGCCGTGTCCTTCACAGCGCTTCTCGCGCTTGGACGCGTGGCCGTCTGCGTGGTCGAGTTCGCAAAGGCGCTGGCGAAGCCTGAGTCGTCATCATCACCCTTAAAGCCCCAACGCCGATGCCTTATCTCTCTTTTTCTCTCTTCTTCTCCACCACCGACCGATTGGTTTCACCGGCCGATTTTGTCGCCGTTGCGCCACCTCCGCCCAATTCCTCTCATAACTAGCTCCGCCTTGTCCTTGCGTTGCTTGCACCCACTCGCATCCCCTCTCGCCATTGGGATCAACCGCGTCGGTTTGCCACCACCGTGGTCCGCAATGGCCGCCACACCCCCTCACCGTGGCCATCTTACTCCGGTGAATCTCTCATCCTTCTATCTTTTGAGTTTGGTTCACCTTAATGTCGTGATGCTCATCGGCTCGCTCGTTTCACCATTCATCCATGGGACGTGCCAGAACACGCTGTCGCCGCCAGTTCGCGTAGCCGCTTTCGCCTTCACCACCGGCAGCCGCATCTGTGCCATCTCTACTTCATCTACGAGAGCGACTGAGTCGTGGTGATCTTCGTTGAGCTAACCCTAACCCTAATCATGTACATAGTTTGAAAACAAAGTCTTGGTTTTGAAAAGCCTATTTTGACAAAAAACTTAGCTATATGCAACTTGTTTCAAACCAGGTTTTCAAAACTATGCTAGTGACAACCTCCATTAAGCCCTACTTAAGGATTACTAGGTGGCCAAGTAAATGGATACTAACTATGGGGGATTTATCTTATTGCAATTTTTATTTCGTCATCCATACGGCGTGCTATTGTATGGATGCCATTCACTTGAATGGTAATGTATGGATCAATATACCCCTACGCTCAGTTAAGCAGGTAAGAATGACCGCTTTACATTCTAGTGTAGCTAAGCTCTTTAGTGTAATTAGTTTGAGAGCTAGCTAGTTTGTCAAGTAGTTTGGTTAGTGAGGCTCTTTAGTTTAGTCTTTGAGAGCTCACTAACTTAGTAATTAGTAACATAGTCCTTGCTTGATATAGAGATCATAGATAACTTTACTTTTGATATATATATATATATAAGGGGTTGGGCTGAAATGAAATCTTCTGCAAGTATACTAACCATGAATGTGTAAATTGAATGTAGCTGGCGACTAGCTATATATCAAGAGAGTACGGGTTATGCCACCGAAATAGAACGTGATTGCCCTTATTAGAATGGCAGTTTGTGTGCACAAATAGGACGAGCATACATCATGATTGTCATCATGTGCATTAATGTAACACCCTAAAATTGCCTCTTTTGAAATATAGCTAAAATGATTTATTTACGAATTTTGTGCACATGAAATATAGGAAAAATAAAAGAATTCATTAAATTAAAATACATCATAAGGTAGCAACATGTTTGGGCATATATGCCATTGCATTTGATTCTATTGGTTGAGTGGTTTTAATTGAAAAGTCAAAATGGTTAAATTGCTTTTGCAAATGAAATTAAAAGTGACTTTGAAATAAAAGAAAAGGAAATTAGGAAATAAAAGAATTTAAAAAGTTGTAAACTTACTAAAATTTGCTCACTTTTATTGGAATTGAAAAGTATATTCAAAACTCTATTTGAATTTGCATTTGGTATTACATTTGAATTTGGATTTGAAAACTAAAAATATAAAAGGGGATTTTACTTGAAAAACTTATTTTCTTCCCTTTTTGGCCCAACCTCGGAACCAGCCCAGCAGCCTCTCTTCCCTCCCTCACACGCTCGGCCCACTTCTTCCCTTCTCTTCCCAGCCTCGGCCCACTCCCCTGCGGCCCAGCTCGCACGTCGTCGCCCGCGCGGCCCAGCTCCACCGCGTGGCCCAGCTGGTGCCCCATCTGTTCGGCCTGCTCTATTTTGGCCTGCCCGCGCGCCTACGCCCGCCAGCAGCCGCCTCCTCTCTCCCCATCACTACACAGCTGGCCCCGCCCGTCAGCCGCCACCGTCCCTTTCCTTTTCTTCCCCGGCGCGCTCCTCCCCTTTCCTTTCCTTGCTTCCGGTGATGGCGCTCCCGTATGGAAAGCCACCGCACTGTCGCCCAAAGAAGGAAAGCGGCCAATCCGCCCGCGCCCGCGCTCCCCTTCCATCTACTGCAGCCCCGCCGCCTATAAAGAACCAAGCCGAGCCCTCCCCTCTGCCCCTTTTCCTCTGTTCGCCGCTCCAGTCGCCACCGCCGCCCCATAGCCGCTGCTCCGGTGCCGATTCCACGTCGCCGATGTGTCCCAAGTCAAAGCCGTACTTCACCGTGCCCGTAGGTACCTCCATCTTTTGTTTTTGGTCACGTTTTGGTCGGATTCGCCCTCACCCGCGCCCTCTCTCTCTCTCCAGTTCGCGGCCGCCGTCGACGACCCGCTTCGGAGCCCTTCCAGATGCCACGACCACCCCAGTACGAGTCTCGGTGAGCTCCTCATCCGTTTTCTGCCCTCCGTTCGTCAACTAGCGCGCTCGAGCTCCGTATCCGCAAGCGCCGACGCCGCCGGCCATGGTGCCCTCGCCGGTGATGCCCTGTAGCCACCGAAGTTCATCCAGTGCCACCTGCATCGTTGGATCTTGAATGAACGGCCATGATTAGATACCCCTTCGGGTTAAGTGACCGGTCCACCGTGGACCGTAGACCCGGTCCACCCCGCTACGTCAGCCGGTCCACTGAGCCATGTGGTGCACCGCACCAATCCCCGACCGCCACGCGTCAGCCCAGTCAGCAGCCACGAGTCAAACCCCCAGTCAGCCACGCTCTTTTGCAGAAAAGCCCTCCTATTTTTGTAGAATCAACCCGCAGTCCGATTTAGTTCAAAATAATTACAAATCTGCCCTGATTTTATTCGTTTAGGACCCTGTCATTTCCAGAAATAGTATGCCCAGTCCAAAATACATTTAAATTCAGATTTTTAATTGTTTTAATTTAAATTTGAGTTAAAATATTTACACGAATGCCACTGAATCTTATTTCATGCGTAACTTTTGCGTTTTAAGTCCGATTTGACCCGTTCAAATTGTGTTGGGACGTATTTACGTTATCTACGTGTTTATACAACTGTTAGGCATGTTTTCAACACTTGAAATTCATGAGTAGATTTAATCTATTATTTAATTAAAGTAAAACTTGTTTAAATCATAACTTATTCGTTTCAACTCTGAAATAATCCGTTCAAGTTGCGTTTGTTTCATAACGTCGAGATCTACGCCTTCGTAACGATGGTTACTACATTACTATTTCATAAAAATCATAGTTTAAATCATATCTTGATTAAAGATTATGCAACTAGGTTTTATACATAAAATATGATTTGTTTTACTTTTGTTTTATAATATAAATTTAAACTTGACTTAATTCAATCCATATTGTTTATAAAATATCTTTTGTATATGAATTCATATAGTTAACATAAATGAAGCCTATAGTTTATTTTCCACGTATTAAGCAAATCTTTCGGTAGATGTATCTTTTTCATCGTAGCTTCTATTAGCGTGCTTCTCGCGACTGTGTGTTCGTAGTGATACGTAGAATCGTATATCAATCTCGTTTACTTATTTTTCTATGATTGGTGTACTGTTCTGATATAGATGCAACTATATGCTATGCATGTATGTGTATGGATGTTTGTGTGGTGTTCTACGATTGTCCAGTCGGTGAGATACACGTGGTGATCAAGAAGAAGAAGAAAGACATCGAAGAATAAAGCTTACCGAAGGATCGGTGTGTAAGGCAAGTATAGCATGGGACATCCTTGTTACCTATTCACATTTAAACACATAATTCATATTGCATGTGTCTACCTTGATTGGCAAATAGGATATCCTAGATATTTGATATCTTGTTCCTTGAAAACCTTTGGGATAATGCATTGGGATAGTTATTGCTAGTGCTTAATCAAAACCATGATCTTGTAACTTGACTAATGGTATATGCAATAAACATTAAAACATGACTTTTTAGTAACATGGAACCAGGGGGCTGAAGTGTTTATATGCTTTAGATTCCTCTCCCTAAGGACTTATCTGTAAGCGATCATCCGGGACTTACAGTACAGCTGTGAGGGCCATATGGCTCTGGCTTTAGCTCAGTATGAGGATCTTTTCTAGCTTGTTAGTGGTTACCTTTTAGGCATGGGGTATGTTTCCTTTGCTGCTAGGAAGTGTGTACCGTGCTGCGATACCCATGCTTGCCACTCCTAGAGATGGGCCACATACGCCTGGCGGCCCTAACATGTTAGACGAATTCTTTGAAAGGCTTCATAGTGAACCCTGCCGACCTTTCTTGGAAGTGGGTCAAGAGAATAGCTACCTCGGGCGAAAGGTTAAATCACAACTCACAGTGAACGTGTACAAACTCTGCAGAGTATAAAACTGTTATAACAGCCGTGCTCACGGTCACGAGCGGCCTTGAACCCTTATGGAATAGAGATGATCACTAATGGATAATGATGATGCTAATGATCAATTGTTTATGCTATACATTATTCATGTTTACCTGATCATGTGTTTATGGGAATGATAAATCCTTTGCCACTCAATTGCTTAAAAAGATGACCTATTAAAGCTAATCGCAGTTAAACCAGTGTCAGCCTTTTGAGCCTCATGAACCCCATGATATAATTGTTAAGTACGACATGTACTTACGCTTGCTTTACTTTTCTATACATTGGATAAAAATCTCGGATGGGTACCAGATTATTGGTTTGGAGGAGTTAGGCTTGTTGTCAACCAGTCAGTCGTCCATGTGGATTTGGAGTCTTCGCCAGAAGATCGGAGTCAACTTCCGCTGTCTTTACTCTGAGGTTATTTTCTTTTTACTAATATGTTATATAATAAGTATTGTCTTTTGATATTATCCTTATTTGTGGCTATATGTGAGATTTGACTTCCTAGGCTCACATATAGTGTGTATCTGGTTTTGTCTTTAAAACTGGGTGCTATAGAGTGGTATCAGAGCAATGCTGACTGTAGGACGCATGCCTAGATAGAACTGGACGTATTAGCATGCTTTCATCCCTGCCTAGTTCATGCTCTCTCTCTAACCTTGTTATTTGCTAAAATTTATGCTCACTTCAGCCTCTGTCTGTTATGAAAACTTTGTCTCTATTCTCAATCCTCTATCCTTGTCTATATAGATGGATCGTAATGAGAAGACCACCGGTATCAAAGGTCAGGAGGACCAAGCTACGTTGCCCTTGACTGCATTCGACAAGGAGAAGCTTATAGCTGTGCAACAACAAGCACCAAAAGGAATGCCTCAAGCTAGGAGTTTTCAACAGTGCTTGCTACAAAGTCAAACCAACATACCAAAGGGACCAGTGAAGAGACAAGTAGTAGAAGCTTAGAACAATATGAAGTCCAATGAAGATATTGGAAGAATGGCACATGGATGCTAGGATCACCCACAGCAGAAGCAAGAACAGAAGGTCCAGAAGAAACAGGAGCAAGGAAGTAAAGCAAAGAAAAACTACATCCAAGGAAGATTGAATAATATGGATATGACTACCATTCATGGAGCTAAGGAGGTTGTGTATGGTTTCATTTAAGTAAACTCAGCTTCTGCCACAGTGTTGTTTGACCCCAGAGCTTCACATTCATTTATCTCTAGTGCATACGTAAAGGAACATGAGATAGCTATGCTTCCAATAAGGAGACCAGTGATAGTTAAGACCCTAGAAGGAGAAATGAAGGCAAACCGCATATGCCCAAGAGTTAGTCTTAACATCAAAGGAGTAAAATTTGAAGCAAACCTCATTGTATTAGAGTTAGTAGACATTGATGTCATTCTTGGAATAGGATGGCTATCTGCTTGTAAAGGAGTGATCAAGTATGCCCAACATTCAGTACTTCTAACCGCACCGTCAGGAGAAAGAATTGAGTATGAAGGTATTCAGCCTGTACCTGAGGACAATGTGGATAAGAAGAGAAAGGAGATCTCACCAGAGTCAGAATCAGGAAGAAATCAACATTTGAGTTCTATTACATCGTCACATCCAACTCCAATCCCTAGTCAGATAAACTCAGACTCTAAAGAATTGGAAGTTTCTCAAGCTAAGGTTACTCCAGTCTTTCCACATGAGGTATGCATAGATGGGTGGACAATCACCTACACAGAGTTTCAACCCCGAAAGATCAAGCGAGCTAAAAAGTGGTCCAATCAAACAAAGATGAACTTACAGAGTCAGCAAGCTAACAATACTCTAAGCAACAATTCTGTGGAGTATGACATCACTAAAGATCTAGCTAAGAGAAAGTGTTATCATTGCCAGCAGGAAGGACATTATGTTAAATCTTTTCCACGGAAGAATCAACAAGTACACCATGGAAGTAGCCAGAGTCAGATCACAACCGGACTGTCACCAGGAAGTGTCAGTGATACCCAACCCAAAAGAAGCATATGGTGAAATTGATGTAGTGGATGACGTGTCACTCCCATGCGAGAGATGTCCCTGTAATCATGCCATTTTTAAGAATTAGGAATTTGTGCCCCTTATGTAATAAAAACGATAGCATCGCAAGTTGAGTCGATAATTGAGTTGTGCATCTTTACTGTCTTGTTGAATTGTCATTATGTTTATGCTTGTTTTGCATCTTTGTAATGATTGCAATGATCTTGGTGGGTGTTCCCGCAATTTCATTTAGTTTATAGGCCTAAGGTATAAGGATTACTGAAATAAATAGTTGGGTTACGATTTTCTTCTGTTTTCCCTATCTTGTCTTTAGAGCAGCCTGTCTTTAACGGTTCATATCTCTAATTTTGGTTGGTCAAAAATCCTAAGGAAATTATGGACAACAGTAGACTTCAATCACAAGACGATGCAAGCTATACTTTGGTGTCCCCTAGTTTGTCTCATCTTAAGGGGGGTAGCCAAGTTGAAGAATTAGTAAGATGAAGTGTCATACGTTCGAGTTTGCACAACGGAAATCAGAGTGCGCAGCGAAAGCATGGTGGTACTCAAGGATGTAAGAGAGAGCTCAGAGTTTCAATGAGTTTTGGTTAGAAGTCCAAGAAAGGTTTATCCAAGACCAGCAAGATGTTGATAAAGTTACTGGAGAAGCTTTTAAGTTAGTTTGGACCAAGAGACCTCACGCAAGTGTTTAATCCAAGAAGAGGTTAACGTAAAATCTAGGTATTAGCTTTGTTAGATCAGGACGAGAGCTTTGTATCTACAATAATGCATCTTGTGAAGGTGTAGGATGTGTCCTTATAAGCGTGAGTTGAACTAGCCTATTATCTGGAGTTATCCATTGCGATGCATGGAAGTACCCTCTTCTTGAAGGTGAAAGTGACATCTAGGAGGATCACGAGAGTATATAGGACATCTTCACCAAGTTGGTCTTGAGCTTGTGATAACCTCGTTGGAATGAGATTGATTATGACTTGGAAAAGTGCTATCTCTTCAAGAATCGAAGTCATGACCGATACCCTTAGCAACGTAGAATTGTGCTAAGAAGGCTCGAGTAACACTAAGGATTAAGAGTTGTATTCCCAGTTCAAGCAACTTCACCAGGATCATTAATGTTTTGAAGATTGATGGTAGATCATCTTTCAGACCAAGAAGATAAGGAAGCTTTGTTGAAAGGTGAACATATGAAAAAAAATTATGGCCTAGTGATTAGGGTTACCTGAGAGTTGTTCAAGGTACCTGTCAAAGTTTTGGAATTAGTTAGGCAAATTACTTGGAGTAAGGGCAACAGGTGTGCAAAGTAATGTGGATCTTTATCAACGCAAGACGATGGAACTACACGAGGAAGCAAAGAAGAATCCAAGGATGGAGTATTCCCATATCTTAGTCGACATCTTCCGAATCTCGAGGACAAGATTCATCTTAAGGGGGGTAGAATTGTAACACCCTAAAATTGCCTCTTTTGAAATATAGCTAAAATGATTTATTTATGAATTTTGTGCACATGAAATATAGGAAAAATAAAAGAATTCATTAAATTAAAATACATCATAAGGTAGCAACATGTTTGAGCATACATGCCATTGCATTTGATTCTATTGGTTGAGTGGTTTTAATTGAAAAGTCAAAATGGTTAAATTGCTTTTGCAAATGAAATTAAAAGTGACTTTGAAATAAAAGAAAAGGAAATTAGGAAATAAAAGAATTTAAAAAGTTGTAAACTTACTAAAATTTGCTCACTTTTATTGGAATTGAAAAGTATATTCAAAACTCTATTTGAATTTGCATTTGGTATTACATTTGAATTTGGATTTGAAAACTAAAAATAGAAAAGGGATTTTACTTGAAAAACTTCTTTTCTTCCCTTTTTGGCCCAACCTCGGAACCAGCCCAGCAGCCTCTCTTCCCTCCCTCACGCGCTTGGCCCACTTCTTCCCTTCTCTTCCCGGCCTTGGCCCACTCCCCTGCGGCCCAGCTCGCACGTCTTCGCCCGCGCGGCCCAGCTCCACCACGTGGCCCAGCTGGCGCCTCGTCCGTTCGGCCTGCTCCGTTTCGGCCTGCCCGCGCGCCTACGCCCGCCAGCACCCGCCTCCTCTCTCCCCCTCACTGCATAGCTGGCCCCGCTCGTCAGCCGCCACCATCCCTTTCCTTTTCTTCCAAGGCGCGCTCCTCCCCTTTCCTTTCCTTGCTTCCGGTGATGGCGCTCCCGTATGGAAAGCCACCGCGCTGTCGCCCACAGAAGGAAAGCGGCCAATCCGCCCGCGCCCACGCTCCCCTTCCATCTACTACAGCCCCGCCGCCTATAAAGAACCAAGCCGAGCCCTCCCCTCTGCCCCTTTTCCTCTGTTCGCCGCTCCAGTCGCCACCGCCGCCCCATAGCCACTGCTCCGGTGCCGATTCAACGTCGCCGATGTGTCCCAAGTCACAGCCGTACTTCACCGCGCCCGTAGGTACCTCCATCTTTTGTTTTTGGTCACGTTTTGGTCGGATTCGTCCTCACTCGCGCCCTCTCTCTCTCTCTCCAGTTCGCGGCCGCCATCGACGACCCGCTTCGGAGCCCTTCCAGACGCCACGACCACCCCAGTACGAGCCTCGGTGAGCTCCTCATCCCTTCTCTGCCCTCCGTTCGTCAACTAGCACGCTCGAGCTCCGTATCCGCAAGCACCGACGCCGCCGGCCATGGTGCCCTCGCCGGTGATGCCCTGTAGCCGCCGAAGTTCGTCTAGTGCCACCTGCATCGTTGGATCTTGAATGAACGGCCACTATTAGATACCCCTTCGGGTTAAGTGACCGGTCCACCGTGGACCGTAGACCCGGTCCACCCCGCTGCGTCAGCCGGTCCACTGAGCCATGTGGTGCACCGCACCAATCCCTGGCCGCCACGCGTCAGCCCAGTCAGCAGCCACGAGTCAAACCCCTAGTCAGCCGCGCTCTTTTGCAGAGAAGCCCTCCTATTTTTGTAGAATCAACCCGCAGTCCGATTTAGTTCAAAATAATTACAAATCCACCCTGATTTTATTCGTTTAGGACCCTATCATTTCTAGAAATAGTATGCCCAGTCCAAAATACATTTAAATTCAGATTTTTAATTGTTTTAATTCAAATTTGAGTTCAAATATTTACAGGAATGCCACTGAATCTTATTTCATGCGTAACTTTTGCGTTTTAAGTCCGATTTGACCCGTTCAAATTGTGTTGGGATCGTATTTATGTTATCTACGTGTTTATACAACTGTTAGGCATGTTTTCAACACTTGAAATTCATGAGTAGATTTAATCTATTATTTAATTAAAGTAAAACTTGTTTAAATCGTAACTTATTCGTTTCAACTCTGAAATAGTCCGTTCAAGTTGCGTTTGTTTCATAACGTCGAGATCTACGCCTTCGTAACGATGGTTACTACATTACTATTTCATAAAAAACATAGTTTAAATCATATCTTGATTAAAGATTATGCAACTAGGTTTTATACATAAAATATGATTTGTTTTACTTTTGTTTTATAATATAAATCTAAAATTGACTTAATTCAATCCATATTATTTATAAAATATCTTTTGTATATGAATTCATATAGTTAACATAAATGAAGCCTATAGTTTATTTTCCACGTATTAAGCAAATCTTTCGGTAGATGTATCTTTTTCATCGTAGCTTCTATTAGCGTGCTTCTCGCGACTGTGTGTTCGTAGTGATACGTAGAATCGTATATCAATCTCTTTTACTTATTTTTCTATGATTGGTGTACTGTTCTGATATAGATGCAACTGTATGCTATGCATGTATGTGTATGGATGTTTGTGTGGTGTTCTACGATTGTCCAGTCAGTGAGATACACGTGGTGATCAAGAAGAAGAAGAAAGACATCGAAGAATAAAGCTTACCGAAGGATCGGTGTGTAAGGCAAGTATAGCATGGGACATCCTTGTTACCTATTCACATTTAAACACATAATTCATATTGCATGTGTCTACCTTGATTGCCAAATAGGATATCCTAGATATTTGATATCTTGTTCCTTGAAAACCTTTAGGATAATGCATTGGGATAGTTATTGCTAGTGCTTAATCAAAACCATGATCTTGTAACTTGACTAATGGTATATGCAATAAACATTAAAACATGACTTTTTAGTAACATGGAACCAGGGGGCTGAAGTGTTTATATGTTTCAGATTCCTCTCCCTAAGGACTTATCTGTAAGCGATCATCCGGGGCTTACAGTACAGCTGTGAGGGCCATATTGCTCTGGCTTTAGCTCAGTATGAGGATCTTTTCTAGCTTGTTAGTGGTTACCTTTTAGGCGCGGGGTATGTTTCCTTTGCTGCTAGGAAGTGTGTACCATGCTGCGATGCCCACGCTTGCCACTCCTAGAGATGGGCCACATACGCCTGGCGGCCCTAACATGTTAGACGAATTCTTTGAAAGGCTTCATAGTAAACCCTGCCGACCTTCCTTGGAAGTGGGTCAAGAGAATAGGTACCTCGGGCGAAAGGGTAAATCACAACTCACAGTGAACGTGTACAAACTCTGCAGAGTATAAAACTGTTATAACAGCCGTGCTCACGGTCACGAGCGGCGTTGGACCCTTATGGAATAGAGATGATCACTAATGGATAATGATGATGCTAATGATCAATTGTTTATGCTATACATTATTCATGTTTACCTGATCATGTGTTTATGGGAATGATAAATCCTTTGCCACTCAATTGCTTAAAAAGATGACCTATTAAAGCTAATCGCAGTTAAACCAGTGTCAGCTTTTTGAGCCTCATGAACCCCATGATATAATTGTTAAGTACGACATGTACTTACGCTTGCTTTACTTTTCTATACATTGGATAAAAATCCCAGATGGGTACCAGATTATTGGTTTGGAGGAGTTAGGCTTGTTGTCAACCAGTCAGTCGTCCCTGTGGATTTGGAGTCTTCGCTAGAAGATCGGAGTCAACTTCCACTGTCTTTACTCTGAGGTTATTTTCTTTTTACTAAAACGTTATGTAAAAAGTATTGTCTTTTGATATTACCCTTATTTGTGGCTATATGTGAGATTTGACTTCCTGGACTCACATATATTGTGTATCTAATTTTGTCTTTAAAACCGGGTGCTACAATTAACATGCTTCCCTCTCCTCTATTCTAATATTAACTTGCTACAACTAATGATCAATGTGACGTTGCTATCTTTTTTGTAAAGCTAAGCAAAATGCCTTGTTCCATGCTGGGTACAATTGAGTACTCAGGGTTTTATCCCACCCTATTGCAGGTGAAGTTGTCAGCCTACTGAAGGTGGTAACTAAATGCCGGTGGGCTCAGCTACTCTGTATATACTTCTCATCTATGCTTTTGTTGGAGAAGTGTCGGGGACCAATACTAGGGTACCCGAAGAGGAGGAGCTAATGGTAATCAACATTGATTCATCCGAGCAGTCAAGAACACGACTATAGCTCCAACCGTCCCCCTTGGGTCCAGGCTCCGCTTCGCCCAACCCCAAGACTACAAAGTTGATCTCGAGAATGGTGTAACGGTGACCTAGTCTAGAAGATAAGGATGATAGTTGATCATGTCCTGAAGATGAAGCTAATAAACTGACATTGTGCTACAAACCCAGGTGTCGGGGACCTAATACCGGGGTACCCAAGGAGGTGGAACTAATAACCATCGAATGTTAAACACTCCCGGACGGACAAGAGCACTACTGCGCTTGTGGCCCGAACGACAGGAGTTTGGTTCCGCCTCGCCCGATGCCCGTGGGCCAGCTCTGCCTCACCCGACGGCTGAGGGCCGGCTCCGCCTCGCCCGACGCCCGTGGGCCAGCTCTGCCTCCCCCGACGGCTGAGGGCCGGCTCTGCCTCGCCCAAGGGCTGAGGGCGGGGTCCGCCTCGCCCGAGGGCTGGGGGCGGGCCCCACCTCACCCGACGTCCGGGGCCAGGCTTCGCCTCGCTCGATGGCTAAAAACAAGACTCCGCCTCGCCCGACGCCCGAGGGCGGGCTCAACCTCACTCGACGACTAAGGGCTAGCTCCGCCTTACCCCGCGACTGCACTCTGATCCTTCCTAAAGACGAAACATAGGGTACGACAGGACGTACAGGTCAACCACGATGTCGAGGGCCATGCCATGTGCGACTGCAGGAAGGCACCGTCAGAACACGATGGGACAGGCGCTTTAAAGCCCTTTCCATCATAACCGTCGTGCGCTGTCTGCCGTGTCCTTCATGGCGATTCTCGTGCTTAGACGCATGGCTGTCCGCGTGGTCAAGTTCATGAAGGCGCTAGCGAAGCCTGAGTCATCATCATCGCCCTTAAAGCCTCGACACCGACTCCTTCTCTCTCTTTTTCTCACTTCTCCACCACCGACTGATTGGTTTCACCGACTGATTTCACCACTGTTGCGCCGCCTCCGCCCTATTCCTCTTGCAACTAGCTCCACCTTGTCCTTGCACGCTGCTTGCACCCACCTGCATCGCCTCTCGCCATCAGGATCAGCCGCACGTCGGTTTGCCACCGCCGTGGTCCGCCATGGCTGCCGCAACCCCCTCGCGGTGGCTAGCTCGCTCCGGTGAATCTCGCACCCTTTCATCTTTTGAGTTAGGTTCACCTTGATGCAGTGATGCTCGTTGGCTCGCTCGTTTCACCATTCATCCACAGAATGTGCCGAAACATGCCATCATCGCCAGTTCACGCCACCGCTTTCACCTTCACCACCGACAACCACATTTGTGATGTCTCTACTTCGTCTACGGGAGCGATTGAGTCACGGTGAGCTCCGTTGAGCTAACCCTAACCCTAATTAGGCTGGTCGAGCGCCAGAGTAGCGATTCCACCGCTGCACCGCCGTGCTCTGCGTTGTCGAGTCACCATAGCCGTGGTCGAGCTCGCTAGGAACCCTAATTTGTTCAACCAATACCCTAGATCGATGCGGGAGAAAGTGGTGAGCACACCGGTGGTGGTCTTGCCATCGGAGACCTCGTCATCGATGAGCTAGCGCTAGTCAAACGTCGCCCCTGCCTCTGTGTGTCTGACCGATGGGGTCTGTTGACCCTGGTCCTGCATGTCAGCCACTCTGGTGCACTGAGCCAGTGCACTTAGCTTGGTTAGGGTGTGATTTGTTTGTTTTTCTATTTTTTTTCTTTTTCAGAATTTGAATCAAACTTCAAAAATCCATATCTTAAGTTAGGAAAGTCCAAAAATGGTGAAACAAATTTTGTTAGCTTTGTCTTATAGTGCTCTACATGTTAAAGTCATAAAACTTTCTGTTTGACAACTTTTTATGTGCAATATTATTTATTTAAGTGAAATGCATATTTAAGTTGTTAAATAAATAAGTGGAGTACATCTATCCAAAAATTGTGAGACTTGTTTTGTTGACTTTATGACAATGTGATGTATGTGATAAAAATAATTGTTGCCATAAAACAATAATTTTGTATGCTCAAAAATGCAATGATTAATATAATTGAGTTTTGTTGCATAAATAGTGTAGCCAAAAATATAAGCCCAAAAATAATAAAACTTTTGTGAGTATCAATTATGTTAGTTTATGCCTCAACAAAGAGTTTCATGCTGTTTTGATCAAGTTAACCTACTTAATTAATTTAAGTATGTTTATGCCTTTTATATGCTTTATAAATGTTAAAATGACTTAATTAATTGTTTGTTTAGTTTTTATAAATTCCCTAAGGTAAAAATGAATTAAGGAGAATGTTAAACCCCTGCTGGTCCATGTTAGATTAATTACTTTCAAAATGAACATGTGTTTCTTTATAATTCAATTATAGAGTTACTATTCCTTATAATTGAATTATAAGAGTTGTTTTGAAATGATAATGGCTTGCATGCTTTTGGTAATATAAGCCCTAGCTCTTATAATGAAGGAAAGTTGTACTCAAGATGTTTGATTTGGTTTGAATCCTTATACACATTTGTATATCTCATCATGTATCATGTCTACGCATTCCATCATGCTTAGCATATTATGGTAGTATGCAATTGTGTTGGGTTGTTAATAACCAACTTGCGAGTAGGTTCCAATTAGAATGGGAATTGAACCACGAACGATTAAAATCCTAGTTCGCCCTAGTGACACGATGCTTGTACTCTGTGTTTCTAAACATTTGTGTTATGTATGTTTCACTCAAACACGCATTGCATGCATGCATATCATTTAGGTGCGATAACGAATGATGAATCGAGTGATGGACTACGAAGTTGATCTCGAGAATGGTGTAACGGTGACCAAGTCCAGAAGATAAGGATGATAGTTGATCATGTCCTGAAGATGAAGCTAACAAACTGACATTGTGCTTCAAACCCAGGTGTCGGGGACCTAATACCGAGGTACCCAAGGAGGTGGAACTAATAACCATCGAACGTTAAACACTCTCGGACGGACAAGAGCACTACTGCGCTTCTGGCCCGAACGACAGGAGTTTGGTTCCGCCTCGCCCGACGCCCGTGGGCCAGCTCTGCCTCACCTGACGGCTGAGGGCCGGCTCCGCCTTGCCCGAGGGCTGAGGGCGAGGTCCGCCTCGCCCGAGGGCTGGGGGCGGGCCCCGCCTCACCCGACATGCGGGGCCAGGCTTCGCCTCGCCCGACGGCTAAAAACAAGACTCCGCCTTGCCCGACGCCCGAGGGCGGGCTCAACCTCACTCAACGACTAAGGGCTAGCTCCGCCTTACCCCGCGACTGCACTCTGATCCTTCCTAAAGATGAAACATAGGGTACGACAGGACGTACAGGTCAACCACGATGTCGAGGGCCATGCCCTGTGCGACTGCAGGAAGGCACCGTTAGAACACGATGGGACAGGCGCTTTAAAGCCCTTTCCATCATAACAGTGCCCGAATAGTGTTGAGGGCGCCGGCTTTTTTCCCACAGTGTAGTAGGCGCCGCCTTCAGTCCTCGGGTGCGGATACTAACACCGGCATACGACGACCGCTACAGTACAAGACAGAACTCACATCATCTATAGTAACGGACGTATGGTCGCTTCCCTGATTACTCCCTGAGGGGTCACCGCTCGGCTCTCCGACACGTCGCACCGTCCATCGACATGGGATGGGATGCACCCACTTGCTAAAAGGGGCCAGGGCATGGCCTACGAAGATCAACAAACACGCCACTTCTGACACGGTCTGCCATGTTAAGCAGGGCAGGCGTGGGAAAAAAGGAAGACCCGGGTCCTTCGAAGGACCTTCTGTACCCTTGGTGTTTTCCTCTTTCTCCCATCTGTAACCCCTACTCCCCCCTTGGTCTATAAAAGGGAGGGTAGGGCTCCCCACTGAGGGACCGACTTTTGATGGACAACTCACACAAAGACCAGTTCGACACAGGCACAACACATCCCGCACGTAGCCAAGCAGCGACCAAGCTCTTGGCATCCTTTCGATCTTTTCCATCAGAGACTTGGGACCAGTCCCTCTCTCAACCGTTTGTACCCCCTACTACGAACCATTTTTGGTGCTAATAACACAAACAGTAACAGACTGGACGTAGGGACATTCAGCCCAAACCAGTATAAACCTTGTGTCCTTTAGCGCACCATCCGGGCCTAACAAACATCAATTACAAATTTACTAGCCGGTGTTTGTTCGAAACACCGACACCAGGCAAGCCCCGGAGCATTCCAAGCTTCCGGCCTCTCTTTTAAAATACACTTGAGTTTATATTTTGTATTATGCATTAAGTATAGGAGTTGAATTGAAACCGTTGTTGCATGTCTTACCTTGTCTACAATATATATTCATGTATCCTTACTAGTATGTATAGGTCGCTCTATGCTTAGCTATGCTTAGATCGATAGAAGTCGAGTGATTCCAGTCGCCTGTGAGACAAAGGTGGCTACTCTAACAGGGTTGGCTATATTTGCTATCGTGGAAAAGAACCAGGTGATAATGGATAACTAGAGATCGGACGGGATCTGGTGCTATTATGGTTGTTGTTGATGCCGGCTAGGCATGTATTCTTTGATCCCGTCTATGTCAGTTAAGGACCGTACCATTGTCTGGCCTTGGTTGAGATTGAACGTACCTTCACATAACGGCTGAATAACTCGTTCCAACCGTAAAGCCAAGTACCTCATTCGGAGTGAGACAGTTGGACCGTGGATCGCATCACGGGGAGGAGAGCACGATGTGGAGGGGTGGGGAATTAACCAGGCTTGCAGGTACAGCCTGAACGACCTGGTGTCAGCCATTCCCTAGGCCTTGCAGCTCAGTCCAAACTCATCTTCGAATAGAGCGAAAGGTGACCCAAGCGAGTGATGCGTAAGCTTGCACGGGTATGTGATATGGGCTTTACCTAGCTGGATGTAATCGATTCGAATCACTGTCTCTCCTGGATAGTGAGAAACTTGGTCACTGTCCAACATCGTAGTAACTGATGAAACACGATGGTTCCATTGATTATGATAATTGAATATGGTTACTACTGTGATGCTTAATAATCAAATGATTGATACAGGATAGATGCAAACTTAGCTTTAATTAGCTTCACAGAACTTGATGCTAAAACATTGAAGGTAAGAACTTATGTTAGTAATGCTCTTTTGCAAAGTTATGCTACCCAATTAACTCTACTAAATAAACCTTGAATATCATTGGAGTCATTTTATATTTTCTTCTGTCGGGTAAGTCTTGCTGAGTACAATTGAGTACTCAGGGTTTTATCCCACCCTATTGCAGATGAAGTTGTCGGGCTGCTAAAGGTAGTAACTAAATGCCTATGGGCTCGGCTACTCTGTATATACTTCTCATCTATGCTTTTGTTGGACGTCATCTGAGCTAGCAATATGGTTCAAACTTATGACTTGGTAATCATTTCAAAGCTATATTGTTTTAACTTATTGGATTTGAAACTGAACTTGTATTAATTACTTGTAACCCTATTGTAATATTATTTCTGCTGCAAACTCTGTGTATGTGATATGTATTTGCTTAATCAAGTAAAATCTTGGTTGTGAAGTTGATTTATCGAGGCCTTCGTGGTACTCGACGGACTACTGGTTTATATATGTGATGGTATGCGCTTGTCAACATGTTTAACGGGGACAGTCATAATTAATCTTGTATAAATTGGGTGGTTCTGTCACAGCTAGCATCAGAGCAAGATTGAGTGTAATACTGTCATGTACATAGTTTGAAAACAAAGTCTTCGTTTTGAAAAGCCTATTTTGACAAAAAAAACTTAGCTATATGTAACTTGTTTCAAACCAGGTTTTCAAAACTATGCTAGCGACAACCTCCATTAAGCCCTACTTAAGGATTACTAGGTGGCCAAGTAAATGGATACTAACTATGGGGGATTTATCTTATTGCAATTTTTATTTCGTCGTCCATACGGCGTGCTATTGTATGGATGCCATTCACTTGAATGGTAATGTATGGATCAATATACCCCTACGCTCAGTTAAGCAGGTAAGAATGACCGCTTTACATTCTAGTGTAGCTAAGCTCTTTAGTGTAATTAGTTTGAGAGCTAGCTAATTTGTCAAGTAGTTTGGTTAGTGAGGCTCTTTAGTTTAGTCTTTGAGAGCTCACTAACTTAGTAATTAGTAACATAGTCTTTGCTTGATATAGAGATCATAGATAACTTTACTTTTGATATATATATATAAGGGGTTGGGCTGAAATGAAATCTTCTACAAGTATACTAACCATGAATGTGTAAATTGAATGTAGCTGGCGACTAGCTATATATCGAGAGAGTACGGGTTATGCCACCAAAATAGAACGTGATTGCCCTTATTAGAATGGCAGTTTGTGTGCACAAATAGGATGAGCATACATCATGATTGTCATCATGTGCATTAACATGCTTCCCTCTCCTCTGTTCTAATATTAACTTGCTACAACTAATGATCAATGTGACGTTGCTATCTTTTTTGTAATGCTAAGCAAAATGCCTTGTTCCATGCTGAGTACAATTGAATACTCAGGGTTTTATCCCACCCTATTGCAGGTGAAGTTGTCAGCCTACTGAAGGTGGTAACTAAATGCTGGTGGGCTCAGCTACTCTGTATATACTTCTCATCTATGCTTTTGTTGGAGAAGTGTCGGGGACCAACACTAGGGTACCCGAAGAGGAGGAGCTAATGGTAATCAACATTGATTCATCCGAGCAGTCAAGAACACGACTACAGCTCCAACCGTCCCCCTTGGGTCCAGGCTCCGCTTCGCCCGACCCCAAGGCCACGATCTCTGCCTTGCCCGACCTCGAGGCCACAATCTTTGTCTCGCCAGACCTCTAGGGGTGGGCTCTGCCTCACCCGACCTCGAGGCCACGATCTCCGCCTCGCCTGACCCCTTGGGTGCGGTCTCTGCCTTGCCCGACCCCGAGGCCAAGGGCTCTACCTCACCCGACCCCATGGTCGTGGGCTCCGCCTCGTCCATCCCTGAGGCCGCAAGCTCTGCCTCACCCAACCCTTGGGTTTAGTCTCTGTCTCGCCCGACGGGGACCCATACCGTCGCCAACCACTCTAGGTCCAAGCGTATGGGCCTGGTTCAAAACTCTGACGCCAAGGAAGAGACTGGCATGCCCTGATGTAACCCATGGCCATGACGGGCCATACCTGAGGGTTCACATCAAGAACAGCGTCGGGCGTGCCAGTGTTGTTCTGCCTAACCATCGTACAAACGCTGACAAGCGCGTTAGTTCACTACGACGTCCGCCATGATGGAATGACAGCCATTACCGGTAGGTGACGCCTGCGCATGGCGCCAGTGAAAAATAGGGCCACGACGCAGAGCTATCCCTATTGACATCTACAGGATCGGTAGGACCCACATGAAGAAGAAGGACCCAGTGATCCTGAAGGCCTTCTTCTCTATCTTGTTCTTCTTATTTCCTCCATTGTAACACACGCTTTCCCTTGGCCTATAAAAGGAAAAGCAGGGCGTCCCATGAGGGGGACCGATCGATCGACCCATCGAAAACTGATCGATCTAGATCCAGAAACACACAAGAACACCACACGAACACACGGCTTAGCAGCGATCGAGCTCTCAGCACCCATTCACTCCTTCCACCAGAGACTTGGGATCATTTCCCTCTCTTACCTATTTGTATCCCCTACTACAAACTTTTAGTGCTAGTAACATGAGCAGCAACGACAAACTAGATGTAGGGACTTTCTACCCAAACCAGTATAAACCTCATGTCCTCTAAGCACACCATCCGAGCCAGACACGCAATACTAGAAATTTACTCGTTGGTGGTAACTCGAAACACCAATAGTTGGCATGCCAGGTAGGGGCCTTTTGCGTGTCTCAACGTCCACATTAGGTCTCGGATGGCTAGTCAGGGCGTCAGCTAGGTCATGGGCATGCACGTGCGCTTTGGGAACCTAAACTTCCTCGTCACAACGAAGGGAGAGTTGGCGTAGGCTCCCGCCACCGTCCAACCTCTCCACTCCACCGGCCTCGACACAATCACCAAGGCACTTGAGGAGCTATAGCTGCACGCACTGAAGGCCTATGCCCCTAGGAGCGACTAGCTCCTCAGCTTTGATTACGGGAGGCTAGAGCGCTAGCTCGGCGCCTTCCTAGGACCCCGACCCTCCTGAGAGGACCTATGCCACCTCACCTTCTCGTTCGCCAACATCATGACGTAGCTTGCCAGAGGAGAGCCGCTCTCCCCAGAATACCTCGTCCGGAGCGCCCCGATGATGCTCTCGTCCGGCCTACGCAATGCCGCAGAGACCATTGGCCACCTTGTGGCACAACGCACTCTCCCATCCCCTATGAATGACGAGTTTGTGGGGATGACTGAATATGTCATGAAATCTTTCCATGACCTCCTCGTAGGAGAATCAGAGTCGCCCTCCAACTCTGACTCTAGCAAGGGGAGCTATCACCCCTCTGGTGAATGTTTCATGGTAGGTACTCCCAAGGGACACGTCAAAAGCATCCATGATGGAGAGGTTACCCCAATGAATGACTTTGATGACAAGGTCAAGAGGGATGCAGGGGCCCTACTTCACCTATGGATAGAATAGCTGAAGGCCGGGCACCAAGAGCTCGAGGAAGCATGACTCTAGCTTGAGCTGGAATGTGTGGAGCTCGAGCAAGAGATCGAGCACCATGGAGAGGGTGGACGTGCGCGTGCCGTGGCCACGACATGAACCAAAGGATCATCGAGGATGATGAAGCCCTCCCATACTTCACCCGGGCGAGCCAGAACATTGTTGCTATGGTGGCCTTGCTTTGGGGGCTTTCGGGGCCCGCGACGCTCGAGGATCGTCAGGCCCATCATGAGATTCGCATGCTACTCGAGCGTGTGGCAGCACAGCAGGCCGAGAGCTCAATGTCCCGATGATGCGAGCTCGACGCCAGCCAGCGTGCGCCCTCAGAGCGACCTGACAAGGATGTATCAGTCCACCAAGCGTGGCAAGGTGGCGAGCCGCGCATCATGGTCCTAGTGCATGGGCGTCTCGACCACCACCATGTCATGCGCAACACCCTCGACGCCCATAGGAACACCCACGGTGATGAGAGGGAAGGGGCTAGCCATGGCTACCACCCTCATCGTGGTAGATGCTATGACAGCGATGAGGACCGAAGCCCAAGCCCTGACTTGCCGGGACCTTAGGCCTTTGGCCAACACATCCTCAACGCCGTCTTCCCACCGCGGTACTGACCGCCGACCAACACCCCGAAATACTCTAGGGAAACAATCCCCAGACTGTGGCTCAAGGATTATCGGCTTGCTTGCCAAGCCAGTGGAGCAGATAATGATGATTTCGTTATCCACAACCTTTCATTGTTCTTGGCCAATTCGGCACGAACGTGGTTGGAACACCTTCCGCCCAACTGAATCCAAAGTTGGGCGAACCTAAAAGAGATCTTCGTGGGAAACTTCTATGGCACATACGCACATCCTGGGGACCCATGGGACCTCAAAAACTCTTTGTGGGTACATCTTGCGCTTCTCCCGACAGTGCAACGAGCTACGCAACGTCACCGACACCGATGTCATAGGAACCTTCCTATCTGGGACCACCTATGAGTCCCGGTTCATAACCTAGGACGTAAGGGCCCGCAAACCATCAAGGAGCTCCTCGACATCACCACAAGCCACGCCTTGAGCGAGGAGGCGGTCGGGGCGATTTTTTACCGCCTCAAAGGCAAGGCAAAGCTGGACGAGGACACCGGTGAAGGTGACTCCAACCGTCTCAATAAGAAGAAGAACAAGCAGCGGCGCGAGGGCTTGCTCGTGGCCACCACTGACCACAAGGGGGGTCGAAAGCCCGCTTAGGGTACCCCAAACCACTTCGAGAAGCTGCTCATTGGGCCATGCCCGAACCATGCTTTCTCTATCGAGCACCTATATAAGGATTGCGTCCTCTTGAAGTGGTTCTTGTCTGGAAGCTCCAACAAGGGGGAGCATAGGAAGGAGCCTATCTAGATGAAGCACGCGACGTCGCCCTCCTCCGCTCGGCCAAGTACCAGCAAGCGTTGCGCTAGTATCACAGCCAGCGAGTGCGGGGTTGGGCCTTCAATGTCGGGGACCTGGTGCTCCACCTCGTCCAGAGCAACAAGAACCGCCACAAGCTCTCTCCACCATGGGAGGGACCGTATGTCGTCGTGGAGGTACTCTGACCAGGCACCGACAAGCTCAAAACCATCGAGGGCGAAGTCTTCCTCAACGCCTGGAATATCAAACAGCTATGTCGCTTTTACCCTTAATATACGCACATTTTCTCTTATCAGTTTTGCTATAAACTACCTGATCTTTAGTGACACCCGACCCCAGCAACGACAGGGTGTCGGGCCTCACTCGGAGGCTGATAAGAGCATATGTATTCGGTAGACATTCTCTATGCCCGACCCTTTCTCAGGTTAAGACCCAGATACGAGGGTTGCAAAAACGGACGCTGAGTAAAACTGGTCGGACTATGAGAAACCTACGCCCCAGCGGCTATGGTGTTTTTGCTCACCAGCGTGATCAGAGTTTTTTCCACACCCCGAGCTTTTTAGCCTTAACTACAGAAAGAGTCAGTACGCATCTAAGAGTATATCCACCTGGCAAACATTCTCTATGCCCGACCCTCTCTCACGTTAAGACCTAGAAGCGAGGATTGCGGAAATAGACGCTGAGTCAAACTGGTTGGACAGCAAGAAACCTACGCCCCAGCGGCTACGACATTTTTTCTCACTAGCATGATCAGAGTTTGTTCACCCGCACCATGAGCTTTACAGCCTCAATGACATAAAGGGTTAGAACACATTAACCTTTTTTACAAAAAGGGGAGAAGGGCTAAAAATCTGTTTGGCCATAATGAAATTTAACAGCTTGTCCATTTATAACAAGCTCACCGCCTGGCTTATCTGCCTAACTAATTTCTAGGGCGGGATGATCTCATCCTCTATCTCCACAGGTAAGTCCTGTGCTAGTGGGTCACCCAAGTCGATCAAACAGCTTGGCCCACTGTCAAGAGATGAGTAAGGAGCAGTTGGATGCCCCATACGGGTTATGCCGACTCCGTCATGAACGACAGACCCAGATTCCACCCAGACATATCCGGTAAGAGCTCCCTGAACCCATTACTCGAGCCATCGAGGTAAGTCCTATGCTAGCGGGTCACCCAAGTCGATCGGACGGCTTGGGCCGCTACCGAGAGACGGGTCACCCTTAATTTACACATGTTTTCTCTTATTAGTTTCGCTATCGACTCCATGATCTCTAAGTGACACCCAACCCCAGCAACGGCAAGGGGTCAGGCCTCACTCGGGGTCTGGTAAGAGAGTGTCTATTTGGTAGACATTCTCTGTGCCTGACCCTTTTGTATGTCAAAGTGATGCCCGACTCCAGCAACGGCAAGGGGTCAGGCCTCACTCGGGGGCTAGTAAGAGAGTGTCTATTCAGTAGACATTCTCTATGCCCGACCCTTTATCACATTAAAACCTAGAGGCAAGGTTTGTGGAAACAAATGCTGAGTAAAATTGGTCGGACTGCAAGAAACCTATGCCCAGGGGCTACGATGTTTTTGCTCACCATCGTGATCAGAGTTTGTTGCTCGTACCTAGAGCTTTAGCCTCCACCTTCCTAGGACGGGTTTGGAGGGGCCCACCGGTGGAATCTCCATCGAGGAGAGGCCAGCAGGTCACCCAAGTCGATCGGACGGCTCGGGCCACTACCAAGAGATGGGTAAGGAGCAGTAGGATGCCCCATGTGGGTTAGGCCGACTCTATCATGAACGATGGACCTAGATTCCACTCATCCGATAAGAGCTCCCCAAACCCGTCAATTGAGCCATCGAGGTAACCTTACCAGCCCCCACTTTATTTTTCTAGTGCACGAGCATTCATTCATCCATTCTCATACATCCAACCATCGCATATGCAATTATTGCATCACAACGCTTCACGTCGCATCATGAAGCGGTAGTCGTCTCATTCGACATGAGCGGCAACCGACCGAAGTTCAAAGGCCGACCCATGGAGGGCTCGAGGCTGCCTCGCATCAAACAGAGCTAGGGGAGAAAACATAGATGAGCCCTAGTGGCCTTCGCCTGACCCACTCAGAATCCAACAGGGTCATCTCGACCTTCTCGTTCGATCCTAACCTCGAGCCAAGCCCACAGAATCTCCATCGAGGGGAGGCCAGCGGGCCACCTGAGTTAGTCTCTAGAATGACTCGGCAATCTGCCAGGAGGCGGGTTAAGGAGTAGTGGAATGCCACATGAGGGATATGTCAACCCCGTCACGAACGACGGACCTAGATTCCACTCGGACATGCCCGTTAGCAAGCTCGCTGAGCGTGACACTCGAGCCATCAAGGCAAGTGTCGTTAGCTCAACCCCTTCGGTTGCGGAAATCATGGATGGGGTGACGCATAAAACTCAGCCGACCCCTACCGAGCCCAACAGGGCTCGGGAGCTCGAGCCACACCCTAACTCGGGAATCCAACCAACCAAGGTTCGAAGGCCGGCCCACTAAGGGCTCGAGGCCGCCTCGCGTCAAATAGAGCCAGGGGAGATAACATAGATGAGCCCCAGCGACCTTTGCCAGACCCACTCAGAAGCAGATAGGGTCATCTCGACGTTCTCGTTCGATCCTAACTTCGAGCCATGCCCATAGAATCCCCATCGAGGGGAGGCCAACAGCCACCTGAGTCGGTCTCCGGAAGGACTCAGGCATCTGCCGGGAGGTGGGTTAAGGAGCAGTGGAATGCCATATGAGGGCTATGCTGACCCCGTCATGAATGACAGACCCAGATTCCACTCGGACATACCCGTTAGCGAGCTCACCGAGCGCATCACTCGAGCCATTGAGGCAAGTGATGTTAGCTCAACCCCTCCGATTGTGAAAACCACAGACGGGGTGACGATCACAAAGACGAGCTGACCCTCGACCGGACCCCCACTACGCGTGGGGGCTCAAGGAAAGTTGGACTTACAAGGAGACCGAATGCGCGATCGTAGAATGATGGCTCAGATCCTAGGGAGGTGGTATGTACGAAAACTAAGAATAACTTTTTTAAAACAAGAAACGCTTTCTCCTACTAGTTTCGCTATCGTCTCCTCAATTTTTAGTGAAACCCAACCCTGGCAACGGCAAGGGGTCAGGTCTCACTAGGGGGCTGATAAGGGTATATATATACTCTTTTTGAAATAGTCGCCGCGCCCGACCCTTTCTCATGATTAAAACCTAGAGGCAAGGTTTATGGAAATGAACGACTGAGTAAGTTTGGTCGAACTGTAAGAAACCTACACCTTAGCAGCTATGGCACTCTTGTTTGCCAACGTGATCAGAGTTTCCCGCCCACACCTCAAACTCTATGGTCTTAACAATAGGAAGGGTCAGAATGCATTAACCCCTTCTTACACATAAAAAGGGAGAAAGAACAAATTTGTTCAACCAAAACAAAAGAACAGATTTGTTCAAACGAAACAAAGTAACAAAAAAGGGTCAGAACTTGTCCGCTTATTACAAAAATGACCACCCGACCTATTTAACTAACTAGCCCCTCCGAGGGAGAACTATGCCTTCTATCTTGTCCGCTAGGTCCTGTGAAAGGGGAGCCACTGCCGTTTCCATCTCCTCCAGCTCAAGGACTTCATAACTAGGTGTGTAGCCGTGACTCAACGCCTCCAGATCAATGTTGATCCCATAATGAGAACAAGCAATCATGAAGGACTGATTGACCCCGACATGAAGGGCATTCCTCTTGAGCTGGCGTACCCAAGCCATGATCTCGACGGCATGAGTCGCGAGCGAGTTGGAACCCTCCGACCGCACCACCTCAAGGTCATCGTAGACCAGTTCAAGGGCGGTGCTCAGGATACCAAGCTCATCACTCTCCACCTAAAGATTTCTCCTCACCTCGGCGAGATCCACAGCCAGCCCGGTAGAAATGCTCTTGGCCTCTAGCTTCCGGTTCGTCACCCTTTCTAGCTCGGCCTGGAGGGAGCCAACCTTCTGCTGCGTGTCGTTGCGCTCTCGGCAAGCCTGGTCAAGTTCTTAGAAAGCCTGGTCTCGCTCCTTGGAAAGCTAGGTCTCTACGGATTGAATCAGCTCATCCCGCTCCTTGCGTAGCTGAGCGACCACTGTGACATCCAGGCTCACCCTTTTCTTTAGGGCCGCAAGCTTCTCCTTGGCCCCCAGCTTCATATCCCATTCTTTCTCAACCTCACCCAGAAGGTCAAGGATCCGCTGGTGGGTTTTGGCGTCCTTCTGGAGCAACTCATCTCGCTCCTTCCTGACCCTAGCGGCTTCTTCTTCATCCTTCCATGACCTCACCGACAGGGCCTCAAACACCTTCTCGGCCTCATCAGCATCCCCACTGGCCTCGGCCACCCATGACCGAAGATTGGCCGCCTCCTCCGTGAGGGGAGTCAGCTCGACCACCCTCTGCTGGGTGACAACAAGCTAAGCTGTCACCTCCCCACACAGCCGCGCCTCCTCGACAAGGTAGTCCCAGGCTTCCTTCTATTGATGAAGGAACCAAGATTTCCCCTAGCTACGAGCTATAAGGGACTGCATAAAGACGATGGTCAGGATATAAAAAGTATATAGAGGAAGAAAAGGGCAAGAAGCAAGAACAAGCAATACCCGGCCGGAGGGAACAACAACGTCGCGCAATGCGCCCATGGCGTGGTCCAGGGCCTCGAGCACGGACAAGATCCCAACGTCGAGGCTCTCCCGCTCCATGCTCTCAGCGGCGGCATCAAGGATAAAGAGCATCGACAATGGATCCTACGGATCCGTCCACTAGGTCAGGGGCTCGCCCTGCGCGACCGAGCCGCTGCCCATCGACATCAGGGTCAGGGAGGACTCCCCGTCGGCCCTAAGCGCCGCCGACCCCTCTCACCATGACGTCCCCACCGGGACGCCCCCTCCGGCGATGGAAGAGGTCAGCGGTGCGGACATGAACCTCTTTCCTAGCACCACGCCAGGCCCCGTCGCTTGGGCCGTCGATGGCACGGGTCGCGCCGATGCCTCAGGCGACGCTGCGGTTGCGCCCGGCTGTGACCCATCTGTCACGGTCGCCGCCACCTCCACCTGCATTGGCAGGGTCACGACCGGTTGCGTCACGCCCGCCATGATCGATGCCATGAGCGCGGTCGGCAGCCCCATCCACGCCGCTGTCGGCAGCGGTATCACGGCCATCACTGGCTGCTCCACGACCTCCGAAGGCGCCCCTTGAATGCCCACGTCCACCCATCCCACCGAGGGCACGAGCGCCACTATGGCAGGCACCTGACCAACCAGTGACACGGTCACACTGGCACCGCTCCCACCTAAAATGGGCGCGACACCAACCAATGGCCGCTGCCCCGATTGGAGGCCGATGTTCTTCTTCGGCGCCAGCGCTAAAGGATTTCGATGCCTGCCGACGCTGCAAGGGACGAAAAACATAAGTCACGATGAAATCCGACTAAAACAGGAAAAACAAAGGAATTGATAAACACACCTCAGCACCGTCGGACGGTAGATGCGTTTGGGGGATGAAGCCCCCGACCCTTGCTCTTGGGTAGAACAAGACTGTTTCGAGCCAACCCCCAGCTCTTGGGTAGAGGGGCTCACCCCTGGTAGCTCCTGGGGCACATTGGCAGCGCCACCCGCCTCTGCTGGCACCTCGAGCGCGACGGCAGAGTCGCCCGCCTCTATTGGCTCCTAGGGCATGCCGACGGTATGTCCCGCCTCCGTCGGCTCCCTAGACATACCCTCTCCTCCATGGAACAGGAAGGGTCCCAACGCCTATAAGGACGAACCGATGCCTGTTAGTGCATCCTCATTCTCCAGGTTGTCCCACTCGATATCGTCGGCTACCGTTTCTTCTTTCTCCATCACCTCATCGTCGTCACCATCGTCATCATCATCGTTGTTAGTGTCCTCCCCTCGTTCCCATGCCTGCAGCTTCCACTGCTTCTTCCTCTTCTCATCCTCCTTCGCTTTCCTCAGCCGCTCGCCCTCGACGTGATTCGCCGCCCTCACGGTCGAATCCCTAGGCAACGGCGTCGGGTGATCCATGAGGATGAGGTCCCTCGGCTGGTCCTGCCCCTCTCAAAGTTAGTCTCACAGGGTCAGGAAATAAATTGAAGAGAAGGTAAGAGAAAGGGAAGCTTACGAAGACAATGTTGCCTGGCTTCGACCACATCAGAGGATGCCCTAGCACCAGGTAGATGAAATTGAGGGCGGCACCCGCGTCGTCCCACAAAGGCTCCATCACCTCCTTGATGTGTTGCGTGCTCTCGGAGTTGGGGCGCGTTCCCTCGACGAGCATCGTTCCGTCGAACGACGCCTCAGGCGCCATCGCGTATAGCGGGAGCACGTGCGTCATCAACGGCGCCACCCTCCTTGCGTGGTAAGCCCTAATGACGCCTGACCCTTTCAAGTCATTCTCCTTTAGGATGTGGATGGCAGCGATTTGGTCTCGGATCTTATTCTTGTCCTTCTCTAGGATGCCCCACTTCCTCCACTGCTCTAGGGCCTCTTCGATCAGGCGCCCAGTGAACTTCGGTAGACGGGCGGCGGCGGTGTCATTCTTGAGGTAGAACCACTATGAGTGCCACCCCTTGTTGAACATCGAGAGTCGCATGGACGGGTACTCGTGGACCCGATTGTTCCGAACTTGGATGCCGGTGTACCCCATCGACATGTGTAGCTCCTGCCTGCCGCCCTTCTCCCTCTTCTTCTAGAGGTTGACGGTGAAGAAATACCTCCACAAGTCAAAGTGGGGGCTGATCCCCAGGAATCCTTCGCACAGCGCGACGAACGCCGCCATGTGCTGGATCCTGTTGGGATTGAGATGCTGCAGCTCGATCTTGTAGAAGTGCAGCAGCCCCTGGAGGAATTTGTGGGCAGGGGTCGTGAGCCCACACTCGTGGAAGTGGCCGAACGACACCACGTAGCCGTCGGGCGGCGACGGTGAATCCTCGTTGCTAGGCAGCAACCACTCCTCGGTCGAGGTCCGCGCATGGAGAAGACCGCGATGGACGAGGCCCTCCATGCACTGGAAGGTGATGTCGAAATGGCACCACGGATCCATTGGAGGTGGGGGCAGATGGATGCGAGCTCAACGGCGAGGGACATACGGAGGCAGGAAACCTAAGTGTTGGTTGTGGAGGTAAGGATGCAAGCGTACGTATGAAAACACGGAGGGCTAACCCTTTGGTTTTATAGGGGCGAAGGGTGCGAGGAAATCAACCGCCCGCCTAAATCTCTACAGCTGCCACGACTTGTCACCACGTCTCGACGTGGGGCGTGCGCTCACAACCTATGGCCCTCCCATCAGAAAACACGCTGGATGTTTTGCCTCCCTGAATGGGACACGACCCATCATGGGTAAGAGGGATACGAAGCCGAAAACGTTCCTACGGTCCGTCTAGGCCTAGGAGTTCGAAGGTTGACCCACTGACGGGTTTGACAACCGCTACGAGCACCTTTAGAGTGAGAGGTGGAAAAGGATAGGCCCGCTAGAGGCCAGTACCCAGACGCACGAGCGCCGCGGGCATCCCGGCCCACGTTCGAGTCTCGGCCGGATATGATTCATGGTTTTTCCTCGAAGAAAGGCAGAGAGCCATCGGGACCGATCGAACGGACCCGAGAACTATATGGATTGACCGCTGAGAATTTGGAGTCGGTCACCAGCTGACCCAAGCCGGACCCCCGCGAATAGGCTGCTAGGGCCCCACTCGGACTAGCCCGTTAACAGCTCACCGAGCACCATGATTCGTCCATAGAAGAAAATCATGGCACGGCTCGGCCCCTCCGTTTTTATCGAAAAAAAATCTTGAGGGAAGATGATCACAAAGATGAGCCGACCCTCCACCGGACCCCTGCTATGGGCGGGGGCTCAAGGAAAGTTGGACTCAGCAAGGAGACCGAACGCGCGGTCGCAGAATGACAGACCCCCGTAGGGGTTAGACTTAGAAAAGACCTTTTCTGACCCACCAGATCTCACCGCACACCCAAGGGGTCCGATCACGACGAGAGGGAATCGTCGTCCCCAGGACACGCCGTGGGTGACAAAAGAAGGCCAAGGCCCTCAGAGTCCTCCCGTTTGAAAAAGCCTCCGAAGGAGTATTCTACTCCTCCGCAGGCTCAGGGGCTACTGTCGGGCACCAATATTAGGGTAACTGAAGAGGAGGAGCTAATGGTAATCAACATTGATTCATCGGAACAGTCAAGAGTGCGACTACAGCTCCAACCGACCCCCTTGGGTGTGGGCTCCGCCTCGCCCGACCACAAGGCCGCGATCTCCGCCTCGCCCGACCTTGAGGCCACGATCTTCGTCTTGCCCGGCCTTTGGGGGCGGGCTCCGCCTCGCCCGACCTCAAGGCCACGATCTCCGCCTCGCCCGACCCTATGGGTGTAGGCTCTGCCTCGCCCGACCCCTTGGGTGCAGACTCCGCCTCGCCCGACCCTTGGGTTTGGTCTCCGTCTCGCCCGACGGGGACCTATACCGCCGCCAACCACTCCAGGTCCAAGCGTATTGGTCTGGCTCAAAACTCTGATGCCAAGGAAGAGACCGGCACGCCCCGATGTAACCCGTGGCCATGACGGGCCATACCTAAGGGTTCACATAAGAACAGAGTCGGATGTGCCGGTGCTGTTCTACCTAACAATCGTACGAACGCTGACAGACGCGTCAGTTCACCACGACGTCCGTTGGGACGGAATGGACCGCCACGACCGGCAGGTGACGCCTGCGCATGGCTCCAGTGACGAACAGGGCCACGACGCGGAGCCGTCCCTGTTGACATCTACAGGATCAGCGGGACCCGCATGAAGAAGAAGGACCCGGCGATCCTAAAGGCCTTCTTCTCTCTCTCTTTCTTCTCTTTTCCTCTGCTGTAACCCGTGCTTTCCCTTGGCCTATAAAAGAGAAAGCAGGATGTCCCATGAGCGGGACCGATCGATCGACCCATCAAAAACCGATCGATCTAGATCTAGAAACACACAAGAACACCATACGAACACACGGCTGAGCAGCGATCGAGCTCTCAGCACCCATTCACTCCTTCCACCAGAGACTTAGGATCATTTCCCTCGCTCGCCTGTTTGTACCCCCTACTACAAACTTTCAGTGCTAGTAACATGAGCAGCAGCGACGAACTGGACGTAGGGACTTTCTGCCCGAACCAGTATAAACCCCGTGTCCTATAAGCACACCATCCGAGCTAGACGCGCAATACTATAAATTTACTCGTCGGTGGTAACTCGAAACACCGACAAGAAGGTCATCTGAGCTAGCAATATGGTTCAAACTTATGACTTGGTAATTATTTCAAAGCTATATTATTTTAACTTATTGGATTTGAAACTAAACTTGTATTAATTACTTGTAACACTATTGTAATATTATTTCCGCTGCAAACTCTTTGTATGTGATATGTATTTACTTAATCAAGTGCGATCTTGGTTATGAAGTTGATTTATCGAGGCCTTCATGGTACTCGACGGACTACCGGGTTTATATAAGTGACGATATGCACGTATCAACATATTTAACGAGGACAGCCATACTTAATCTTGTATAAATTAAACGGTTCTGTCACAACGAGCGAAACCCTACATGGACGACCTTGTAGGCCAGCCGGAGCCCCTTCGGAACTATGTATTGGGAGTGCTTACCTGACAGATAGACGAGCGCTTCAGACCAGGTATACAGTTACATGAATTCCAGCCTGATTCTATTGTTTTTTCATGTAAACATGTCGATTAGACTTACACTGGTTAAACCGTTGTTTCTCTTATCCGCCTAAAACGACCCATATAGTACCACCTGCTGAATTGGGAGCGGGTAAAATCTACATAGACGCGGTGGCCACCCAGGGACCAGGAACAGTGCTAGACCTCAGCTATATGATGATACTAAGCTTCGAGACCTCTACTATCATAAGTGCAGTGTTTTTGTAAGGTGTACGACGCCGTGCCTGCAGATCTGTGATGCGGCTCACCGGTTCTGTGCCGACCTTGGTCCAGCTCTTCAGAGTATTTATGACCATACTCGGCTCTGTCGAACCGTGTCGAGTGGACAGAACTTATCACGCCCCGCTCGCATACCCTTAAATCCAACTTGATTTGTTTTTTTTTCATTTAGAATAGTATTTTTTTCTCACAAAATCCCTCCTAAATTTCTCACAACCATCTAAATTTCTCTGGAACCGTGCTTTTGTTGACCGGATCAGGCTTGAGGCATCATACACATAGCATGCCCCGTTTTCCCGTGCCATCAGACCACCCATCAGCCTCGCCAAGTTCAAGGACGGACCATCCATATATGAGGTAGACGTTTCTTTGGCTATCTCTGTGTATATACTCCATCGGTCTCTAAATGGTAGTCGTCATGATTCACGTGTCGATAACTTTGATTCAATTTATAGAAAATACGTGTAATATTTCAATCTCTAAATAAATTTATTAAAAAACTAGATTCAAATATCTATCTAATTATAATAATTATATATCATAAATATTAATATTTTTTAATATATATTTAGTCAAAGTTATTTTTTGAAAAGTGAAAACGACAAACATTTAGAAACGAAAGGGAGTATATGCCACGTGTCTTTCCTGGAAAAGAAAACAAAATTAGAGCTCTGCCTACATAGTTAACTGTTGTTGCCTATCATTTCGAAACCAGGCGGGTGGACCAGATTGTCCTACTGTCCGTCTGCGTACTATCCTCAATGTGATTGCTCGAATGTTCCATAGAACGACGGTGTCTATTAGCACCAGGGCAAGGAGGGACCGTGTTCGCTGGTTACATTTTAAACTTATTTTGGCTGATTTTGATGAATTCAATAATGCTATGTGAAAAAGAATAAGCTGACCAGCTAAGACCAGACAAGGAGAAGAGGCGGAGGCAGTTGCCATCTGCCGGTTCCTCAGGTCCGCGACACATGTGCTGGGTTACAGTGTCGTTGACCAGAACTACCCTAGCCTTGCTAGGTTGGTGACTGATATGAACAAGTACAATGAGCAGCTGGTTGAGCTGCGGATCTGTGCTGACAAGGCTGTAGGGATGGTGCACAGTGCACGTGAAACCATCAAGGACGTGCACGAGATGCTTACGCTGCAAGTCCCTCCTGAGGAAATAAAGGAGCTGAGTAGTTCAGTTGGTGAGCTGCTTATCTGCATGGAAGGCCACTGGACGGCTGTCAATTAGGCGTTTACAGCTTTCAAGCAAGACGAGATATGCACAGCACCGCTTTATTTTGCATATAGACACACGAGTGTATGTGACGGGCTATTAACATGCGCGCTTGGCTTGGCAGGAGCTATACAATTCTCTCAGACTACAGACGAGATATGCAAAACCGTCTGCAGCAGCTCCGGTGAACAGGTGCGTCATAGTTTCTATCCCATCTCACAGTCATCAGTTCTACAGGGTTTTCATTGCAGTTAGGCATTAGTACAGCAGATGTGCTGCTAACTATGTTGTGCCCATGTATTTTCTGTCAAAATTTAGTCTGGATATATTGATGACGGCCAGCAGCTTAGTGTGTGTGCTCTTATTTCTAGATTAGCTTAGTTGACAGTTCGGTTTTGGTCCCCGTGGATGTGTTTTCCTAATTGCTGGCTCATGACGGACCTAGAACCATACCATACCTTTCTTGAGCAAGAATCAATATATGATGCTTTCCACCTTAGTGCGTGCACTCTTATTTCTAAATTAGCTTAGTTGCTGCTGTTATTCTTTCAGCTGAAGCAGAACTTTTCGAGGCCTGGACCGCAGCTGAAGAAATCCCTGTGATAAGTCTGTTGGATCAACTAGACATACATCTAGTGGATACAACCTTTCTATTTGTGATAAAAGATATAGTTCATCATAATACATGAAGAAATAGAGTAACAGAGAGGAGAGGGTGGGAGGTGAGACATCACCGACCGTTGGTGGGTTTGGCGGAGGAGCTGGAGCCGTTCATGGTTGATGGTGTCCGGGCAGTGAAGTGGTGACAGCGTTGAGGTCGGTGTAGTGAAGACAGTGACCTAGAGGCGGCGGTGAAGTGGTCCAGTGGAGCTTCCCGTCACTGGCTGCGCACCCTCTCGAGATTGGGCTAGGGTTTGTCGGTGGGGCCACTGTGCGTGCTCACGGTGAACCTCGTTAAGAGAGCCGCCGGCCACCACCTCTCTATATAGCGCAGTGTGACGGGGCCCATCAACCATGTACGGTTGGGCGCCCCCGATTAGGGCGCGGATCCAAGGCCAATTGGTTGGAGATCATCTAACATTCTCTCCCTTGATCTCACCTTATGACTTAATCTCAACTTACTTACTTTATCTTGTTCCCATTCTATCACAGATCAGTGCATAGAGCGTGCCTCATCGTCACGGTTAGTTGCCACTAGATTAAACAGCTACAATGCACCTCTCTGTTTTGAAACAGATTCTCAACTATACCCTTATTGTCCAGGAATCATAGGCTTTCCCTTAAACCCATGCCGGCTAAGTGTTCTCTAAACACGCTGGGTGGTAAACCTTTTATAAGCGGATCCGCGAGCATCTTTTCTGTTCTTATATGCTCAAAACTAATTATATGATCCCGGACTTTATCTTCCACAACATAATACTTTATGTCAATGTGTTTGGCAGCACCACTTGACTTATTGTTGTGAGCATAATATACTGTTGGATTATTATCGTAGTATAACTTGAGTGGTTTATGTATGTCGTCTACCACTTTTAACCCGGGCATGAATTTCTTTAGCCAAATCACCGGCCATGTGGCCTCATAACATGCTACAAACTCAGTATACATTATAGACGATGTAGTGACGGTTTGCTTTGAACTTTTCCACGATATAGCTCCTCCTGCGAGAGTGAATATGTATCCTAACGTGGATTTTCTGTCATCTCCTGCATAATCAGAATCTGTATACCCCTCTATATGCAGGGAATCAGATCTTCTGTACGTTAGCATGAGACCCTTTGTACCTTACAGGTAACGCAAAACTTTCTTTACTAATTTCTAGTGTTCTATTCCTGAAATACTCTGATATCTGCCAAGTAACCCGGTAACAAATGCTAAGTCAGGGCGAGTACACACTTGAGCATACTGTAAACTTCCGACAGCTGAACAATATGGAACCGCTTTCATTTGATCGATCTCATATTGGTTTCTGGGACATTGAAATTCTCCATATCTGTCGCCCTTGACTATGGGAGCAGGTGAAGACTTACAATTATGCATACTGTATTTTTTTAGAACTTTTTCTAAATATAACTTTTGTGATAATCCTAAAACCCCCTTTTCTCTATCTCGGTAAATCTCTATTCCTAGAACGAACGAAGCTTCACCGAGATCCTTCGTATCAAACTTTGAGGACAAGAACTTCTTTGTTTCTAGTAGTAGATTAACATCACTGCTAGTGAGCAAGATGTCATCCACATACAAGACTAGAAAAATATATTTTTCATTCTTGAACTTTGCATAAACGCAATTGTCCTCTATATTTTCTTGAAACCCAAACGTTCTTATTGTACTATCAAACTTCAAATACCACTGTCTTGAAGCTTGTTTTAATCCGTAAATGGATTTCTTCAGGCGGCATCCCATACATTCTTTTCCTTCCACAACAGAACCTTTTGGTTGTGCCATGGAAACATTTCCCTCTAGATCCCTATTTAGGAACGCCGTCTTTACATTCATCTGATATAATTCTAAATCGTAATGTGCTATAAGCATCATTATGATTCTAAAAGAATCCTTACATGAGACTGGAGAAAATATCTTATTATAATCTATGCCTTCCCTTTGCGTGAAACCTTTTGCCACGAGTCACGCTTTAAACCTTTCTATATTCCCTTTGGAGTCATGTTTAGTTTTATAGACCTATTTACAGCCTACTGTCTTGGCTCCTTAAGGAATTGTTATTAAGTTCCAAACACCGTTGGTTTTCATTAATTTTATTTCATCTTCCATGGCTTCAAGCCACTTGGATGAGTGAGCGCTTCTCAAGGCTTCTTCAAATGAGGTGGGATCACCCTCCATTTAAAATTCCTCACATTCATAAACTTCGTAGTCATCAAGAATGGCTGATCTCCTGACTCTTTGAGACCTTCTAGGGGCCTCGTTAGATGACACTTGTTCTATATGAGGTTGTTGTTGCTCTCCCTCATGTGTGACAATGGTTTCTAGGGGATCCTGAAGGACAGGTTCCTCATGTTTATTCATTGTTGCCACAGGAGAACTAACAACAGGTGTTGTTACTACAGTGTCTTGCACTGTTGGTACAGCAACATCAGGTAGCGTGAAGAATGGCTCCTGAACCATAGGAGTGAGCACATATACCCGTTTCTCTTCAAAACTAATTTCTCGCGCTGATCATATTATCCTCCAAGAAGACAGCATGTCTTGTTTCTAAAACTTCGTTTGTCTGTCAGGATAATAGAAGCGATAACCTTTTGACTTTTCTGGATATCCAATGAAATAGCAACTGACTGTCTTAGAGTCTAGCTTCCCTATGTTTTGGTTAAAAACTTTTGCCTCAGTTGGACAACCCCACACACGTAAATAGTTAAGTGAGGGTTTCTTTCCTGTCCACAACTCATACGGTGTTTTGGGTACCGACTTGCTTGGCACTCGATTAAGAATATGAATGGTGATTTTTTAACGCTTCCATCCATAAACTTATCGGTAGGGTAGAGTAACTTATCATGCTTCTCACCATATCCATTAAGATATGGTTGCGTCTTTCAGCTACTCCATTTGCTGAGGCTCGTCCGGTGTAGAATACTGGGCTACTATGCTATTTTCCTGTAAGAACCTTGCAAAGGGTCCAGGAACTTGGCCATATGGGGTGTGTCGACCGTAGTACTCTCCCCCACGGTCGGACCTTACTATTTTAATCTTTAAGTTATGCTGATTTTCTACTTTAGCCTTAAATATCTTAAAATTATCCAATGCTTCTGATCTTTCCTTAATTGGATAAATATAGCCAAAACGAGAACAGTCATCTGTGAATGTTATAAATGAATCATAACCATCCACACTCTTCACAGGAAAAGGACCATAGATGTCTGTGTGAACTATTTCTAAAATTCATGCGTTTCGTTTGACATCTTTCTTTATTTTCTTAACGTACTTTCCTTTTATGGAATCTATGCATTGTCCTAAATCTGAAAATTCTAAAGGCGGAAGAATTGATTTCTTAATCAATTGCTCTATTCTCCCCCTCGAAATATGTCCTAAACGACAGTGCCATAATTTCAAAGATACATCATGCACTCTCTTCCGCTTATTTGTTGCATTCATAAACGATGAAGCATTCTCATTCTCAGTGCTCACATCATTCATATTTTCAGAAAGTGATAATAAATAAAGCTTGTCTTGTCGGAAGGCAAGACCAACACACTTATTATTAACTACAATCTGACATTTGCCATTATCAAAATGATAATCATATCCGTCATCATCTAGTCGTGAGACACTTATTAAGTTTCTACGCAAAGAGGGTACATAAAGAATATCTGAAAGTTGTAGTCTAAAATCATCATCTAATTCTAGAGATAGATCTCCAATGGCTTTAATTTCAGCTTCAACTCTATTTGCAACTTTAATTCTTCTTTCTCCTCTTTGCAGGGTCCTCCTCGTACGGAATCCTTGTAATGAATTTGCAACATGAACAGTTGCACCTGAATCAATCCACCAAGTAGATTTTGCATAACTTAAATACAATGATTCATTTATGAATGTAATGAAATCCTCACCTCTCTTCAGATGGCTCTTCAGGAAGTCTGGACAGTCTCTCTAGTAGTATCCATGCTTCTTGCACCATTTACATTGATCCTTCTCAGCTTGAGCATTGTTGTTCTTTGGATGGTGATCATTCTGTGGGGCTTTTCCTTGAAGTTTGGCATTCTTATTGAAGTTCTTCTTCTTGTTGTCCTTCACAAGGTTAGCAGAGTCACCCTATAAGGATTTCAGCCTCTCCTTTTCTTGCACACATATTGCAATGAGCTTCTCAATGTCCCACTTATCGGGCTGCATATTGTAGTTAACAACAAAAGTTTCATACTCTTTCGGCAAGGAAGCAAAAACTAAATGAATCAGGAACTCATCTTTGAGCCCCAAATTCATTGGCTTGAGCTTGGATGCCGTGTTGCTCATCTTCAATATGTGTTCTCTTATGCCTCCACCAGAGTATTTATCATTGAATAATTTCTTTATCAAGATGCTTGCATAAGCCTTTGAAGAGCCAGTAAACTGACTCTCCACTTTCTTAAGATACTCAGTGGCGGTATCACAATCTAGGATTGATCCCCTCATAGCATCTGAGATAGTGGACTTGGCCACCATCAAGCACTTACGGTTCGAGATGTCCCATTTCTTCCGATCAAGATCGTATTTCATTCTAATTTATGCATGATCTCGCTTTCGAGCATTGAAATCAGCATCAGTCTTATTTTCTGCCCTCACCGGGTCCTCTGGCTTAGTAGGACACGGAGAGGTAAGTGCTAAGTCATTCTCGGATAGCACAAGTGCGAGCTCATACTTCTCTCGCCATACTCTATAGTTGCCCCTTCAAGAGGCGGAATATGCGAGATAAAAGCCATTGGGTTGAGTCCTGAAAAACTATGTTAGAGAAAGTGAGAAAACATAACAAAATAATTCCATGCCTTAATTTAACGTTGGTCAAAATTAAAACATACAACTTCTTCTACATTAATTCTACATCACCGTTGGGTAGAAAATAGAATTAATGCATAAACTCATAAATCAAATATTTATAATATTGCTATCAACAACTTTGGTCAGAAAATTGCAAAATCATAAATTTACTGAAAATTATAACTACTCCTCAAAATTAAATCCTCCTATTGGTTCGAATTTAATTAGAAGATCATAAACATCATCATTCGCAGCGAAAACATGAAAAATACTTTATCTACTTTTCAGAAGCATTTTACTCAACTCATCTACTCTCTGAAAAATTTATTCCGTTGGTTCAAATTTTGACAGAGATTTAATCATCAAAACTTAACATTATTCATCAAAAAAGGCTTCTGAAAATCATAAAACAAAAAAGAAAAACGGCACTATGTATTTGGCCCGAAAGCCCACAACGGCCCAGCAGAGCCTGTGCGCGCGCGCGGTGCCTCCCCGCGCCTAGGCCGCAACCTGGGCCTGGGCTGGGAATTCTCTCGCCCGTCTGGGCTCAATCCGGCCCGAGTGTTCTCGGTCGTTCATCTGCATCGGACGGTCGAGCGCGCGTGTCGGCCGAACAAAAACCCGACGCCGTGGCCACCCCCCGAAACCCTATCTCATTTCTTCCCTCTCCCTCTCCCAGCGCGAAGCAGAGCAGCGACGGCGACCACCCGCAGTGCAGCCGGAGGAAAGAACTCGTCGGCGCACGCGTTCACCCAAGGGTGAGCTCGCCGCCGTCGAGCGGTCTTGCTGCGGTGCCCTACGCCCAATCCCGGTAGGATACACGTTGTGGCGAGGCCGTGCCCTCCGGTGGCTCCCTCCCCGCGCCCCGGCGAAGCGGCGACGCGGTCTTCTTCCCGTGCAAACGGTGGTGTCGACGGAGGCAAGAAAACCCAGGTAGGTTCCTCCCCTTCTCCGTCCTTTCTCCTTTAGGGTTAGGGTTAGGGTTTCATCCAGATCAAAAATTGAATCACCTACTTCTAATTTCTTCTTCTTTTCTATCGCAAAGCCTAGATCTACACCCAGATTAGGCTCGACTGATACCATTGATAAGTCTGCTGGATCAACTAGGCATAAATCTAGTGGGTACAACCTTTCTATTCGTGATAAAAGATGCAGTTCATCCTAGTACATGAAGAAAACATCACCGACCGACGGAGTGTTTGGCGGAGGAGCTGGAGCCGTCCATGTTGATGGCGTCCAGGCGGTGAAGTGGTGACAGCGTTGAGGTCGGTGTAGTGAAGACAGTGGTATAGAGGCGGCGGTGAAATGGTCCAGTGGAGCTTCCCGTCATTGGCTGCGCACCCTCTCGAGATCGGGCTAGGGTTTGTCGGTGGGGCCACTGTGGCTGCTCACGGTGAACCTCGTTAAGAGAGCCGCCGGCTCCCACCTCTCTATATAGCGCAGTATGATGGGGGCCACCAATCATGTAGGGTTGGACGTTCCGATCAGGGCGTGGATCTAGGATCTAATTAGCCCCGGTTGGAGATCATCTAAATGTAAACAGGTTCTTCCCCGACGTGCTGCTGTGAGACTGGTGCTGGTGCTTTGTCATGTTTAAATTGTCCGCTTAGTTATCAGATCGAACTCAAGGGTGCCTACTACTTTCCTTAGAAAATGTAACTGGTCATGTGGTCTTTTTTAGTGTGTTCTGCTGTGCCGGCAAAACAACTATATGTCAGTTTGCCATTCCGTCCTGGAACTGATGTTGTGTGGGACAAGTACACTGTGCTACTGTGTTTTACTGTGCCATTCAGAACTCGAAATAGTCTTTTACATTGCCTAGGGTCAGTTTGGTTGTCGAAATTTTTGGCAAAATAATACTGTAGCGTTTTTGTTGTTATTTGGTAATTAGTGTCCAATTATAGTCTAATTAGGCTTAAAAGATTTGTCTTGTAGATTTCGTCTAAACTATGTAATTAGTTTTATTTTTTATTTATATTTAATACTTCATGCATGCGTCCAAAGATTCGATGTGATAAAGAATCTTGAAAAATTTAGCATTTTAGGAGGGAACTAAACAGGGCTAGGGTTTCTGAAATTTCGATGAATCGAGTTCGCTTTCTATTCCTGAATGGAATTGGCCACGTTGTTGGTTCTATTTCCGTCTGATCAGATATTTAGATTTGGTCTCAACACAGATTCTGAGTACTTATGCCACTATATGTATTTGCAGACAAGGTGATGGTTGTTATTTATTGGTCTCTTAATTAGTGCATATACTTGGATGATCCTAACCAGCGTGGACCCGGAGACATGGGTTTTGATTATTTTGATAGCCCCTCTTTTTTCATGCAAGACATATGCCCCCGTCTATTCTTCGGACTACAGCTATAAGTCATGAAAGATACCTTATCTGTGTGTTTAAAAAACAAGAAAAAATCAAGTCTATGTATAACACGTGTTATTTCGTTTGCCAGGTAGAACTACGGGCATCGCTCGCGCGCATGGGCACGCGCAAGTCATTAGGAGTGTGTTTGGTTTGGAGACCAAGTGGGTTGGGTTGGGATGAACCTAGTTTTTTGGATGGAATGAACCCATCTCATGTTTGGTTTGAGAGTCGGAGCCGTTCCAGTTTTCTGTTTGGTACGAGGGATGGAATGGGTTGGGATGGATGGTACTGTTAACTCCGTTAGTAACTACCTGTGTGGGACATAGCTGTCAGTGACTCATCCCTTTTCTTCCACCTCCCGTCGCACCGCCCTGCACCAGCGGCCCGCACCGCGTCGCCCTGCCCCGGCGCGCCCTGCACCGCGCAGCCCTGCCCCGCCATGGCAGCCACCTCCCCGAGCCAGAGCTCGCCCGCCATGGCCGCCACCTCCTCGAGCTCCGAGCTCGCTCGCCCTGCTGCCACCTCCCCGAGCCCGCGCTCGCCTGCCCTAGCCGCCCCCGTCACCCGCTGCTCGTCCAGATCCGGAGGCCAGAGGAGCTGCCCCGCGCCGCGCCACCATGGACGGAGCTCGACGTGCCGCCATGGCTGGGGTCGAAGCTCGCCCCGCATTGCGCTGCCATGCCTACCGAGGGCCAAGGGCCAGGGGCTCGTCCCGCGTCGGAGGTCGGGGGCCAGGGGCTAGAGGTTGCACGGAGCTGTGCCAAGGCCGAAGCATCCGGACATCGCTGGGCGCCAGAGGTCGCCCATGCCGGCGATGGAAAAGCATCCGAGCAACCCGGCGTCTGCGGTCACCAACGGAGATGCAACGACGTCCAACTGGGTCGAGATGATTCCTCCGATTTGATGGTATCCGTCAAACCCAGAGGGAATATACCTTGTGCGAGATAAATCCAACCCATTAATTCTAGAATCATCTAGGACGGACCCGGGATATCCAGTTGAACCCGTAAACACACACCCTAGTATCTATCGCTAGCAAGCGGCCAGGAGCGCTCCAGGAGCATTCGCGCGGCACAGCGCCACGCAGCCCTGCACGCCGCCCCAGGCCCAAAGGGCAGAGGTGGAGGTCGCCCACACCACACCAGCTCCCAGTTCTGACAACACCATGGCTGGCTCGTGCGGTCACGTCGAGTTTCTCTACACGCATCTTCTCGTGGCCATCGTGATGTGCGCAATAGCATGAATCCGTGGCCACGTCATCGGTTCTCTCGTGCGGTGCCAGCAACCCAGATGAGCGCAGACCATACAAGGTCACACGAGAGGCTGAGCCAGCATCATACCCCGCACCTCGCGGAGAGGAGGTGCGAGCGCGGCAGCAACGAGTGCGGGTCGTGGGAGAGCGAAGGACGCAGACTCCCGGAGGAATCGGCCTGGCCGTTGAACTGTAGCGGGCAGTGGATGTTTCCGTTAACACCCAGCCCCTGCCACGCGCTAACGCTACCTGCTGGCACAGCGAACGCCACCATCGACCTCGGATCCGTCGGCGACCCCTAATCGCTAGGCGCTAGGTTCGGCGCGTTCCAACATAAAGGCGTCCAGCATGGCAGGGCGCGCGCCGGCTCCTCGGTAGCACCGCGGCAGTCGGCACGGCTGCTCTGTGGTGTCAAATCAGGTGGGAACAGGTGGAGGCCGTGGTCGTGATGCATTTGCTGCTCTGGCTAAGCTTGCAGGCAGGCTCGTTCGCGGCCGGCCGCTAACCCACGTCGCTCGCCGCAAAGTTTGTTAATGGGCTTGCAACAAATTTTTCGTGGACATAACAGACTACGATGCAAAACCTACGAGACCCGCTACACTGCAATGGAGGCTACGTGTGCACTATCTCTCTGCGCGTACAGTATCTACACATATCCTGTAAGAACTTGGAACATGCAAGCTAAATTTTCATATCCAGTTAATCGACGAGCAAGGATGATACAGATTTGCACTGATCATTTTAATTTTCATATCCCGGCTATATATATAAGTATAACAACATCCAGAAATACAGGTACAGAAACAAAGACACATATCCTATAACAAAAATTATTGTTACTAAACAAAGACGTCAAAGACGTAACGTATGGATGCCGCTCTGCAACTCTACATTGACTAAAACATCCTATCACCATGGGTTCATGGCCATTTCAATAACTGAAGCTTTTTTCCGGTCACTGCTTAATTTAGTCCGTCTTCATGGTCTTCTGAACTGATGAAAGATACATATACACACAACTCCCTTTCAATCTGTCGATTCTTGACTTGATGCGTTCTATTGAACAAATGTTCAGTATAAGTTGCAAACAACTTCCATAGCATGTCTGTGAGCTGTAGCAACAACGATTACCAGAGTTGAACAAGAGTCCTACGTAATGGTCCAGGGCTTCGAGCACGCACACGATCCCTGTGTCGAGGCTCTTCCGCTCCATGCTCTCTGCGACGTCGTCAAGGATAAAGAGCGTCGACGTCGGATCCTGCGGATCCATCCACTGGAGCGGGGGCTCACCCCGCGCGGATGAGCCGCTGCCCACCGACATCAGGGTCAGGGATGACTCCCCGCCGGCCCCAACCGCCGCTGACCCCTCTCGTCGTGACGTCCCCGCTGGGACACCCCCTCCGGCAACGGAAGGGGCAACGGTGCGAATGCGAACCTTTCTCCCAACACCACGCCAGGCGCCGTCGCTTGGGCCACCGATGGCACGGGTCATGCCGATGCCTCAGGCGACGCTGCGGTTGCGCCCGGCTGTGACCCATCTATCACGGCCGCCGCCGCCTCCACTTGTGACGGTAGGGTCATGGCAGGCTACGCCGCGCCCACCATGGTCGACGCCACGAGCTCGGTCGGTAGCCCCGTTCGTCCCGCGATCGGCAGCGGTATCACAGCCATCACCGGCTGCTCTGCGACCTCCGAAGGCGCCCCTTGAACGCTCGCGTCCACCCATCCTGCCGAGGGCACAGGCGCCACCATGGGCGGCGCTTGATCGGCCGACGACGCGGTCACACTGGCGCCGCTCCCACCCAAAACGGGTGTGACCTCGATTGGAGGGCGATGCACTTCTTCGGCGCCGGCGCCAAAGGATTGCACTGCCTACCGACGCTGTAAGGGACGAAAAACATAAGTCACGATGAAATCCGACTAAAACCGGAAAATAGAGGAATTGATAACTCACCTCAGTGCCGTCGGGCGGCAGATGCGTTTGGGGGACGAACCCCCCGACCTTTGCTCCGCCTCATCGGAACGAGGCCGTTTCGAGCCCGCCCCTGCTCCTGAGAAGAGGGGCTCGCCCTTGGTAGCTCCTGGGGCACATTGGTGGAACGCCTCGCTCCCCTCGGCTCTTGGAGCGCGACGGCGAAGTCACCCGCCTCCGCTGGCACCTCAGCCGCCCGCCTCTGTTGGCTCCTGGGGAAGGCCCGCCCCCTGCTCCTGAGCAGAGGGTCTCACCCCTGGCAGCTCCTAGGGCACATTGGCGGAACGCCCTGCTCTCCTTGGCTCTCAGAGCGCGACGACAGAGCCACCCGCCTTCGCTGGCACCTCGGGAGCGACGGCAGAACCGCCCGCCTCTGTTGGCTCCTGGGGAAGGCCGATGGTACATCCCGCCTCCGTCGGTTCCTAGGGGGCATCGTCGGAATGGCCTGCCTCCGCCGGCTCTCCAGACGTGCCCTCCCCTCTAAGGAACGGGAAGGGCCCCGATGTCTGCAAGGATGAACAGACACCTGTCAGCGCATCCTCGTTCTCTAGGTTGTCCCACTCGATATCGCCGTCTACCGTTTCTTCTTCCTCCATCACCTCATCGTCGTCACCATCGTCATCGTCGTCATCATCGTCAGTGTCCTCTTCTCGTTCCCACGCCCGGAGGTTTCGCTATGTCTTCCTCTTCTTGTCCTCCTTCGCCTTCCTCAGCCGCTCACCCTCGGCGTGATTTGCCACCCTCATGACCGAATCCCTCGACAGCGACACCGGGTGATCCGTGAGGATGAGGTCCCATGGCTGGTCTCGCCCCTCTCAAAGTTAGTCTCATGGGGTCGGGAAATCAATTGAAGAGGAGGCAAGAGAAAGGGAAACTTACGAGGACAACGTAGCCTGGCTCCGACCGCAATGGAGGATGCCCCGACATCGGGTAGACGAAGTCGAGGGCGGCACCCGCGTCGTCCTGTAAAGGCTCCATCGCCTCCTTGATGCGTTGCGCGATCTTGGAGTTGGGGAGCGTTCCCTCGACGAGCGTCGTTCCGTCGAACGACGCCTCGGGCGCCATCACATATAGCGGGAGCGTGCGCGTCATCAATGGCGCCACTCTCCTCGCGTGGTAAGCCCTGATGACGCCCGACCTTTTCAGTCCATTCTCCTTCAGGATGTGGATGGCGGCGATGTGGTCTCGGATCTTCTTCTTGTCCTTCTCCGGGATGCCCCACTTCCTCCACTGCTCCGGGGCCTCTTCGATCAGGCGCCCGGTGAACTTCGGCAGAGGGGCAACGGACGAGGCCCGTGCGCAGAGAAGACCGCGACGGACGAGGTCCTCCATGCGCTGGAAGGTGATGTCGAAACGGCACCACGGATCCATTGGAGGTGGGGGCGGATGGATGCGAGCTCAACGACGGCGGAGATGCGGAGGCAGGAAACCTCAGCGTTGGTGGTGACGGCGTGGCTACGGAGGTAAGGATGCAGGCGTGTGTATAAAACATGGAGGGCTAACCCTTTGGATTTATAGAGGCGATGGATGTGAGGAAACCTACCACCCACCTAGATCTCCACGCCTACCACGACCTGTCACCACGTCTCGTCGCGGGGCATGCGCACACAACCTATGGCTGTCCCCTTAGAAAACGCACCAGACGTTTCGCCTCCCCGAACGAGCCACGACCCGTCACAGGTAAGAGGGATACGGAGCTGAAGACGCTCCTACGGCCCGTCTAGGCCTAGGAGTTCGAGGGTTGGCCCACCGATGTGTTTGACAACCGCTCCAGACACCTTTAGAGTGAGGGGCGGAAAGGGATGGGCCCGCTAGCGGCCAGTACCCGGGTGCACGAGCGCCGCGGGCATCTCGGCCCACGTTCGAGTCTCGGCCGGATACGATCCATGGTTTTTTCTAGAAGAAAGGCAGAGAGCCCTCGAGACCGGTCGGATGGACCCGAGAACTATACGGATTGATCGCTGAGAATCTGGAGTTGGTCACCAGCTGACCCAAGCCGGACCCCCGCGGATGGGATGCCGGGGCCCCACTCGGACAAGCCCGTTAACGGCTCACCGAGCACCACTATTCATCTATAGGGGAAAATCATGGCACGGCTCAATCCCTCCATTTTTATCGAAAAAAACGCATGAGGGAAGACGAGCCGACCCTCGACCGGACCCCTGCTACGGGCGAGGGCTTGAGGAAAGTTGGACTCGCAAGAAGACTGAACGCGCGGTCGCAGAACGACAGACCCCCGTAGGGGTCGAAATCAGAAAAGGCCTTTTCTGACCCACCAAATCTCACGGCTATACCCCCGAGGGGTCCGATAACGATGAAAGGGAATCGCCGTCCCCAGGACACGTTGTGGGCGATAAAAGAAGGCCGAGGCCCTCAGAGTCCTCTTGTTCGGAAAAGCCTCCGAAGGAGTATTCTACTCCTCCGCAGGCTCGGGGGCTACTGTCGGAGAGCAATACTAGGGTACCCGAAGAGGAGGAGCTAATGGTCATCAACATTGATTCGTCAGAGCAGTCAAGAGCGCGACTACAGCTTCAACCGACCCCTAGGTGCGCAGGCTCCGCCTCTCCCGACCCTGAGGCCACAAGCTCTGCCTCGCCCGACCCTGAGGCCACAGGCTCGGCCTCACCCGGCCCTTGGGGGCGGGCTTGGCCTCGCCCGACCCCGAGGCCACGGTCTCCGCCTCGTCCGACCCTGAGGCCACGGGCTCCGCCTCACCCGACCGCTGGGGACGGGCTCCACCTCGCCCGGCCTCTGGGTCGGGGGCTCCGTCTCACCCGACCCTCAGGCGCGGCTCTGGACGGAAGCCCATACCGCCGCCAACCACTACGGGCCAGAAAGTACAAACTAAGGCCAAACTTCTAGCATCGGGCAGGGAGCGAGCACATCTCAACATGACCCGTGCCTATGACATGTCACTCCAGAGAACTCACATCACCAACAGTGACGGATGCGTGGTCACTATGTTGCCTACTCGTTGTACGGCCGCTGACCAGCACGTTGGTTTGCCACGTCGCCCGCCGAGGCGAAATGGGACGTCACGACCCGCTGACAACGCCAGGGCGTGGTATCAGCGGCGAACAGGCGCCCGGCGTGGAGCCATCCCTGTCACCATCTGCAGTGTCTGCGGGACCCGCAAAAAGGAAAAGAAAGGCCCGACGGTCCTAGAAGCATTCATCTCCTTGCCTCTTATCCCTCTTTCTCTGTGTAACATGCTCTTCTTCTTTGTCTATAAAAGGAGAAGCAGGACGTCTAGGAAGGGGGCGGTTCACCACTCTACACGGCTGTAGACATCAAAACACACGCCCTAACACGCCTTAGGAGCACACACACATCAGAGACTTGGGACATGTCCCTCTCTCACTCGTTTGTAACCCATACTATAAACTTTATGTGCCGGTAACACGAGCAGCAACGACGAACTGGACGTATGGACTTTCTGCCCGAACCGGTATAAACCTCGTGTCCTCTAAGCATACCATCCGAGCCAGACACGTAATACTAGAAATTTACTTGTCGGTGGTAACTCGAAACACCGACAACTACTAGTACTGAAAAAGATCAATCTAACCATTATCATGGTAAAAGATCAATCTAACCATTATCATGGTCCCAACCTTTTGTCAGAGCAAGTATCTTCTACAAATCCTGAAAAAGGATCAATCTAACGTTCAATCATGGTCCCAACACGAGCGAGTTTATGTGCACACCCATTACAAAACCAAAATGCATGAAAAAAAAATCAACTTAAACAAAATTTATAGACCACCACTAACCTGATTCGGGTATGTTCAAGACATAACGCCTCTCCCTTCTTATCGTGTGTTGTTGTCAATGGTGTGCAAGATGAGCATTGGATATATCTAGTGCTTGAAACTGATGCCATACAGGTGAAATAAGCACATATGGAGAAGACTTTCGCCTATAAATCCTGGGCAATCTCATCCGGAGTTGGAAGCATTGATAGTTGGCGAGTTCGTCAAGTCTTTGAGATGCTCTGCGCCAACAGAATGAAACAAAGTAGCACATGCTTTTTTTTTTTTTTTTTTTTGGAAACAAGTAGCACATGCTTTTGTAGGGATGGGTAAATCCCTCTCAGCGGAGGATGATCCTGTAATGGTTGGTGCTCACTCTTGTCCTCTTCGCGGTTGCCAAGCGATTTAGCTGGATCGTGGTCTTAATGCAATACCCAAATTCTTATCAAAAAATAACGTGTCTGATATCTTGTTACTTGCTCCATGTAATAATGATCGGTGGGTGATGCCATCACGAGTTCACGGGGCGGGGAAATTTAAAAATTTGCCATCCTTTCCAAATGGCACTTCTCCTTATGCCAGTTTTGTTTTGGCAATTATAAATTTGCCGCGTGAACAGTTGACGGTGCTATATATTTGCCATTTTAGACAACGTGGCAAGAAACTCACCTTGCCAGCGTGTACAGGCTGTGGAAAATGACCCTTGTGTCCCTTTCCTGATCTGTTTCAGGCTTTCAGCCCATCTCCTCCTTCGAACTGTCTTCCTTCCATGTGGACCCTGCTCGTCATCATCTACCTCCCGTCGACTCCTATACAGAGTAGAGCAGAGCACGTCGCAAGCTCGCAGCCGGCCGGCGCTTCGCGTGGCAGCGCACGGCTGCGCAGCGTGTTGCACGCATGCGCGCGGGAAGTGAGCGCAACTGCGCAAGCAGCATCGGCGTGGCCCGGTCGAGCTCGGACTAGAAGGTCGCCGGAGCAGCCGACACCGATGCGGCAAACGACAGCGCTCGACCAGATTTTGGACGAAGGTCCAACATTGAACTCCAGGGAGGGTCGCGCTAGTGCGTGGGAGCTCACCACGTGCTTGGTTGTGGCAGAGGAATGGAGACACCAAAGCTCGTAGGAACAGCCACCATAGTCCGTTCGGAGCTCGAGATGGGCCACGGGGAGGCACACGAGCTGCCATGGACGCGGCGTGCGCACAGCTCGAGCTTGCTGTGGCAACACGTAGGCTCAGTCGCCCGTTTTGTGCCGGTCGGCTTGGGCACGACGTACGTGCGCCATGGACGCGAGTGGAGGCAGCTACCATGGCTGCCGCCGCCTGGGCCACGAGCTTCGCGAGCCGCCTAGAGCTACGGGCTCCGTGCGCCGCGGGGCCGCAAGCTCCGCGCCAGCCGCGAGCTCCGCGAGCCGCCGGGCCGCCGGCCACGTGCTGAGGCCGCCCTGGGTCGCTTAAAGCATGGGCAGCGTACGCAGGCTACAGGGTAACATCCTCGTCGTCTCGTCCACGCGCGCCGTTCCATGGCCGCGAGCTCTAGCCCGTCCTGCCGCAAGCCATGCGCCCCCTGCCGCGCCCGCGCTACCGCCGCCGCCGCCGCGCCATGGCCGCGAGCTCCGGCCCGCCCCGCCGCCGGCCACGGGCGCTCTCCGTGCCCGCCCTACCGCCCCCGCCGCGCTGGGCCAGCCCCGTGAGCCACGGCCGCGCACGCGCCCGCCCCGCGGCCCTCGCTAGGACCGTGTCTCCCAACGCCATGGACGGAAGATGGGAGTGGGAGGTAGATGATGACAAGCGGGATCCGTATGGAAGTGAGACAGCGAGAGGGAGAAGATGGCCTGAAAGAGATCAAGGCAGGGGCTCAACGGTCATTTCCCATGACATGTACACGCTGGTAGGTTGAGTTAGCTTGCCACGTCAAAAACGGCAAATATATAGCTCTATTTACTGTTCATGTGGTAAATTTATAATCGCCAAAACAAAGCTGGCAATTGGACAAGTGACTTTGGTATGGATGGCAAATTTTTAAATTTCCCACGGGGCGGTTGTTGAAACTGTTAATCTTTATGGTCCATAGAGCATGAATTCGTGAATAAGAATATGAGATGAATCAAATTCATGATCAGGGTAACTTTATGATGCGTGCACGATACTCCAGGAAAGAATGCAGTTCTAATAACCAAGTTTATATAAAGAATTATCAGTAGTATTTATGATATCAAATAAATATCATTGATTAATCGTAAAATACAAATTTAATAATATGTCTATTTTTGTGCTATAAATACCTATACTAACTTTTATCAAATTTTAGAAAGTTTAATCGATGATTGAACAAGGATTACGCTATTTTTTTTTTTTTTGAACGGAGGTAGTACGTCAAAATAGGCAGGCACCTGCCTATGCACGCGCCAACATGGTTACCTCATGATAACCACTGCTTATAGTAACACTTTTGTAAATAGTTTCTCTTCTCTCACAACTAAAAAGACTAAAGAGAAGACACCGTTTTGGTGCAACTTAAAAGATTAAAGAGGAGACACCGTTTTAATACGATAAAAACTTCGCCTCACCTTCCTGTCCTCCCTCGTGCGATCCCATGAGTAGAGGAGAAAGGCGACGGAGGTGGTGATCTCTCAAATTCGAAACTCGCGGGTGGGCAAACTTAATTGTTCAGTTCATTTTAGCATGAACTCCCAGCTGGAGTAGTACGGAAATCAATCCCGTTTTCAGCCATGAGGCACCAAGCAATCAACAGGCCAGTGGTTTGGTTTTCGTTTTTGAAATGCGTATCAGAAGCACATGCATGTTCATTCCGTCAGTTACGCTTAAGTTTCCATATTAACAAATCCTAGAACTGCATCTGCAATCTGCATAACGAACAGCAAAGAAGGAAGGGCGTAGTACCTCTCCTGCCCGGCGGTGTCCCAGATCTGCGCCTTGACGAGCTTCTCGTCGACCTGGACGGTCTTGGTGGCGAACTCAACGCCGATGGTGGACCTGGTCTCGAGGCTGAACTCGTCCCTGGCGAACCGCGACAGCAGGTTCGACTTGCCCACGCCGCTGTCCCCGATCAGCACTGCGAACTGCTAATAGCCCGGCAAAACACCGTGCAGTCCGTTCTTTCTAAAAAAAAACCGGCGCCCAAAACGTTTCTGAGGAAACCACGTCTCGCAAAAAAAAAAAAAACAAAGAAACAATCAGAGAAACACACCCCGCAATCCGTTCTAAGCAAAAAAAAAAAAAAAAGCAGCAGCAAACAATCAGTGCCTGGTCTCATGCCATAGCTATTAGCGCCTCCCGCGACCCCAGCACGCGTCAAAATAAAACTGCCTTCGTCGTGACCACTCGACGTCGACATCGATAGCCATCTCCTCCAAGCCGCCGCCGCCGCCGCCGCAAAGTCTGGTGCCGTCGCCGTGGCACCGCGACGTCAGCCACGATCTGCTACCCCAATCCTCCGACGCCCCGTGGCAACTTGACATCAACAGATCGCCCCGTGGCCACTTGACGTCTGCAGCGATCTACTACTCCAGGCCGCCGATGCCTGTCCATCGCCGCGGCCAGCGTTCATCGACGGTAATCTGCTTCTCCTTTCCTCCCCGCCTCCTTCGCGATCTGCTTCCCGGTCAGACGACGCTTGGTGCCGTCGCCGTGGCCACCCGACATCGACGACAAGCTGCTTCTCCTGCACCCGCCGTCTCCCTCACAATCTGCTCCTTGGTCAGACTGTACACAGGGCACGACAAGTCACGGGTAAGTGATGCTCAAAAAATTGCCCTAATCCTGTCTATTATATAGTTTGTAGTGATTGCAGTTCTAATGCACGATTTAACCTTTATATGAACTAATAATAGAACCATGCATTTGGCTCCAAGAACAGAAAACTGTGTTAATCATGATTTACTTTGGAAACAAGATGGGTTTTGTTTCAGAAAAAAAAAACTAAGTACCTTACTCCCGTTGAAGTGTCCATTTGACGTCAGCAGCGATCTACTACTCCAAGCCGCCGAGGCCAAGTCTGGTGCCGTCAAAGTGGCCACCCGACATCGACGACAATCTGCTTCTCCTGTCCTCGCCATCTCCCTCGCTATCTGCTTCTCGGTCTGACTGTACAAAAGGGAGGACAAGTCACGGGTAAGTGATGATCAACAAATTGCCCTAATCCTGTCAATATAGTCTGTAGTGATTGCAGTTCTAATGACCTTTATATGAACTAATAATACAACTGCAATTTTTGCCCTAAATATGAACTGGTTCTACCTTTATATGAACTGCAATTAGTTTAAACTTTAAACACTATTTGCAATTGTTGGCGAGAATAAGACACAATGCAGAAAGAAAATGAAATGAAGGTCTTTCTGTCACACCTCAGATATGCTCCAAGCTATAAATGTTATGAACACAGATGGACTGCTCTGAACCTGCAGTTGCCAAACGCTAACTGAAACTTATCAGACAGGATTGAACTCTCCAGGAGGCGAAACACAACAACGTTACAGAAACCCTAGCAAAACCTGAATCTTTTATATATGTGCGCAAAAGGAATCCCTCTGATAGCTTTTAACCCAATCCAAGCATCACACCTCGGGAATTTGCCGGACAACAACCAGGATGAAGTGGGTCCTCCCTCCCCATTGCAAGAAAGCAAGAAGTGGCGCGGTCGGCACCAATCCTGAACCAAAACGGCACCAGTCTGAGTTTCTTCTCATAATCACAACATCAATCACTGGGTTTTGTTTCAGAAAAAAAAATCATATTTGTTCCTTAATTCTCTTAAACCTTAATGACACATATTCCAAAGCCGAAGTACCATATCATAGTATACATAAGATGCATACCACATACACAAATTAAGCTGAACAGGGAGAGGAGAGAGATTAGAGGGACAAACCTGAGGAAGATGGTGACTTGTGGGAAGGGCAAGTTGAGGTACTCCATTATTTTCAGCACTGCTTTAGACTTGATGTAGGACCTGCAAAAATCATAATAGGATTAATAATCATAATTAAGAAATCAGTATGCTCAAAATAAGAAAGAGGCGTCAACTTACCCATCCAAATGAAAAAGGTGGTACAGTAGCAACAGGAGGGGGGTGTCATAGCTTCAGGTCACTAACTACTCCAAGCAGCCAACTTGCCGTGCCATCACCACCAGCAAGATATTTCAAAGATCACTGGCTAATAAAAGGACATATCCAACCAGAAATTCTTTTTGGATGCATAAATTCAAAAGTAGGTTTCTCACAATTAGCCTTGAGCTCTTCTGTATTTGAGTAGCAACGAGGTCACCGTTAGACTTGAGCTTTTCAAAGTTGCAGTATAATCTGAGTAGAACCTTATCAAGAGCCTCTTCTGAGAGATCAAAAACCTTTGCAAAAAAAATTGAGTGGATACAACAATGAGAAGATGATTTGAAGTACTACTATAGTATAGTGCAACTATGCAAGGGAATGCATATTTTCATTGTTACAGCATTGCCAAACTGCTAGCCTATTTACCTGCACTTCATTGAGAAGTTCTCGGTATGTTTTGATCAGACTGCTTCCCAGTTGGCCACCACTTCTAGAGTTGATGAAGACTACAACAGGGCAACATGGCGCACTATCAACAGTGACTTGTTCAGAGTCCGGCTTCAGTATGTAATCGGGGATGGAGTAGTCCATCAGTAGCCCGCATGAGCTGTGGCAGGAACCATTAGTGCCAATTCTGTGCAGTTCCATGCTGCAAAAACGTTTTCATGACAAACCATAGTTGAATTGAATCCCCCTCCCCATTATCTTCCATCCACTGACAAGTATAAAGAATTAGAAGGTGCAGGATGGTCAAACTTACTTGTAAAGCTATATATGATTTCACTACGGCCATCTCGTATCTAACAGGATTGTTGATGCATTATCTATAATAACAAAAGTGAATTTGAGCAATGACCAACAGCAACAGGAAATATTCCCCTAAAATAAAACATTACTAGAAATAGCAGCTACTGACTATCACAAATGAATTAAATAAAACTTCCGGAGTCCAGACTGGTATCATTAACCAACACAAAATCTAGCAATGAACAAATTAACTACGTAATGACAGTTCATTCCGACTTGGGAGGAAGGATAAGCCATACCTCGAAGTGAGGGTGCCGGGTGTGGCGATGTGGGGATCTAGCGCCGTGGCGGCTGCAGCACCTTGGGGCTCCGTCTCCGCCGAGGTACGCAGATGCGGGAGGGGATGAGGTCGGCGTGGATTGGCCTTCTTTCCTGCGGCGGCTTGCTCCTCCTGGTTCCACGCCGGCGGCCTCCTGCCCACCAGGCCTTCTACCCAAGACCCCGTCCGCATATCATGGCCGCCTACGGTGCTCGTCGCTGGGTCGCCATCCCTGTAGCTGACCTCGCCTCGCAAGCGCCGAGGATGCTGCTCGCCGGAGCTGCCCTCACCGCGGATGCGCGGGGGCTGCAAGAACCCGCAGTTGTCTTGCGCGCGTCACGCCGGCAGAGCTCGGAGCTGGTGTTTCCCAGTTGAACCACGAAGAAAGGGTCGGGAGGACGAGGGTCACCGGCGCCGCAGGTGAAGACGGAGGCGGCCGGCAAACGAGCTCCAGAAAGCACCTCTCCCGTCACGCCGTTGCGAGCGAGGATAAGGATAAGGACCGAGAAGACTCTACTGCAGTGGAGCAGTGAAGATTTGATGCCTGTATTTTTTTAGTAAGTGGGCCCCACATGAATATAAATCAATTTCAAATAAGAGGTATTTTGGACTGCTTCACAAACTCTGCTCCACAAACTCTATCGTAGAGTAGTTCCATAAAAAAACTAGAGTTCGTGGAGCACCTCTTTAGGTGCTCTCACAACTTCATCGTTTTTTTCTCGAACAGTGTGAAACTGAAACCGTTTAGCTAAAAAAATATAGAGCAGAGCTAAAAAAACGTAGAGCGAGCTGTTCCAAACACACCCTAAATCCCAAACAAGGGATTGGGATACAAGCCTCAAACCTTTACCCATATGCACCGAGCCATAGCCCAGCAGATATCTTTTTTTCCTTTCCAGCCTGCCATCCAGACGCCACCAGGAGACGACGCTGATTTATTTTATTTAACATTTAACAAATAAGATCCACTGTATGGCCTCTATGATTATAAAGACAAATAAAGTTGAGGTCATCTAAACTATATATGATCAACCTTGTTTTATAAGTTTCACTTGTGATTCATCTTTTATGTTTCAGTCATTGATCAAACTTGTTTTATAAGCTTTCACTTATGATTCATCTTTTTATGTTTTAGTCATTCTTAGGTACATGGAACCTATTAAAAATCACGGTTACAGCACACCTTTTAAAGACTTGACAAACCAGAACCATGATAGTAACTACTGATCCTTGTATATGTATCAATGCTTTGTAATGTATATGTAAGTAAATGAATTAATTATGGTTTCTTTTTTACTTTGATATTGTTACAAATTACAAATCAGGTGGTCAAAATGGATCCATGTGTGTGTGTAATTTGAATTATGAATACATGACAGTGAATGGTGCCACGTGTGTAATTTGAATTATGAATCAGGATGCTCCAAAAATGTATGTATAGGTGCCATTAGATATACTTCCACTTCGATGAGAAGATCTTAGAGACAACCGACACAATCATTATGCCGATGACATGGCTGCATGCTTAGACTGCCACGCATGGCGACAGTGTATGCGCTGCAGGCCCACATATTGAGCATGCGGGAGCTGGACTACATCAACAGAGGTAATGGACTGCATCAACAGAGGTTATGGGATGCTGAAAGAAGTTGTATTGGCATTGGCAAAGGCCACTTGAGAGCTGTTGTTTTTTTGACTTCTCAAAGAAAACAAAGAACTTTTTTTTTGTTGGTGGCGGTAGGTTTGCTCTTCAGTTTCTTTGTGATGTTTGTTTGCCTGAAGTGACACTAAAATCGTTCTTCTCAAATAAGACTATCTTTTTTGTTAGTGATCAAACCATCACGAACTTTGCTTTTTAGATTAAATTAAATGTCACTTTAACATCAGTATTTAATTTCACAGTATTGTTATCTTAGGCCAGTCTCAATGAAAGTTTCATGTGCATTAAATAAAATGATGTGGCATAGTTTAAATGAAGAGAGAGATGAAAATAATTTCATAAGATGGAATTAGTTTCATGGGGATGAAACTTGTTTACATTGAGTCTTGAAAACAGAGCCACGAAACTTCACTAAGACTGGCCTTATCGTGCGATCCGTGTGTTTTTAGCATAAAAGTTTAGTTGTTCCGTAGCAACGCACAGGCACGCTACCTAGTAGATTAGATAAGAATGTAACAACCATATCATTTGCAATGCTGGCGCTAGTCTTCATATAATTTTTTGTGATAGGCTCGCATCGGTTTCTTCTTATATATTGTGATAAAGTTAAGAGCATTTCAAGAGTCTTTCTTAAACCCACTCTCTAAGAGCATCTCTAATAGTATTTCTTAAACTCACTTTCTAAATTATTATTTGAAGAGCTATTTAAATAAAAATTGCTCTTTATATCTTTTCACCCGCCAACAACCTTTCTATACCTTGTGCGTACTCCAGAGAGCCTACCCCACTCTGTCCAGTGAGAAATCCAGAACATAGGATATCAATATTTAGAGATGTAACTAAAAAAAGTTGTTGGAGGGTGTTTTTGCATCAAAATCTCTATTCATATCAGTTAGGAAGGATATAAAAGGCTCTTGGAGTTGCTGTAAATCCTTTTTTGAGAGTCATTTGAATAAAAATCACTCTCTGTATCTTTCTACGTTCCAACAACTTATCAGTATCTTGTGCGTACTTTGGAAAGCCATCTCTACTCTCTTTGTCTAGCAAGAAACATGGAATCGAGGGTGACAATATTTGAAGATCTAATTGAAAAGCTGACTGAGAACTTTTTTTTACCAAATTATCTATTCCCGACTCCTGTCAACACAGAAGGATATAAAGAGGTTCTTGGAGTTACTCTAAAAAGTAGAACTCTCTCAAAATGGATAAGAAACATTCCATTCCTATTTTCCGTGCTAGTTGGCTTTTAGTGCGAGCTCTTAAAGCTACTCTCTCTATTTCAAATTATAAGTCATTCTAGCTTTCTTGGAGAGTCAATGCATTTCAAGTTTGACCAAAATTATATAAAGATTATAAAGATTTATGACATCAAATATGTATACAATGAATAATCTAATGATACTTATTTAGTATCATAAATACAATTCCATGTTTAGGAGAAATTTATTCCAACATCATGTGAAAAAACATTCCAACATGACAAAAAAATGTTACAGATTTGGGAGCAAAAATTCTCATGACATATTTGTGTAAAATAAAAATTTATAAATTAATCAGAACACAAATTTAAAAGACTGATAACAATTTACTAGGCGAGCGAGAAAAAGGGGAAAAGGGTTTAACTAGTGGATAATGAAAAAATAGAGATGATTATTAGTGGCAATATAGTTATTAGAAGCAGAGAGAGAGAGAGAGAGAGAGAGAGAGAGAGAAAAGAACCAAATGAACCAGTTTCTTGCGCTGCTCTCACCGAACTAGCGTAGTCATGCGCTTGCGCCTGCAGGAAATAAAAAAAAAATCGGCCCAATAGCCATGGCCCATGGAAGAATTCTTTTTTGTGATTGGCCCATGGAAGAATTGCTCTCCTGCGTTAACACCTGTTTTTCTTCCCCCGTCCCCCTCGCCTATACGCTCCCCATTCGACCGTTTTCTGCATCTACGGAGCATCAGAGCGCCAGAGACCCAGAGTTTCAGGGCGACCGAACACGCCCGCGACCGCCGCCGACCTAGCCCCTGCCCCCAGCTGCCCAGGTCTTCGTCAGACCCTTTGCCGGCGACGAGCACCCACCACACCAGGTATGCCCGCCCCCCCTCTTTTCCCTTCTTTGTGTGCAAAACTGAGCCCGAACGGCCGAAACCTAGGTTAAGCTATTTGGTTATCTGTATTCGGATCTGATCTAACCACAAGTGCAAGTGTATGCATGTATTATGCCTATTAACTTTGTTTTTTGGGCAAAAATCATGGTCTGTACATTGTACAATGCCTTTTATTGGATCCGCCCCTGGATGTTCTGTTGACAGATAGGCAGATAGCGCACCCGTGATTCTGAGGTTGGCATGACCTCGCACGAACAGTAGTTATGGTTTGGCTCAGCGCATATGTTTGGAATCAATCGCAGCTGGCTTGTTGGTACTGGGCATAATCCATTATTCCAAGATTGTCAGTTTCAAGGTCATGGTCTTCATGTGGGAATGAGATATTTGGTTTGTGATTACTCCTTCTGCCGTCAATTTGTAGTTTGTTGTTGCTGCTGTTAGGATTCAAAGCTTCACAACTGGTATTCCAAGAAAATATGGCTTTAGTCACGGGAAGTTAGATCTTGGTGTAAATTTAAAATTCATTCTGCATTCGTTGTCTCCTATAGCCTACCCCAACTTGTTTGGGACTTAAAGGCTTTGTTGTTGTTGTTGTTGTTGTTGTATTCGTTGTTTCCTATGCTTTTTCATAATGTTTCATTTGCTTTTCAATTCTGGCTTAGCCTTCACCTGTTATTTTCACTCATAACAAAAAAATCTTTAATAAATCATTTTTTTGTTGATAAGAATGCACACCACTACCTGATTGTTCCCCTAAATCCTGATAGAATCCTTTTGTTTTCCTTTTCGTTGCAGATATCTGGTCGTCAGTACAGAACTTTAAGTGTAGATTGTGATGTCGGTGCCAATGTATAAGAAACAAAATTCATTGGGCACCCCTGCCCACAAGACAAACCCGTTTGATTCTGATTCTGATTCTGAAGGGCCATCAAGGGCACAGTCTGTCCCAGTACGACGCACCAATCAATCTGTGCAAGAGTTGGAAGATTATGCTATAACCAAAGCACGAGAAACCACACACAAAGTAAATGATTGTGTCAGGGCTGCTGAAGCCATCAGAGAAGATGCTACACAAACCATGCTAACTTTGCACCGTCAAGGTGAGCAGATCATGCGGTCTCATCAAGTAGCAGCTGACATTGAGCAGGACCTTACAGTGGTAAGTTCTCTATCTTTTGATCATTGGATAGCCCAAGTATACAATAGTTGAATAGTACCTTCCAACAACTATTTTATCTCAAAATAAGCTGAACTTCTGTACAATACAATATGTTGGTACCCAATTCAGTCATCAGACACCTTGTCGAAACATTGGCCTTTCAAAATATTTGATGGAGATGCGTAGATGTGTACATGACTTGTATAAGTACGTATTTTGATCGACATGCACCTTCATAACAGAAACTGTGCCGAACTATTGTACAGATACATGTTCAGTTATCACACTATGATCTGTAACCAGGGGTGGGCAAATAAAACCGAGACCGAGACTGAAATACCTGAATTTTCGGTCCTCGGGTACTAGTGTGGTTCCAAGTTGGTAGAGACCGAAATTCTTTAGTAGTCTTTGGTCTGCACTGTCAGTTAGCCGAACAACCCGATATTTAATCCAACCTCAAGTTTCCAAGCGACACAGAGCCTGTCCCATGCCCCCTCCCACCCACACTAATGCAGTCGAGTTCTGAAAGTATATGAAGTCTGTCTCAACTCTGTTAGTCCGTGCTGTTGCCTATTGCCTCCTGCCAGTCTGTGCTACTTCGTGGAACAAAACTGCCATGCACTGCTGCTATCATATGTGTTGTCAGCGTATTATGAAGTTTATTTACTAGTACGTGTTTGTGTCGCCAAAGGCCTAATACTGGAGTATGTGTGTACGTGTACAGCTGTTCCTGCAGAGTACAGACTGCACCGCTGTAGTCCTGTTGACTATTGAAAGCCATCTCGGTTATGACCACCGAAAGACCGACCCGATAAATCGGGTACCCAATCTTTGAGGGATCGAACTACAACAACAACAACAACAACAACAAAGCCTTTAAGTCCCAAACAAGTTGGGGTAGGCTAGAGTTGAAACTCAGCAGAAGCAATCAAGGTTCAGGCACGTGAATAGCTGTTTTCCAAGCACTCCTATCTAAGGCTAATTCTTTGGGTATATTCTATCCTTTCAAGTCTCCTTTTATTGCCTCTACCCAAGTCAACTTCGGTCATCCTCTGCCTCTCTTCACGTTACTATCCTGGCTTAGGATTCCACTACGCACCGGTGCCTCTTGAGGTCTCCGTTGGACATGTCCAAACCATCTCAACCGGTGTTGGACAAGCTTTTCTTCAATTGGTGCTACCCCTAATCTATCACGTATATCATCGTTCCGAACTCGATCCCTTCTTGTATGACCGCAAATCCAACGCAACATACGTATTTCCGCGACACTTATCTGTTGAACATGTCGTCTTTTCGTAGGCCAACATTCTGCACCATACAACATAGCAGGCCTAATCGCCGTCCTATAAAACTTGCCTTTTAACTTCTGTGGTACCTTTTTGTCACATAGGACACCAGATGCTTGGCGCCACTTCATCCACCCTGCTTTAATTCTATGGCTAACATCTTTATCAATATCCCCGTTTCTTTGTAGCATTAATCCTAAATATCGAAAGGTATCCTTCCTAGGCACTACTTGACCTTCCAAACTAATATCTTCCTTCTCCCGAGTAGTAGTGCCGAAGTCACATCTCATATACTCAATTTGAGGGACCGAACTCCTATGTTAAATTTCGGGTATCGATTCATGAAGACTGAACATTTTTAAAAGCCGAAGAGACCTGACCAAACAGTTGGTCAGGACCGAACACCCAGGCCTATCTGTAACCCTCTTCCACTTTTTGTTTCTGTATGTTGTGAATCACCAATTACTGAGCCAAATCATGCTTGATAATTATCATTCAGAGTGATAACTATATTTGGAATCTTATGATTTAGCACAGCTAAGCATTAATTGGATGGTATTACCGTACATGGTTTTCCTTCTGTTTTGTTGTCACTATTGCCTTGATGATTCATGGGTTCATTTTGAGTTTTTGAGTGAGCTCTACATATATTAGGATGAGTTGTGTTGTTCCTTTCTTTTTAATTCATTATCATGCTATAAATGTTTGGTCTTGCTCAATTCACTGCAATAATATGTCAAAACTTCTGTTGTCTTCAGAGTGAGAAGCTCCTGGGAAGTCTGGGTGGGCTATTTTCCAAGTCATGGAGGCCAAAGAGAAATCAACAGATAAAAGGACCAGTCTCAGGAAGTATGTTATTGTAGGCTATAGTTAATTTGTCAGACTTATTTTTTGCTTAGCTAAACCTTTTGAGTTGTGGCAGATAACTATTCTGCGACGACAGCTAACCACACGGAACAGAGGTGGAAGCTAGGAATTGCCCCAGCACGTCAAGAACGTCCCAGTCATGTACAAACCACACCTGTATCTGCAATGGAAAAAATTCAGGTCTGTCTTCAGAATTGACTATGTAGTGTGTGACCCATGGAACCAAGTACTATCTTCTCAACATTTTTTCTTCTAGTTCTTCATCAGAGTTAAACATCGATTTCTTTCTCTCTTTAGGCTGAGAGATCAAAGCAGGATGATGCGCTCTCTGACTTGTGTAGCACATTGGGACAACTCAAGGAAATGGCAGTGGATATGGGCACAGAAATTGACAGGTAATATTGCAGTAGTGACTTTTCTATAGATACCACAGCATACCATTAAGCAAATTGATGCAGAAGACTCTATGCTGTGCTATCTACTGTGTATACAGTTTGATGGAGGTTTTTTTTTATCTTGCTTGCAGGCAAAACAAAGCTCTGGTTCCTTTCAGCGACGACGTCGATGAACTGAATTTCAGACTGAAAGGCGCGAATCAACGGGGACGCCGGTTGCTGGGCAAGTGATACTGTGCCAGGAATTCGGGCAGTTTGGAGACCATCGTCTGGACTGCAGGATTAAGAACCTTGTTGTTTCATTACATATTTTAGAGCAAATAGAAAGATCCTTGTATTTTTTTTTGTTTGGGCGTAAAAAAGATCCTTTGTATTGAACTGAGAACATTCGAATTCCAGTGTTGTATAACAAGCAGCCCCAAATTTGTTGAGAGAAAGAGAGACCGATATGATTGTGCTTTGTCAAAGTTCAAAACTTATCACCGTTGGCTTCTCATTTCTGTGCAGTTCAGTTTGATTATCTTATTCTTATCGCGCATGAGGTCTTGCTCAAGCTTACAGCTTCTGACAGCGGCAACAGGCATGCCTTGCTTTGCATGGCGCCATGCCCCGTCGCCGTGCTGGTCAGACCAAACACCACCCACCACCTGCTCGATCGAATGTAAAAGATGCTTGGTATATCCGTGTGCCGTTCTTACGGCACATCTTGAATCCTGAGGCCATCAGTCCTGGACGGCTGGCCCTGTACCGCCGTGCAAGCGCTACAACTACAAGATGGAGGTGAGCGCCCACCACTCGGTGTGTTTTTGTTCGTTCTTTAGGTGCCGTGCTCGTGAGGTCTCGTGCCTCTTGTACTCAACGCCCGCCTACGTAAAAACCCAGGCCCCGCCGTTGTCACCTTCCTTCTTGCAAGCATCGATCGACGATCGTATTCTTGCACACGGAACGCACCCGCCACAACGATTAGGGACTGCAAGTGCTACGAGGGCGCCGGGCAAGCTTACTTTGTGGCCTACACGGAGGCACGGTAGCCGAGCGCGCGGCCGGGCATGTTCCCCGACGACGTCAGGCTCGCGCCGAGCGCGCACCCGCACCGTGTCGTGGCGCGCGCGACGACGACGAAGCCGAGCGGCACCCACGGGCGCGGCGAGCAGCCGAGCGCCGAGCGCGACGGCCTGCCCGTCGTGGCGGCCGGCGCCGGGCAGCGTGTCACGCTGTACGACTCGTTCGAGCTCAACGCGATGGTCGTGCGGCTGAACCGGGTGCTGATCGGGGACGGCGGCGGCGGGGGCGGGGAAGCGAGGCGGCCGCGCAAGGCTGCCGGCAGCTGGCTCAACGCGCCCAAGGTTCTCTTCAGGAAGATCAAGTGCGCGGTCCTTGGCGGCGGCCGGCGTGGCGACGGCTGACGAGCGGTGTAGAGTCGTTGTTGCTCATCTCCACCTCGGCCTCTACGTGCGCGCGTTGATTTGTGCTGGTCGACGACTCGACGCTGAGGGTTTTATGAGTTGTATCAGTTTATGTATAAAAGCACCTGAAACCAAATAGACTCAAGGATTTTTTTTTTGACAAACAAAGATTCAAGAAAACTTGTGTCTAGAAGCTATAGGTCGGAAATTTGTTCCTCTTTTCGTCTTAGATAAGAATAATTATAGAGCGGTGTATCATGCCGTGCGTTGCAACTGGCGAACGAGGCTGGATGGGCAAAGGCAAATGACAGCTGAGCGTGCCGAACTGCAGACCGTCGACGAGGTTGTTCATGGTTTTTCTTTTTCCATCACTCGCATTGGTGGTCAGATTTGGACAAAACAGACAATGCCGACCAGTAGCGAACCCTGAAAACGGGAATATGCGAGCTGGATCGTGAGAATTCCGTTGTCCCGGAATCACGCGACATCACTGTTGTCCACGTCAGCCTCCACGTCGATAACCCACAACTGACCCAATCCAACACACACGAAACAAAAACACCTGGATGACGTTGAGGGCCCACGAGTCCGAGAGCCCACATGTCACGGACTTGAGCGCGTCCAATGGGGCGAAGAACTCGCACCGTTATTCGAACGCCTCGGGCGGAGCGCCTCGGAAGAAACTAGCCGTTACGCCTCCAGGCTCCAGCACCCCAACGTTCCCTTTTCCCATCGCCGCCGCCTCCTCCCCCTCCTCCCTTTTTTTTCTGTTCTCCACCATACGCACGGCAACATCTCGTCGACCCAAATCCATCCACCCACAAGGCGGAATCCACGATCCAGTCTGATCCCCGCCGCGCGCCGTGCTCTCCATACCCTAGCGATGTCGACGGCGGCGGCCGCGAAGACTCCGACCAAGCCCCTGGGCCCCGCGGCCGCGGGTGCCAGGACTCCGACCAAGCCCCAGGCCACCGCGTCGGCGGCCAAGACGCCGTCCAAGACGCCATGCCCCTCTCGCGCGCGGTCCTCCCACACATCCGAGAACTCCAACCCCAACATCCCGGGCACGCCGCCTCCCCCGCAGCCGACGCCGTCCAAGCCCGTCCTCAAGTCCCCGGCGACCGCGGGCGCCAGGTTCACCACCACGAAGAAGAAGCCCTCCACGCCCGCGCCCGCCCCCGCCACGCCGCCGCCGGAGCGGGAGCGGCGATTCCTCGTGGCGAAGAAGGGCACGCGGCGGAGGCGGAACGTCGGGACCATGGGAGGCGGCGGGGGCGGGGGAGAGATCGACTTCGACAAGGTCCGCGAGGCCGCCCGCGAGGCGCTGCGCGCGTCGCAGGGAGAGTTCTTCCGCAAGGAGCTCGCCGCGTCCACCGCCACCGTAGAGGAGCAATTGGGACAGGAGGAGGAGGAGGAGGAGGAGGAGGAGGGGAAGCCGGTGGCTGAAGAGGATGTGAAAGGTGGAGCATTCGAGGAGCAGGAGGAGGAGGAGACCGACGCGGAGCTGGAGGGGAGCAGCAAGGTTAGGGCGATGAGGACGAAGGCAATGGCAAAGGCGATGACCAGCGTTCCAGATCCTGGCTCTGGCCGCGTCAAGCATATGGTACAGGCCTTCGAGAGCCTACTCAACATCTCCGGCGCCACCTCAGATGCAGAAAGGGCCGGTGAGGGCTCATGGGCGCTGCCCGGGTTGCAGCTGTGGAAGGAGAAGCCTGAAGAGGGTGATCTGGGGTTCCCACCAGTGTCGGTGTTCTCTTCGGCTGATTTCCAGAATGCAGGGTCTAATCGACTCTGCTCGTCACTAGATGGAAACACCGACAGGTTGGTTGATGTCGACAAACAAGCACAAGGAAGTGCTTATGATTTTCACTCAAATGCAATTTTCTGATCACAGTTTGTCACCCATTTTAGGTTGAGCTGGGACAGCAGAACATCGGCTGGCGAGCGCAGGGACAGGAGAAGCGTAAGCGTGGCATAGTTTTTAGTTTTTTTGGGTTGGTCATTGTGGAGCATATTCTCATATCTGAATACATTCTTGCTCTCTGACAGTCAGCTGAGTCACTAAGGACCAGAACATCGGCGGGCGGGCGCAGGAGCAGGAGAAACGTAAGCCTGGCATAGGTTTAGTTTCTATTTGGTTTGGGTCATGTTAGAGCATGTTCTAATATCTGAATGCATGCTTGCCCTCTGGCAGTCATCTGAGTCACTAAGGAGCAGCTGGAACAAAAAGCTCAAGGTCACTAGCCAGCATCCATTCAAGTTGAGGACTGAGGTAATAGCGCATCCTCAGTGTTGTCACAGTCATGACTCATGTCCTATAAGTTGACGTACTTTCTTCAGCTAGTTTGTGAAAATTCAGTCACCATGTTCTTTATGACAGCAAAGGGGAAAATTTAAAGAACAACAGTTCGTTCAAAAGGTTCAAGAGATGCTTGTAGAGGAAGAGAAAAAGCGTATTCATATTGCGCAAGGATTGCCATGGACTACCGATGAACCCGAGGTATACTAACTTTTCTTGAAAGAGGGCTTGTGTCAACAACTTAGCATATGTCCATGTGACCATAGATTGATTGGGAAATTACTACCTATATGAATGTTCTTATTCTTCTCACGGCAATAGCTTATTTAGGAAAGTCGAAATAGTATCAAAGTTCTATGGAATATAAATATATAATTGCCTGATGTTTCTTTGGGACTGCAAAGTTTTTGTTTTTAGTATCTTGGTAAAATGGCGATTTTTTTACTCATTCTCTCCATTTCAGTGCTTGATAAAGCCTGCAGTCAAAGAAAGAACGGAGCCGATAGACCTTGTTTTGCATAGCGATATGCGTGCACTTGAACGTGCAGAATTTGATCATCATGTGAGCCTCTTAAAAACTCATTTACATACTTTACTATCTGAGATGTAATATCAATGGAGTTAATTGATGTACCTAATATATTTAATCATGTTCGTTTTGAGAATTTAGGTTTTGGAGAGGAACAAGTTCGCTGAGCAACAAAGGCTAGAATGGGAAAGGCAACAGGAATTAGAGGAAGAAGAAAGGATTAGGCAACTGAGGAGGACTGAGCTGATTCCTAAAGCTCAACCCATGCCATACTTTGACCGCCCCTTCATCCCCAAAAGGTGATGACCAAGTTATATTTTGACTCACTACAGGCTCGACAAGTTATCTTTTTTGTAACCTTTCACAGTACTGTTGGTTTACCTCAATACTTGAGAGATGCATTGTCATTTACACAACTAACGGTTAATTTTTTATCCGTTTTATCTGCATAGGTCGACAAAACCGAGTACAGTTCCTGTGGAACCGAAATTCCACCTCAGGCCAGAAAAGCTATCCTGGTGAGTTTTTAGTGTCAAAAGATATAACTAAGTTGACATATTTGTGCATAAAACTTGTTTCCCGAGCCCTGTATTTATTTATCTGTGCAAAGCATGCTCACCATGCTTGATTATGTGTCAATGGTGGCTGACAGTTACTGTCGACAGCGATGTATGGAGCTTGGAAAGCTGAATCCTCAACAGCAGTGCCAATATCCACTATGGCAATCGAGAAATGCAGAGCATCGACACACATGATCCAACAACTGTTTCCACCTGTCCTCGTCTTATTCATTCTTGAGTAGTCTTCTCCTTCCATATGTGAAGAAATTGCTATCAGGCGTGTTTTTCTAGCTTTGCTTGGATCGCCTCGCCTCTAAGTTCTGTTATGTACATGCATATGCAAATCGCTGGCTCTGTGCTTCAGATGCAATCCCACCAAGGTTGAAAATTTGTTGTCCAAGAAACTGATAAAGAAATTCAAAGATGAATTTCGGTGGTATATTATTGACTTCAGTATTGGTTCTTGCCCGCTAGGCACGAGAGACCGCGCGCCATGTTTGCTTGAGCTACTTTTTAGCTATAGAAGAGTTTTCCTCTCACAACATTTTAGCATAAGCATCAGCATAAGCGAGTAGTCCCAGTGTGCTTTTATATGGAATAGTCAAGTAATATGTTGCTGATTTGGTGGTGTATGTGCAGAAGTGTTTTTTATTTGAAACAATATGTGCAGAAGTGTAGCAAACTGATACTTTGAACAATTCAATTTCTGCACTCTAACGTGTTCATTTGATGTACACTCAATTCCTCGGGCGAACAAAACTGTTTTATGAGCAACACAAATCGTTAATGAGCCAAATTTCAGCGAAACGAACATAGCTATAACTGGAAAAAAAAACTTATTGAGCAAGATGCATTGACGGTCGACAGCTTGGTGCTTGTGTGACTTCGTCAATTTCGAAATATGCCGGCAAAGTCTTTTAGAGGAGTAGAGTTTGCGTACTGTGTTGGGGGGGGGGTAAGGATGCGTACGTGATTCGCAAAAAATATATATAAAAAAGCGTATCACTTGAAATCTCGTATGAAAACAAAAGGAGCTCACAAGTCACAATGGATTCATTCAATCTGTGTTAGACTAGGCCCAGCCTGCTCAGGCACGGCCGAGGCCCGAGGCTTTCAGAGCAACATTTTTTTTTTGCGACGCGGAGCAACCATGTCTAGCTTTAGGGACCGTTTTTTTCACTTCTCCTGGCCACGCTTGGATTATAATCTAAGCGAAGATTTTCTCGCTTTTCGCTTCTCGTAGTTCAAGTCTCTGAAGTGGCTTACCACATAAGCGAGAATCGGTGAAAATAAGCGAAGCGTTTGGCGGGATTCTCGCTTATTTCCACCGACAAGCCACTTATAAGCGGAAATTTCCACTTCTCTTGGCCACGCTTGGATTATAATCTAAGTGAAGATTTTCTCGCTTCTCGCTTTTCGCTTCTCGTAGTTCAAATATCTAAAGCGGCTTACCACATAAGTGAGAATCGGTAGAAATAAACAAAACGTTTGGCGGGAATTCTCGCTTATTTCCACCGACTAACCGCTTATAAGCGGAAACAAACCGGCCCTTAATCAGTCTTCATTCCGCGAGAGCGAGACGCTTCAATAGCCTCTTCTCTATGACACGTGGGTCCCCCGTAAGCTAAGCTACGCGCACCAGGGCTTCTCTTTCCGCCCTTGGCAGCCAGGCATCTTCTCCACCCTCTCTCTATTTCTCCTCCCCTTCTCCTACCGATCCATCCGAGCCCAAACCCTAGTCCAGCCAGATCTCCGCCTCCGCCGCCGCCGGCGAGAGCACCGCATCAGATCCGCCACGATGGCGTTCCGCCGCATCCTATCCACCGCGGTGCGCCGCCGCTCGGCCGTCGCCGCCGCGGCGGCCGGGAACGCGCGCGAGGCCTCCACGGCCGTCGCCGCGGCGCCCGGCGTGCTCGCCCCCGACGCGACCCCGGTGCGCGCTCCCGTGTTGCCGTATGACCGCATCGCCGAGGCCGTCAACGCCAGGCTCCGGCGGCTCGAGCACCCGGACCCGCGCTTCCTCCGCTACGCCAGCCCCGTGCCGTCCCACGCCGACCACACGGCCATCCTTGCGGCGCCGGAGACCCGGGTCACCACGCTGCCCAACGGCCTGCGCGTCGCCACGGAGTCGTCCCTCGCCGCGCGCACGGCTACGGTCGGCGTGTGGATCGATGCGGGCAGCAGGTACGAGAACGAAGAGGCGGCCGGCGTCGCGCATTTTGTCGAGCACATGCTGTTCAAGGGCACGGGGAAGCGCAGCGCCGCGCAGCTGGAGCAGGAGATCGAGGACATGGGTGGCCACCTCAACGCGTACACGTCGCGGGAGCAGACGACCTACTACGCCAAGGTGCTTGACAAGGACGTGCCCCGTGCGATGGAGGTCCTCGCGGACATCCTGCAGAACTCTAATCTCGACCAGAAACGCATTGAAAGTGAGCGCGAAGTGATCCTACGAGAGATGCAGGAGGTATGCACCCTGATTTGTAGTCTTGTAGATATCTGTTTATTCAAAGTTCTCATTTTTGTGCTTTATAAGTTTATCAGCCATGTTAAACTTTTTATCGAGACAATTTTTGTTATCTTAAAGTAGCTGGTTTTATTTACCTCAGATAAGATGCACTATGTGTTCTATGGTGTGTGATGAATAGATCTTTCTGGTTTGTTGTTAGCAACTTAGCATTTCTACTAATCCTAAAGCTATATCATGAAGAGGACTATGCATTTTGACATAGGAGAATTGTCTGGAAAATTTAGAGTGAGGAAGGGAGGTGAGTAGTCTGCTTGGCATTTGTTCCTCTTAAACTTGCTGAGAAGTTAAAAGAGCCGAGTGAAAAATATTTTTCCAAGCAGGCAAGGAGATGAAAGAGTTGAATACATCTAGCTGATGCACACATCATCACTTCATATCAGGGTGTTATCAGTATACCTGAGTCTCTTAAGCAACCTGTTTTGGATCCTTTTGCTCACTATATTTATCAACCCTTAGCATCGCTTTTGCTTGTTAGTAATTCTCAATTTGATCAAACAGCCAAGGTGTTCTGTATAGTAAAATCTGTGTGTTCAGTGTTATGAAATTCTTTTAACATAATTGTTCTGTCTGTTTCTTCCTTACATAGGTTGAGGGACAGTCTGAGGAAGTTATATTTGATCATCTCCATGCAACTGCATTCCAATATACATCTCTTGGCAGACCAATCCTGGGTTCTGCAGATAATGTCAAATCAATCACCAAAGAGGACCTCGAGAATTACATTGCAACTCATTATACAGCTCCTAGAATGGTACATCATATTTGAAATTTTCATCTGCGACGCATCTGTGCCATTTTATGTTCCTGTTATTGGAGTGTGATGGAAGTACCTCTGCATGTTTTCAGGTTATCACTGCTGCAGGTAATGTTAAACATGAAGACATTGTTGAGCAGGCAAAGAAGTTGTTCAATAAGCTATCAACTGATCCTACATCGGCAAACATGTTGGTCGCTAAGGAACCAGCCTCTTTTACTGGTTCTGAGGTGGGTTCTGCAATGTTCGCTCTATACTTAGTTCTGCTATTTGTCATATCTCATCATTGTATGCTTCTCGATAGGTTCGAATCATTGATGATGACATGCCCTTAGCTCAATTTGCTGTTGCTTTCAATGGAGCATCATGGGTAGATCCTGATTCTGTTGCACTGATGGTTATGCAATCAATGCTTGGTTCATGGAACAAGAGTGCTGGTGGAGGAAAGCACATGGGGTAAGTTTCACTCTTTTTTCTCGTTCTTTCTTTTTGCCATCATGTGTACAGGCCTCATCCTCATTTTTCCATATTCTGTTACTGATCATATCTTTGTTATGTTACCCTGCTTTGCTGTTTACAGTTCAGAGCTTGTACAGAGGGCAGCAATCAATGACATTGCTGAGAGTGTAATGGCATTCAACACGAATTACAAGGACACTGGTCTTTTTGGTGTCTATGCTGTTGCTAAGGTTAGTGTTGTATTTCTAGTTTTCTACCTTTGATATAGTCGACATAAATCACCTGAAATAATATTTTATCCTATACATTTTGTGTAGTCATATATGTCGTCCATATCCGTTGTCATGAAAGAAATTTGTACCCACAGCTATTTTATTTGTTAGAATTCCTTGAATGGTAAGATAAATAAACAGGCCTTAGATACACACTGTCCACATTCTCTAGATATGTTTGTAGTGTTGTTGTGCCTTTTCTTCATATTAAATTTTCCCAGCTCACACAAACTTGTACCTAAGCGGCCCACAAGGTGTTGCAGCTGGGTCTGTTAGTGACAACAATGTTGTTGGTACGAATTCTAACACCTTACACTTAGTGGAAACAAGTAATTAGCATTTTGTATGACCATTGCTCTGATAGCTTTTGATGACCAAAGGTGGTTTCATTCTGAATTTCTGATCTTTATTTAGATACCAAACTGAAGGTCCTTTCTTCTCCGTGTAAACAATAAAAAGAGAGGGAGCTTCGTTTTCTACTAAAATTTAAAATATTGGGCCCCCATCCTGTGTACTTGGTAAATCTACTGTAAAATATTCAAACGAATAAAACTTCTATTTGTATGTTAATGTAGCTTGCCCATCCTGTTGTGAACCTTAATTTTTGCTTATGCAGTGGTACTGTAATCTTGTGATGTTGCTCTTATGCAATAGCATGCCTTCCTTTTCCTGACGATCATTGATCTTACGTGACCTTGCGAACTTGTTTTTTCAGGCTGATTGCTTGGATGATTTGGCTTTTGCAATTATGCATGAGATGAGCAAATTGTCATATCGGGTTACGGAAGAAGATGTTATCCGTGCACGTAATCAGGTAATGTTCGAAGTTGTTATGGGAGAACATTGTCATACACGTATTGTATCTCAGTTTACTCAGACACTGCATGCTACAAAGCATGGTGTATGCTGTTCTCTTTCTTTTGGGCTCGAGAGACAATCATAGCCTTATGATAATTTTTTCATTGATATGCTGGCATGTGATTGGTCCTTAGAAAATTTTCAGCCTAGTATCACATGTTCATTGCTTTGTGATGACAATTTCAGCTGAAGTCCTCAATCCAACTCCACCTAGATGGTTCAACTGCTGTTGTCGAGGACATTGGCCGTCAGGTATTATCTTGCTCCATTGTTTTGATGTTTAAAAACAATTATGTTATGCCAAATCTTAGTGCTCAGCACCTTGTACCTTACTTTCGTTCCCCTGTTGTGCCAGCTGCTGACCTATGGCCGGAGAATTCCTACTCCCGAGCTTTTTGCAAGAATAGATGCTGTTGATGCAAGCACTGTGAAGCGGGTTGCAAATCGCTTCATCTTTGATCAGGTACTGTTTTGCCAACCTAACCTCTTGTCCTGTAGAATTTTCAGCATCTGTATGATTCCTTCTCTGGTAAAGTGCTAAAAACAAGCCCAATTTTTCATTGCTTGATTCCAGCTTTCATTATTTAAGATGTACCCTTTTTGTTGTTAATATTTATATCATGCTGTTTTTGTGATAGACCTCTAGTGATAGGAGTGTACTCTGAACGTTTTCATGTTGTGCTGCTTATGCCTACCTACTTTGTCATCAGTTTGGGAAAAATAAAACTGTGTAATTTGAATTATTTGATATCAAGCTTGAGAAAACAACATTTCAGTTTGTATTTGTATGCTTTTTGTTTCAGGATGTTGCTATTGCTGCAATGGGACCAATCCAAGGACTTCCTGACTACAACTGGTTCAGACGCCGGACCTACATGCTCCGTTACTAGATGTATCTGTCGGGTGTACCATGTTTACGGTCTGCAAAGACAAGATAAAATTTGCCTCTTTTGGCGTCAGTATATTATAAGGCCTCAGCACTGCGCATTACGTGCTGGATGGAGGATTTTTTTGAGAATTTGTTTTATTTCTTGTCTTGTCCAGATCTGTCAATAAATGATAGGCAGGTTCGACTGACGTGGCTGACGGGTGGCCACCCGGTGTTGTTTTTTTACAATGAATCATGACCCTTAACGTTCCATTTTTTGTTGGAAGGTTTTACTTTGCCAAATAATTTTATGGACCTGGTTATATGTAAAGTTGGTACAGTTTAGCTTCCTTGTCATACGATGACAACTGAGTAAAGTTGTGATGGGTTGTTTTTCGCACGATCATTTTCGTGGGTTCCATCTAGCATCCGTGGGATTTGCTTTCGTGCTGTTCTGGCAAGTTATGGTCGAGGTAGACAGGCGGGCTCAGCTTGTGTGCCGGCACCGGAATCTTCAGCCGTGCAGCGGCGTTGCAGAAGTTCTTAACTCCTCTCGCTGCCGGCCTCCCCTACCCATCTTCCTGTGTTCGTCTACCGAATTTTCTTCAATTTGTCCATGATCCCCTGTAAGGCCCCCTTCGGAACACATACTCGCAAAATATAGAACCCTACCAATTTTTTCTGAGACGGAGGAATAAATAAGACAATCTCCTAGAGTTTTCAATAATTCACTCCGAAAAACATATTACAAGAGCATATTCCAATCATTCAATGGTATTTTTGTAAATACGATCATCTTCTTCCGGAGAACAAGCACTTACATGGTACCTTTGTCGATCGTCAGCTTGCTACTACTTAATCTGGCGATCGATCAACATCGTCATGACTACTGAGCATCTCTTGGAACTTGGACCATCCATTGATGGCCATCGTCGTTGATCAGATGGTGACAGAAGCAGCCTTGACGAGGACAGGAGGCAGAAGAACAAGAGGACGGCTAGTGGTTGTGCTTCAGGGCCCTCTCAATGAGCATGTTGACGAAGTTCATGGGCTGCACAGCGTGGCCGGGCGCCGTGAGCACGTTGCGCGTGCCCATCCTGTTGTCCTCCTCCTCCCGCGCCACGTCCGCCATGAGGTTCACCGCCCAGTCCAGCAGCGCCGCCTTGGGTGCCGGCAGCCTGGTGCCGCAGAGCCGTGCACAGTCATCCTCCGTTTGGCACAGCGTCACCTCCTCCACCGGCAGTGCGTTCAGCAGCCCACCGGGGAGCTCTCGGAACTATGGTAGGATACTAGGGGCCTGTTTGATATGGAGCGCAGGGGTGGCTCGGCCCATGAACCAGTCCCAGGCCAGCCACGGCCAGGTCTAGACGGTACAGGTGACCTTGTTTGATTCCATGTCCGAGTAGAGCCGAGCCGAGTTAAGAATGTGTTTGTCTTCCTGTACAGAAAGAGTATGAGTACCTTGCACAAGCATGTGGTAGCCTTACCACTAGTTCTCTTCTCAGCAATCCTCAGTAGCATTTCATCGAGCAGGTCATGGACGCGAGCTAGTCCAGCGCCATGAATGGAGAAGCCGGCGGATTGAGGTGCAGAGGCGGTCTTGCCGCGGCGGCGGAGGCACCACCGCGCGAGCGGCCAGCTAGGCGCGACTCGGAGGCTTCCTCCCGTGCGGCTGGGGCTGCCCGCCACACGTCGTTGCCACCACGGCGGCCAGCACAGGCAGCGCTAGCCATGGCTGCTGCTGCTACTCGCGCCATGGTTGCTGCTCGCGCCATGGCTCGCTACTCGCCCGCGCGGGCCCCGCGTCCTGCTCGCCGCTCGCCTGCGCCGCCGGGGTGCCCTGCTCGCTGCTCGCCCGCGCGGCCACGTCCTGGGCTGGAGCTTCGCCATGGAAGGCGCAGCAGCCCCACCGCTGGACACCTTCAGGCTGCCGTCGCTGCCGCTGTTGGGGCGTTCTTCCTCGCGCTACTCGCTGGCGGGCGTTCTGCCTCGCGCTGCTCGCTGGCGTCTTCCTGTACGCGCGGAGGCAGGCGAGGTACGTCGAGGTGCCCGAGCACCGGGAGCTGGAGAGGGTCCCCGAGCTCGCCTCCTGTCTCCGCGAGGTGCTCGCACTCTTCTTCAGGCGGCCGTGATAGGATGACAATGGAGGGGGAGAGCAGCCAAGGACGCGGCCATGGCGACGGGAGCTGCAGAGGCGGCGGCCGCACGCGCACTTGCACAGCTTGGCTGTAGCGGCGGCGGCCTTGGCATCGGCGGCGAGCCGGCGAACGCGAACAACGTGCGGAGACCAGACGTACGCCGCTGCGGGAGGTGAGAAGTCGAAACGGATGGGAGGTGACCCGAGCGTGGGCTTTGACGCTGAAGCGAGCCGGGCCGCAGAGAACCGGAACTTTCTTTCGTTTCTCGGAGCCATGAGGGTGAGCGTATTTTGCACCGGGCCGGCCTGGCTCGCGAGTGAGCCCAGGAAATCAAACACGCGAGGTTGCAGCCTAGGAGCGTAGGGACACCCCTGGGCTCCATATCAAACAGGCCCTAGGAATCTGGATGAGGCCTGCGATGCATTCCAAGTCGACGTCGTCCGGCACGACGCCCGAGTTGTTGAGTTGGTCCTGGAGAATTGTCGTTGGAACTCGGGCGATGTATTTTTGCGCGCGATGTATTTTTGCATGCAGACGGCTCATTTTTTCCAAGTCAAAAGATTGGGAGGTAATATTAGAGCATCTCAAAAGACTCTTCATATCTTTCCTAAATGCTAGGAATAGAGGTTTTGATGAAAAACTATCATCCAACAGTTTCTCTAAATTGTCGTCTAAAGATAGCCATCTTCTATTCCGGATTTTTCGCTAGCCAGATATAGAAGACGAGAATAGTTCTCTAGAGCGCGCATAAGATATAGAAAAACTGTTGGAAAGTGAAAAGATATCGAAAGCAATTTTTATGCAAATGACTCTCCAAATGATGATTTAGAGAGTGAGATTTAGAAAGTCTCTTGGACATGCTCTTAGGAGTTGTTGGGGATGATTTTATTTTCCAATCTTACTAAAATAGTAGATTGGGAGAAACTCCTGGAGATGCTCCCTCTTTACAACACAGACTCGCAAAAATATAGGAATAAAAAAACTACATAAAAATACATGATTCCTAAAGTTTCCATTTCATTCGTAATCCTCTCCAAGGCCATCTTCCCATTTGGTTCATAATACCCTCTATGGCCATCTTCGGAACACATAATTCTCTGAGGCCATCTTTAGAACACAGGATTCTCAAAATGCAGGAATAACCATCTTTGCAGCACAGGATTCTCAAAAAGTCAAAATACAAAATAGGAAAATGCAATTAAAATCCTATAGGAAACCAGAATGTAGAAAAGTTAACTCATGCATATTTTCCTCCAAAAGTTATAGTTCACTCCATATGAATTTCATAGGAATTTGTAAGATTCATTCAATCATTTGTTCTAAAGGCTCTTATAGGAAAATTTATTTTTTTTTTTCTCATTGAGCCTAGAACCTCCGAATCTCCGCTATATCCACTCTAGTTGTCGGGTTCATAAACCCGGGGTTCCTCATGGGCCTGCTTTCCAGCAAAGGCTCGGCCCAGAAGACGATGTTGCGAACGACGCGCAACTCCTGGGCCGGCCCATAAACCTAACGACAAGCCAAAAGGGCGATCCAGTCTTCGACCAGAAGGCTTAGCCAAGGAGGAACGACGCTCGCTCGCCTCTGACTCTGGCCCGCCCCTCCGACCGGAAGGCCTCGCTTCCTACTCCGGCCCGCCTCTACGGCCGGAAGGCCTGCCCAAAGAGGAACGACGCTCGCTTCCGACTTCGACACGCCTCTCCGACCGGAAGGCCTCGCTTCCGACTCTGACCCGCGTCTCCCACTAGGGATACGCCAAACCTCTGCTTACAGCTCTTCTCCGACTGACGTAGTCGGAGCCGACTGTGACCAATCGACCGGGGACGCCCGCTCGGTAAGGACCTAGAAAACGGGCGAAGCAAGTAAAGCAGGGCGCTCAAGACAAACCGCAATACCAATGATCGTACCCTGTGGACCTGCAGCACAGTACCGATAGGGCATGTCAGAATGGGTGCCCTACCACCTTCTAGGCATGTCAGAACCCAAGCGGTGTTGTGGGCACCGACGTTTGCCCCACAGTATTGTGGGCGCCATCAATTCCCATACCAGGCAAACGCTAGCTTTAGACAATTCACCCTCTGCTAGCTTTAGACACTCTAAAGCTACACAGAGCACACGCTCAAATACTTAGCGCATGTAGGAGCTCCCGTCTCTCTTGGCCCTTCGGTCCAGAGTCCGACCGGACCTCTTGCACCCCCATCTTTCTCCCTCTCGTTTGTAACCCCACAGCAAACTTCAGCAGCACTGGGCTTAGGAATAAAGTCATCGACCGACTCAAACTGGACGTAGGGCATGTTGCCTGAACCAGTATAAACCCTGTGTCATTGAGTGCTAGGCCATATCCGATCACAACGTACGGTAAAACTATAAATATTTACGTGTTTGTCACTTTCTGCACCGACAGTTGACGCCGTCCGTGGGGAAGACGTCGTACGTTCACGCTTTTTGGTAATCGGATGGCCCACTTTTCTGCCACCTTTGCCATGGCGGGCTCAAGCGATACGACTCGCTTCGGCTCACTAGAGTTTCCCGCACTCTCACCTATTAGGATGTGGGTTCCACCCGTCTTCGAGCCGTCCTAGGCCTTCCTCTTCGAAAGCCTAGACTTCATCGCCGATCGGCTCAGCGTGCTGCGCCTCCGTGAGGAGGCACTTGTTCCGGAGCCCGTCGGAGGAGGCGCGTCCTCTGTCGGCTCTGGAACTCCCGGCGACCTCAACGACGAAGCGCCTGCGCTTCGCTCTGAGCCCGCACCGGGCTCAAACCCAACTGTGAGTAACATACGCTTTGTTATTTACTGTCTTTCACCGATTCTTCGGAGGGACCATGTTGTCCCTGCTGTGACCGCCATGCGACCGGTTCCCCTATGACCTCGCGTCCCCTGCGGACGTGTACACCCGGGGGCTCCGAAGGATGCTGGCCCCCTCCCTCTCACATCCAAATTCGTGGGGATGGCGAGCTACGCTCCCGCCTCTTTTCACGACCTCATGGATGACGATGTTGAGAGCGACGGCTCCAGCATCGATGATGTCGTGGCACCTAGCCACCCTCTGTCCCGGGAGTACGCTATGACGGACGCCCCGGGACAGCCGCCAGTGGTAGTGGAGTCTCTTTACACCTACACCCCTCTAGACCCTCGGGTGGATGCCCTCGTGTGTGCCTAGGAGCACAGTGAGGAGCTACGACAAAGGCGGCGGAACCAGTGTCCACCTGCGCCGGCGCGCTCGGCGCACCACGATGCGCCTAGTTCACGTAACCCGGCGAGCGGTGCCTGGGGTCACGCCCGCCACGCCCAGCGCAACATCATCGACAGGGGGAACGATCCCCCACAGTTCGCTCGGGCTGGCCAGAACATCGTCGCGGCGGTGATGCTCCTGCACGGCCTTCCCAAGCCGGACAACACCTAGGAATAGGCGATCCACCAGAACCTCCAGGCCCTTGTGGAAACCGCCATCATTCAACAGGTGGAGAGCTTCGCGTCGCGCGACCAACTCGCGGCCTCTCTTCCCACCAGGGGAGTGGGGACGCACCAGACGAATCACTCCATCCACTCACCGCTGCAGCCACCAGACACGGAACAGGAGGCCGCAGTTGCACCATGGCCTGACCTGGCGCCCGCTCCACACCGGCCGCCTGTGCTCGAACGCCTCGGGCCAAACCAAGACACTCGCAACGTCATCAGCAACCGACGTCGGGTCCGGCATAATGATGACGTCCGTCGGGCGGCAGGCGACATGGACCTTAGCCGGACCATCGAGGGGAGCGGTGAAATGCACCCCAGACATGGTCGTCGGCCAGACGACTGGAGTCCCAGCCCGGATGTCCTAGGACCACGGGCCTTTGGCCGACGCAAACAGAGAGCGCCGTTCCCACAGCGCTTCCGACCGCCGACCAACATCGCCAAATATATCAGGGAGACGAATCCCGGTATATGGTCCGAAGACTTCCGGCTCGCCTGCCGAGCCAGGGGAGTGGATGATGATCACTTCATCATTCAGTACCTCCCCATTTGCGTGGAGGAACATGTTCGAGCGTGGCTCGAATTCCTCCCGCACAACAGCATCCGCGACTAGGCGGACCTCAAGAGGGTCTTCGTCAGGAATTTCCAAGGGATGTATGCCCGCCCTGGGAACTCCTGGGACCTCAAGAGCTACTAGCAGGAGGCCAACGATTCCCTACGGGATTACATCCGTAGGTTCTCGAAGCGGTGTAACTCCCTTCCTGATGTCGTCGACGTGGACGTCATCAGCGCATTCCTCTCCGGGACAACCTGTGAGTCCCTGATCCATAAGCTTGGCTGCCTGAGCGTCCAACTCCGCGTTGGTCGCAGCAGATGATCGCACGGGCAAGCAGCCCCAGCAAGGCCTGCCTGACCACTTCGATAAGCTCATGGATAGCCCATGCACCAACCATGCCTACCTAAAAGGTCCTTGTGTGGTTTTGGTAATTGAGTGACAACCTAGGTGGACTAATTGTGTTTATGTGAGATACACAGGTGATTAGTCCATAGGTACATGTGTATGAGCAACATATGCCATGAAGGTGAAAATGGCTTCGAGATGTTGCAAAACACACACATGTGATGATGAAGGAGCTCATTGCAAATGAGACATGACATTGAGTCATGTGATCAAGGTGGAGAAGATCAAGATATGACTTAGCTTGATGGACCGGTTGCAAGCGTGAAGGGCAAGTTGGAGGCTTTGGAGCGATGGACCGCGTGGCGGTGAAGCTTGAGCAAGACTTGGCACCGATGTATGAAGGCAATGGTGAAAAGCAAGTGAAGTCAAGATCGATGAACCAATATGATCACGTGATGATATGAAGTGGATCATATCATTGTTGATCATGTTGGTGCATGTGTTGCATTGACATTGGAGGAGATGAATGGAATGCGCAAGGTAAAGATATAACCTAGGGTATTTCATTTTGCCAGTCATAGGTGTGTAGAGAAGTTGATGACCGGGTTTAGGATAAATGGTCATACTATCAAGAGGAGCAAACTTGTTTGCATATCGGTCATCTAGTGCCACTCGAGTGATCTAACTTTGCATCATCGCTAGGATCGAGTGGCGTGGCAAGTTGAGTGGCTAATCCTTTGGAAAATGTTTGTGAAAAGCTAACACACATACACATGGTGGTGCACACTTGGTGGTGTTGGCACATTTGCAAAGGAGAAGAAGTTAGAGTTGTTGTGAATCAACTTAGAGAAGAGAAAAAGGGTTTTCGGTGTACTCCGAACTATAGGATGGTCCTTAGATTGGAATACTATTTTGATCCATTGTGATTTGGATCAAGTATGCATGTGGGATGTGTAGCCCTCTGAGTAAGCTTTCCAAAATGTCCAAGATCATTGAAATCGGAGTTCGGAGCTAAGAGTTATAGCCGTTTTAGCGTTGAAAGGTCTGTGACCGAACGCTCAGGGTCTGCGTCCGGTCAGCACCTGTGAGTCCGGTCACAGCGTCCGGTTAGTGTTTTTAGAGTGTCCAGAAGCGATCGAACGCTGGGAGAGTTCAGTCAGTGATGACAGGACGCGTCCGATCGTTGAAAAATGTCGCTAGAACCTCTCTATAAGTGACCGGACACTGGGTTCCAGCGTCCGGTCGTTATGACCTGCGTGTCTGGTCAGTACACGCTTTGCCCAGTGAAGGGGTAACGGCTATTTTAGCCCTTAGGGCTATAAAAAGAGTGTGTGTCCGGTCTTGGGCTGGTTGTAGAGCACCCTCACGCCTATGTGGCTTGTGTAGGAGTGCTTGGATGCCCTCTAACTCACTTGTGCTTGCAAGAGTGCTAATCGATTGCGAGTGAGTGTGATTCTAGTGCGTTGCATTGTGAGATTGCATCGAGTGGCACTAGGTGATCGAGTTGCAAGCTGGTGGTGCTTGTTACTCTTGGAGGTTTCCACCTCCTAGATGGCTTGGTGGTGGTCTCCGTCGAAACCCGCAAGAAGCTTGTGCGGTGCTCCGGAGAAGAGCTTTGTGAGGGGCATTGTGCTCGCCCCGCGGGAGCCGCGAAGAGCACCTCTAATTGAGCGTGTCATTGAGCTACCCTCACTTTTGGGGTAGGTTCTTGCGGTGTCCGATGTGCGGGCTTGGCGGGTGATGCCAATTAGCCGCCGAACTACCAAGTGAGTGGTCGACACAATGGGGACGTAGCGTGTTGGCAAGCACGTGAACCTCAGGAGAAAATCACCATGTAAATCTTGTTCTTCCTATTGGTTTGCAATTCCCTTACACAAGCTTGTGATTACTTTTATATACATTGTGCTTGTGTAGTTGCTCTTGTAATTAGTTAGCTTGTGTAGCCGACTAGTTACTTTCTTGCTTGTGTAGCATAGAAGTAGCTCCCTTGCGTGGCTAATTTGGTTTGTGTAACCTTGTTAGTCACTTTGCTTAGTTTGTGTAGCTAAGTATTTGTGCTCTCTAATTCGGCATTGGTTGCCTTGTTATTGAGCATTGCTAGTGAGTTTAGTTGGCTTTGTGCTTTTGCTTACTAGCATGTGTAGGAGTTCCCTCATTGCTTGAAATACTAGTGGCATAGGTTTGTGTGACCTTGCTCCTAGAATTGGTTAGGTGAGCTCTAGTTAACCCGGCACCTTTGTTGCTTAACTAGTATCTTTAGAAGGTGCTAGAGAAAATAGATAGAGGGGTGTAGTCTTGGCTAGACCGATAGTTTTAATTCCGCACTTGTTTCGGTTAGCCGACGTGATTAATTTTAGAAATGACTATTCACCCCCCTCTAGTCCGGCATCTCGACCCTACACTACCCTGTCAAACACCTCTATAAGGACTGCGAGCTCCTCAAGCGTTTCCTATGATAGGCTGGCGGGCCAAAAGAAGGAAAAGGCAAGGAGGCAGCAACCAAGAAAGGAAAAGCGACGGGCAAGGATGGGGACGGCTTCCCCGACCTCGAGGAATGCATCGAGATCTTCGAGGGTTCCGATGCCGTCTACTCCAAGCGCCAGCACAAAGTGTGCAACCGAGAGGCGTGCGTCGCCGAAACGGCCGTCCCCTCCTTCCTTCGCTGTTCGGAATCTCCGATCACTATTGATCAAAGGGACCATCCATCCCACGTCGCCAGACCAGGACGCTACCCGCTCGTCATCGACCCCATTGTCCGCAAGAAGCGCCTCACCAAGGTGCTGATGGACGGAGGTAGCGGCCTCAACATCCTCTACGCCGACATCCTCGACGCCATGCGCATCCCCCGGTCGGAGCTCCAACCGGTGGGCTCTCCCTTCCACAGCGTGATCCCAGGAGCGCAGGCGTACCCACTCGGGCAGATCGACCTGCCGATCATGTTTGGTGACCGAGCCAACTTCCGCACGGAGATGCTTACCTTCAAGGTGGTGGACTTCCTAGGGTCTTACCACACCATCTTGGGGCGGCCATGCTACGCCAAGTTCATGGCGGTTCCCAACTACACCTACCCAAAGCTAAAGATGCTGGGACCAAATGGCGTCATCACTGTGGGTAGCACCATCTCGCACCCCTTCATGTGCGACCACGAGCATTTCGAGCTCGCCACTGCCGTCATCAACTCGTTCGAGCTCCCGTGGCTCGGGGAGTCGTCGACCCCAGCAGTCCCGGACCACAACAAACCAACCTCCTCGACGGCCTTTCGCCCACTTGAGGAAACTAAGGCGGTGGGGATCGACCCCACTGATCCAATCGAGATGGTGCGTATCGGGACCTAGCTCCCAACCAAATAGGAATGCGAGCTCGTCGACTTCCTGTGCGCCAATCGCGATGTCTTCGCATGGAAACCATCTGACATGCCGGGCATACCGTGGGACATCGTCGAGCATGCACTGTGCCTCATCCCGGGCCTGAAGCCCACCAAGCAATGCCTATGCTGCTTTGATGATGAGAGGCACAGGGTCATTGGCGAGGAGGTCGCCAAACTCCTGGCAGCCGGATTCATCAGAGAGGTATTCCACTCTGACTGGCTTGTCAATCCTATTCTTGTTAAAAAGAAGACCGAGAAATAGAGAATGTGCATTGATTATACTGGCCTCAACAAAACATGTCCAAAGGATCACTTTTCTTTGCCGTGCATAGACCAGATAGTCGACTCCACCTCGAGATGCGAGATCCTCTCCTTTCTAGATGCCTACTCAGGCTATCACTAGATCATGATGAAAGAGACTGATCAGCTCGCAACCTCATTCATCACCCCGTATGGTTCGGACTGTTATGTAACCATGCCCTTCGGTCTGAAGAACACTGGCGCCACCTACCAAAGGTGCATGCAGCAATGCTTCGCCGATCAAATCGACCCGATCAATCAACCTGATCAAGCCGAGCGGCCGAAACCAACAATCGTCGTCTATGTTGATGACATAGTGGTCAAAACGGCTCAAGCTTGCGACCTGATCGTGAGCTTGGCTGTGACATTCACGAACCTTCGAAGGTTCAACATCAAATTGAATTCCAAAAAATGTGTTTTTAGGGTTTCGAAGGGGAAGCTGCTTGGATACATCATGTCCAAACGCGGTATCAAGGCCAACCCCATAAAAATCACGACCATCTCCAACATGGGCCCTATATGCAATGTCAAGGGCGTACAAAGGCTCACCGGCTGTTTGGCCGCCCTGAGCCAGTTCATCTCCTGGCTCGACGAGCGAGGGATGCCTCTCTACAAGCTACTCAAAAGGATAGACACGTTTGTCTGGACTGAGGAAGCACAGCAGGCTTTGGAGAGCCTCAAAGCATCACTAATGTCGGCCCCAATCCTCGTCGCTCTTGAATGGGGAGAACCCCTCCTCCTCTACGTCGCGGCAAGCAACCACGTGGTAAGCGCCGCCCTAGTCGTCGAAAGGGAGGAGCCGGGACACCACCTTAAGGTCCAACGACCTATATACTTCATCGGAGAGGTACTCACCGACCCCAAGGTCTGGTACCCCTAGGTGCAAAAAATCCTATACGCCGTGCTGATGGCGACCCAGAAGCTCCTATGCTACTTCACCGACCACGAAGTCACGGTCGTCACTTCATACCCACTCAGAGACATCGTCCGCAACCGCGACGCCGCGGGATGGATCTCCAGGTGGGCACTAGAACTCATGGGCCATGACATCAGGTACATCCCCCATACCACTATTAAGTCTCAGGCTCTCATGGATTTTGTCGCTGAATGGATGGAGGTCCAGCTACCGACCCTAGATGTCACCCACGAGTACTGGACGATGTACTTCGATAGGTCCATCATGGTGCCCGGCTCAGGGGCTGGAGTGGTTTTGATCTCCCCAGATAGGAGTAGGCTCTGCTACGCCATCCGCCTCCACTTTTTAGCCACAAACAACGCCGCGGAGTACGAGGCCCTCATCAACGGACTGCGCATCGCCATCGAGCTCAGCGCTACGTGGCTCTACGTCCGCGATGACTCAGAGTTGGTCGTCGACCAAGTCATAAAGGAGTCCTCTTGCAAAAGCTCCCTCATGGCAACATACTACTAGGAGGTGTGCAAGCTCGAGGATAAATTCCAGGGGATCGAACTGCATCATATCCCCCGAAAGGACAACTTTGCCACTGATTTTCTCGTGAAATTGGCTGCCAGGTGGGATCCGTCTCTGAGCAGGGTCTTCGTCAACGACCTCCATGAGCCATCCGCCCACATCCTAGAAGGTTTGATCCAGACACACCCCGACGCCAACCCAGCGCTCGGGGGCTCCGACCCCGATGCCAACCCAGCGCTCGGGGGGCTCCGACCCCAGTGCCTCCATGACGACGTCGCCCACCAATGTCGTCGTGTTGGCACTCGATCAAACCGACTGGCGAGCGCCGCTACTCGCCTACCTCCTCGAGGAGGTTCTCCCACCCAAAAGGACTAAAGCTCGATGGATCACTCGATGCGCCAAGACGTTCATCGCCATCGGTGATGAACTCTACAAGCGAAGTCCATCGGCGGTACTCATGAAGTGCATCCCTACCAACCAAGGGAAATAGCTCCTCCTCGAGGTCCTTGCCGAAATCTGTGAACATCACACGGCCTCAAGGTCGCTGGTTGGAAAAGCCTTTTGCCAAGGTTTTTACTAGCCCACCACACTACGAGATGCAGAGGAGGTCATCCGTAGGTGCGAGGGGTGCCAATTCTACGCTTGGCAAACTCATTTGCCGCCATAGGAGCTCCAAACCATCCCCATCACCTGGCCGTTCGTGGTCTGGGGCCTCGACATGGTAGGACCCCTCAAAAAGGGCTCGGGAGGCTTCACTCACCTGCTCATAGCGATCGACAAATTCACCAAGTGATAGAGGCTAAGCCCATCACCAACATCCGCTCGGAAGAGGCGGTCAAATTCTTCCTGGACATCATCTACCGGTTCAATGTTCCTAACTGTATCATCACTGACCACGGCACTAACTTCACCGGGAAGAAGTTCCTGGACTTCAGTGATGGATATGGCATCAGGATCGACTAGGCCTCGGTCGAACATCCATGTACTAACGGTCAGGTCGAACGTGCCAATGGCATGGTCCTTCAAGGACTTAAGCCGCACATTTTTAATCGACTCAACAAGTACGTGGGGCGATGTGTTGCAGAGGTCCCAGCGATCCTCTGGAGCCTAAGAATGACCCCGAACCAAACCACAGGGTTCACACTGAAAGGACCTAGGATGCCGCCTAGAGGGGGGTGAATAGGCGTTTTTGAAAATTAACACCTTTAAATGCGGAAACGATTAGTAAAGGGAGTTTCCAAAATGGAAACTCCAAATAAAGAGTAAGACCACCCCTCACAAGTTAACCACAGAGTATACAAGGTATAAAGAATATATCTAGAAGCTACAACCCTGCAACACCAAGTTAGAACAGAGATCAAAATAAATTCGGTCTTTGGCAGGAAATACGGGACGTGTCCGGTATGAATCTGGGGACGTGTCCGTATGCACGGTTTCGCTGAGAACAGCCCCAAGTTTCTCCTTTTGATTTCTAACTTCAAACCAAACTGCAGGCACCTAATTTAAATATTAGTATACACAGAGAACACTGCACAAGTGCTAGAGCAACACAAATATCAAATGAAATGCGAATTGAGACACGATATTTGTTTTTATCGAAGTTCGGACTCGTTCGAGTCCTACTCTCCGTTGAGGGGATGCGCAGGCGACCAATGAAGGTCAGCCCTAGAGGATACCACGAAGGTCACTCTAGCCGGAGTCTTTTCCAACTCCTTTTCCTCCTTCCACTAATTGATTCCGAGGCGGCGTGAATCGACAATGCCTAAACTTTCCGAGGCACACCACAATCTCCCGGGTGCTCTCTCGTGACGTCTAACCGTCTAGGACCGAAGAGTCCAAGAGTAACAAATGCGAATCACGAGATTGACAATATGCACAAGTGCTCAAGTGGTTGGATGGCTCTCTTTTGAATTTCACTCAACCCACAAATTGATTTTGCAAGTTTGATCAATCACTCACTAAGAGAGGGTTGGCAAGGCTCAAAAAGCGTGTGTCTAAGTCAAGAGAATCAATGAGCAGCCTCCAAAGGTGGAGGCTTGGGGGTATTATATAGCCCCTTGAAAAACTAAGCCGTTTTATAGTTCGTTGCAATCCGGACACGTCGGTATGCATATCTCGGACACGTCCGGTATGACTCGAGCATGCATACGGTAACTAAATTCTGATGATGTTGTGAGGCCTCGGAACTCCCAAGTATGCGGGACTTCCGACTCGGAACTCCCGACTCAAGTCGGAACCCCCGACCCTCAGCAATTTTGAAAAACATGTAACTGAGTTAAAGTTAGTGAGGTGTCGGAACTCCCGACATATGTCGGAACTCCCGACCGTCGGAACTCCCGACCGTCGGAACTCCCGACATACGTCGGAACTCCCGACCCTCACGACTTTTGAAAACTAGCCGTTGGCTTCTGGTCATCCATACCGGACATGTCCGGTATGACCAGGACGAGAACCTCCAAGTCGGGTTGAAGTGCGACACGTCGGAACTCCCGACCCATGCCGGGACTCCGACCGTCGGAACTCTCGACCTACGTCGGAACTCCCGACTAACCAACCCGAGAACAACAATTTACAATTTCTTTGGACAAATACCGGACACGTCCGGTATGAATACCGGACACGTTCGGTATTGCCAGACCAGCAACAAATCAGTTAGCTCTTTTGTCTCTCAAATACTCAAAAACTCACATGGGTTGGCTTGAGCACTTATGAAACATTATCTATCAACATGATGCATCCCTCTTAATAGTACGGCATACCTATTAAACTCAAGATCAAAAGAAAAATGAATTTATACCACTTGAGTTGATTTCTTTTGAATTGATGCCGTCCCTTCCAATCTTCATCAAGTAAGGGTGCTAACAAGTTGATGTTGATCTTTTCATTTGAGCATAGCCATCTTGAGCATGTGACTTGATTCCATTCATCAAATTTGAATAACCCCAAATGTATCAAGTCACTTCCATCAAATACTTCATTATAGATTTGATTCTTCACATCAATATGACCATCTTAGCTTGATTAGTACCTCAACTAAATGCAAGTACTTTCTTCTTCACCCTAGCTAGGTTCTTGACCGCCAAGCCGTCGTTAACACCCTTTCACCTTGCTTAGTACCTCGAAGCCTTTCCTTGCTATCTTCACCATCTCAAGCCATCAAGTCACATCTTGTGTTGAATCATCCATTCATATGTATTGTTATCTTTTTCATTTTAATTTAGCAAGCTTCAAATATGAGACCATTCCATATGCAATCCCTCATGTCTCATTAACTAATAATCATGAGCTTGCTTTCACATAGTACATGAAATCCCACAATAGATAAGCCTTTGTATGAGTTTCATTTGCATTGTTGTCTTATGCTTGAACTAGATTGTTTATACAACAACACATCATTTTGGCTTTTCATTAAGTATCTGTGAGATAACCTATTACCTGTTCACACTTAGCAAACGGGTTAGACCTTTAATCATGTTGTCATTCAATCATCCAAAACCCACTAAAGGGCTAGATGCACTTTCAATCTCCCCCTTTTTGGTGATTGATGACAACTTGATTAAAGCTTACAAAAGAATATAAACATTTAAGATTTTGGGTTCAATGATTTATGAGAGGCTCCTCCTTAATATGTGCTTATGATTAGAATTCACAAAATGACCTCGATTTGTTAATTGCGCATACTAAAACATATAGGAGACTCCCCCTAAATCATTGCATCCGTGGGGTGCATGTGTGTGTGACAAAGTGAAACCGTGATGCATATGACAAGATATATCACACAAGAATAAATATAAAAGCATCACATCAAATATTTTCATTCTAGCATGCATAGTCCTTATGAAAATAAATATGACATATGTAATTCGCACATAGCACTCATTACAAATTTTCTCAAGTCCAGAAACCACTGATATATATAGATAAAGATCATGTCTCAAGAGATACAAAGATAAAGCATAAGTAAGTCTCATCTCTCACATGATACAATCTATCACAAATCCAAGATACATCAATGAAGCTCAAAAACAAACTACTGACTGCAGAACATATCTTGGTACAAAGATAAGCAAATGAAACTATCCTGAAGCTTTAATCGGTCTCTCTCTCCCCTTTGTCATCTATCACCACAAAGGTCCAACAATGACATACTAAGGACAAAGGGGCTACAAGTCATCACGGAAAAGTCGAGATCACTCATCATCATCATCTCGACCAGCATCCTCATCATCACTCTCGGCGTGCAACACCGGGTACGGACGAGAACCACCCGCACCTGAGCAACGTCAAAGCCACAGACCGTAGAAGCCACCACCACTGCCAGGTCACTCCACCAATCAGTAGCATAGTAAATCTGCAGTCTTTGGGACGTGGTGAGAGTGAGTAGGCACACGAGCTTTGAAGAGGTAGAGTGTCGGGTGGGTGCACAGTGCTCGCTTCTTCTGTCTCATTTGTATGAACTCAACATACTCTCTATCATATCTAGCCTGCTGCTTTGCTCCTCGGCCTCGAGCTCACTAGTTGCCTCATCGATAGAGGAGACCTAGGAGGATCAAGCTCAAGATTAGAAGCAATGTGCTTCAAAGTCCGAGTGTCCTTCCTCCTAGCCTCCCTCTCCTTCTCACGCCTAGTCTGGATGTCACGGCACATCCCAAATATGGAGTGAAAAGCCCGGATAGGCGAAGGAGGACGCCACGGCGTGAAGTAGAACGTGAAGGAGCACGTGGTGAAGGTGAAGCTCCTGCTGGTGCACCACTCCCAGTGCATCGCCCTCGTCTTCTTCTTTGCTCCTCCCGGTCTCGCTGGAGGTAACCCCTGTCTCGAGCAAATCTGCAATAATCTTGAGGGCCTTGTGAATCTTATCATACTCAAATGTGTGCCTGTCACCTGCTCAATCATATGCATGATATAAGGAGCAAAACCACAGCCCTTGAGGGGCCTCTCTCCAACACTCCCGATCTCGGACCAAATAAAGTCAAACACGCTGAAGGGCCGAGCATCGAGGTGCCATCTGTGGAGTAGGTTCTGGAGTAATCAGCAATGGTGCCCTTGTCTCCACCCTTGCGGTCAATAGTCTTCTGAACATCCTGTCCGGTACTGTAGGTAGGGTGAAGACCTAGAACCTTCCCCTGACTCCTCTCTCTCTCACCACCAGCAGGATACATGTAGGTGAGCTGCTCAGGAGGTAACACACCTCGGTGTGGATCTCTCCCCCCTCCAGAGATCATCCTCTCGAGAAGCCAAGATGGGCGGCAAAAACATCATAGTCAACACTGCACCACTCTGGCCCTCAAGCATCCAAGTGCATCCGCCGCTCATCCTCCTCAACAAATAGAGTAGCATAGGCTGAGCTACTACCTCGTGTTCCAGTCATGCTTTGGAACTCCATGATCTCATAAACTCACGTGCTCAGCTGGCGAGATGGCAATAGCATGATCAATCGAGGCCTTACGCAACTCTCTAATATATTGCGGTCAATCCACTAAGACCGGCAATTCATGGGTTCTGGTAAGAATCACACCGGAGTAGAAGTCCAAGTGAAATGTCTGTTCGAAGCGGTGATCGATGAACCTTAGGTAAGCTCCTCGGATCAACCCTTCGCTCATCTCGGCCTTCCTGGTCATACCTTTTCCCAGTAGTCAACTCTGGGAACATAGGAGGCACATTGGGCGGACGTGTCTCAAGAAGACCATAATGCATCCCTTGACCAGTCGGTTTGAGCTGGAGGAACCGACTCCTCCTCCTCAATCTCCGCGCTCCTCATCCGAGTTTGTCACCATCGATCCTCTGTCGGTGCTCTTCCTCTTTCTTTCATCTCTAGACTCCACTCTGAACTCATCGATTGTACGTGTCGGAAGAAGAGCTCCGGACCCTTCAGATATTGAGCTGCTTTGCACTAGTGGCGAGCCACGGTGACCTCTCTATTCTGGTAAATTTGAAATCCGGGATGCATATCTGTCTCGCCTTCTTGTACTTCTCAAGTCTTTGGATCATGCACATGCTTGGACCTCGGCTCCTATCGTCCACTCATGGCGGTGTCCTGTATCCAAAGATTTCCAAAGAATTTTAGATACATGCCCATAATTAATCTCGAATTGCAATTAGACAAAGAATCTTTTATCCATGATTTTACAATCATCTTGACAAACAATCTGTCAAAAAGTTTGCAAAACGTAGATACAAAAGATACTAAGCCTAACAAACAATTCTAGGTAGGATTGAATCAGAGAAAACGTGAGGAGTCTCTGCTTTCTTTGAGCCATACCGGACACGTCCGGTAGCATCGGACACGTCCCGGTATGGGCGACCAACAAACCCTAACCGGGGTTCTGGATTCTAACCATCACGGATCCATTCTAAACTTTGGGCATTGCTTCTATATCACTAATGTAGCATATTGACCGAAGGAATTTCAAAACTAGTCTTCAACCATGTAGATCGGACGAGGTCCGCGATTAGGGTACCTTTGGAGAAGAGACGAGAACGCGATGTGAAATCCAAGTCCCCGGGCCTTCAATCTTGATGCAAGCCTTCTCCAATGCGATCTCCCTCTCTCTCTTTTCTTGGTGAAATCGTCGGTTGCCCTAGGTGAGGAAGAGAGGCGCCGGCTGGGTGGATTTTGGAAGAGGCAAGTCTGTTTGGGCCGAAGGGGTATGCTCGGTTTTTATAGTCCGGCTCATACCGGACACGTCCGGTAGCATACCGGACACGTCCGGTATACGCGGGCTGGCCCAAATAATTCCAAAATGTGTTCACACTCTTCCAAACCCTTTCTCTGTTGTTGCTCAGTCCAAAAAGGTGTATGATCTTGATCCAAACCGAGTATTATCACTTTTCTTATCCAATGCCATCAAAGATTTTCTCTTTTCCAACAATTTGGCATACACAATAATTTGCTTGCTTGAGAGAGATAAAGTGAGACAAAGTAGATTGTGGACTTAAGAAAGCCATGTCATGTGTGATTAGCCAATCAAACAATCAAGGAGAGCTATAATCATCACATGGCAAGGCTAGGTCACAAAGACCAAGATTCAAATAGTTTTTCAAATTCACACCACCTACACATGCTAGTTGTGGGTTTTGAAAAACATCTCTCCTATGTCACACAAATGCACATTCTAACATGTAAAGGGCCTTAGATGCACTTACAATACATGTATGTAAAAACATACCTTTGCCTTGAGCCCACAAGAATACCACTAAGAAGACACATGGCATGATAATCTTTATGTTGACCTTGATTGCCAAGTAATCATGCTTGATACAAATTCAATTTTTCATCCAAAGGACTACAAAGAGTGCTAGATAAATTTGTTAGTCCTAGCGGTTGCAAAATAGAAATTTAGCTCCCCTAAATAAGTGCTTCAAGTATTTTGAATGACTTTCAACGAGCACTTTTATTCGATTAAGAAATCGGGAGCCAATTTTCTATTTTGACCATAAATCAAATAAGTTTGCCATATTTGAAATTGAGTTGGGAGATGCTCACAATCCACTTAGATTTAATAAATCACAAGCTTTTGAGTAAATTAGAGATTTATGAATCATATATTAATCAAAGACTCGGTTGCAATTTAATTTGTGTTACGGTTCTGTTCAGATATCTAGGACACGTCCGGTTGTATCTACGGACACGCCCGAATACATGTAAGCGAAACATTGACTTTCTATCTCTGGCCATGGGACACGTCCGGGAATAATACGGACACGTCCGATAGGTTCGAGTGATGAACCAATTAAATCTTTGCATGTAATAATTTTTTTGTTTAGCTTTATTATTTATTGTATACTAGCATCTCAACAGATAAATTACTCTACTAGAGAACGATCAAAAGCATCATATGACAAACATGATAAATCTCAAGTGAAATTAATTAGCCACTTTCATTATTTCACAAATGTACCTATTTGTGAACTATAGAACACTGAAACAAACAAAGTGGCTATCCTACAAGGTTTTAGGTACTTGTTACCAATGTTGAGGATGAAATCTATGATATGTTCATTGAATTATCTTGGTCAACCATATAAGAGATTATGATGAGAATTGGTTGATAGATTGAGTGAATATTGTCAATTTGCTTGCTCAACCACCCGAAACCTTCATCCCATTACCAAGTACATACATCATTAACCTAAGCACACTTTGGTACCCAACTCTTGTTGGGTCCTTTTGAGTTAGTCAATAAGTGCTTAGGCACCCAAATGGCTTTAGCATTAGCTTGTGGTGAACACATTACTACCTTACTAGTGCTAACTCCATTTGTGGTCTTCCTAAGCATATCATTATAAACAAATGTGTTTGGCTTAGGAGTTTTACCATTTGGGCATTCATAGCTTAGATGCCCTTTCTTCTACAAGCATAGCATATCGGCCTTTGTGTGCTCTATGCTTGATTTGCTTGTATGGACATCTATCAACCTTGTGGCCCATCTCATTGCACCCATAGCATCTTCTAGTTGCAACTTGGGCTTCCTTTCTTGCTTCTTTGTACATTGGGCATTTCTTGGTAGAAGCCTTTTGATTGGCGGCTTCAACTTTGTCGGCCCAACTCTTGTGTGGACACATAGCCCACTCATGTCCATACAATCCACAACCATAGCACATCCTTTTTCCATGTTTCTTGCTCTTGGTTGTGTTGGCCTTGCTTGAGATGTGATTCTTTTGTTGGGCTTTGGAGGAAGCAAGGTTTGAACCCTTCTCAAGCTTCTTCACCATGTTATCACGGTTATCTTGAGAAGGTTGTGCTTTCTCCTTACCCTTCAACCGAATCACATCTTTCTTTAATCTTTGCACTTCTTCTTTGAGCTCTATGTTTTCTATAAGATTTAGCTCAATCGAAGATTGGCTTGCTTGAGGAGCACACTCATTAGTACAAGAAATATTTATTTGAGATGGTGTACTAGTGAGCGGATGTGTGAGAGGTTGAGAGAATTTTACCGATGTAATCACAACCTCATGAGCCACCTCAAGCATGATGCTTGATTCTACTACTTCCTCATGAGAGCACTTTAGATGAACATAATTTGCTTGTAGCTCATTATACTTGCTTGATAGTTCATCGAGCCTTGCCTTGAGCTCGAAGTTTTCCTTCTCTAGTTGTGAAACACTAGAAGAGGAATTAGTAACTAAAGCATGCTCGATTGACAATTTTTCATACCTCTCATTTATTGCCTTTAGCTCTTGCAATTTGGAGATGAGAAACTTTTCTTGATTTTGAAGCGATTGCTCTTGCTTCTCAATCTCTTCTTCAAGCTCATCATTCTTTTCAACTATCTTCATGATGATGAACTTGTCTTTATGGTTGAGATGATCAAGGTTGTAGTTGTCTTCAATTTCAACATCACTCTTATCTTGATCATCTACTTGTGCTTTCTCCTTTTCTTGATCTTTCTTGTTATTCTTCTTCTTGCTTTTCTTGGCCATGAGACACAAGTGATGAGTATCATGAGATACTGAGGTTGACTCATCACTTGGTCGCCATCGAGCTTGAGCATCGCTACAAACAGCTGCTTGCTGGTCTGCTGCCTCGGCCATACCGGACACGTCCGGTAGGCATACCGGACACGTCCGGTATGTGCAGGCAGACAGCACGTCATGTCCTGCTTGCACTTCTTGCTCCGGCTCGGTGCTCTTGAGGTCTTGTGAGGCTTCTTTGCTGCATGAAGACACAATGGACATACTTTCCATTGACTCGACCTCAAGTGCATCATCGCATTTGGATTCTCCATATAACTCAACGAGTTTGGTCCAAATAAGATGAGCACTCTCCGAAGGTGGTTGTCCATTGAATATTGCTTCATCTTGAACCTCTGCACTCAATATACTCAAAATGATATTAATAGCTTGAGCATTGAGTTGCACGCATATCTCTTCCTCTTTTGATAAATTCTTATAGTTGCTCCAATCAACTATAGGAAGAGGTATGCTTGCAAACACAATATGCTCAACAATAGGACTAATATGTCTAAAAGCATTGAGTACATGAATTGACCAAGGTAGAAAGTTTGAACCATCATTTTGGAGAAGCACCGGCTCCAACTCAATAGGCGTCGACATCCTTTTCTCACGGCGGTAAAGCTTTAGGTGAGAACCTTGCTCCGATACCAATTGAAAGGACCTAGGATGCCGCCTAGAGGGGGGGTGAATAGGCGTTTCTGAAAATTAATACCTTTAAATGAGGAAACGATTAGTAAAGGGAGCTTCTAAAATGGAAACTCTAAATAAAGAGTAGTACCACCCCTCACAAGTTAGTCACAGAGTATACAGGGTATAAAGAAAGTATCTAGAAGCTACAACCCTGCAACACAAAGTTAGAACAGAGATCAAAATAAATTCAGTCCTGGTAGGAAATCTGGGACGTGTCCAAGTATGAATACCGGACGTGTCCGTATCTGCGGTTTCTGAGAACAGCCCCAAGTTTCTCCTTTCGATTTCTAACTTCAAACCAAACTGCAGGCACCTAATTTAAATATCGGTATACACAGAGAACTCCGCACAAGTGCTAGAGCAACACAAATATCAAATGAAATGCGAATTGAGACACGATATTTGTTTTACGAGGTTCGGACTCGTTCGAGTCCTACTCTCGTTGAGGGGGCTACAGGCGACCCAATGAAGGTCAGCCCTAGAGGATACCACGAAGGTCACTCTAGCCGAGTCTTTTCCAACTCCTTTTCCTCCTTCCACTAATTGATTCCGAGGCGGCGGAATCGCCATTCTAAACTTTCCGAGGCACACCACAATCTCCCGGGTGCTCTCCCGTGACGTCTAACCGTCTAGGACCGAAGAGTCCAAGAGTAACAAATCACGAATCACGAGATTGACAATATGCACAAGTGCTCAAGTGGTTGGATGGCTCTCTTTTGAATTTCACTCAACCCACAAATTGATTTTGCAAGTTTGATCAATCACTCACTAAGAGAGGGTTGGCAAGGCTCAAAAACGTGTGTCTAAGTCAAGAGAATCACAGCCTCCAAAGGTGGAGGCTTGGGGGTATTATAGCCCCTTGAAAAACTAGCCGTTTTATAGCCGTTGCAATCTGGGACACGTCAGATGTATGCATACCGGACGTCGTCCGGTATGACTCGAGCTCGCGCCATGCGGTAACTAAATTCTGATGATGTTGTGAGGCCTCGGAACTCCCGAAGTATGCGGGACTTCCGACCGTCGGAACTCCCGACTCAAGTCGGAACCCCGACCCTCGGCAATTTTGAAAAACATGTAACGCGAGTTAAAGTTAGTGAGGTGTCGGAACTCCGACATATGTCGGAACTCCCGACATACGTCGGAACTCCCGACCCTCACGGCTTTTGAAAACTAGCCGTTATTTTGGTCATCCATACGGACACGTCCGGTATTATACGGACACGTCCGGTATTATCCGGACACGTCCGTATGACCAGACGAAGAACCCTCCAAGTCGGTTGAAGTGCGACCGTCGGAACCCGACCCATGTCGGGACTCCGACCGTCGGAACTCCCGACCCACGTCGGAACTCCCGACTAACCAACCCGAGAACAACAATTTTACAATTCTTTGGACAAATCCGGGACACGTCGGTATGAATCTCCGGACACGTCCCGGTATTGCGAACCAACAACAAATCGATTAGCTCTTTTGTCTCTCAAATACTCAAAACTCACATGGGTTGGCTTGAGCACTTATGAAACATTATCTATCAACATGATGCATCCCTCTTAATAGTACGGCATACCTATTAAACTCAAGATCAAAAGAAAAATGAATTTATACCACTTGAGTTGATTTCTTTTGAATTGATGCCGTCCCTTCCAATCTTCATCAAGTAAGGGTGCTAACAAGTTGATGTTGATCTTTTCATTTGAGCATAGCCATCTTGAGCATGTGACTTGATTCCATTCATCAAATTTGAATAACCCCAAATGTATCAAGTCACTTCCATCAAATACTTCATTATAGATTTGATTCTTCACATCAATATGACCATCTTAGCTTGATTAGTACCTCAACTAAATGCAAGTACTTTCTTCTTCACCCTAGCTAGGTTCTTCGGCCGCCAAGCCGTCGCTTGCCCTTCACCCTTGCTTAGTACCTCGAAGCCTTTCCTTGCTATCTTCACCATCTCAAGCCATCAAGTCACATCTTGTGTTGAATCATCCATTCATATGTATTGTTATCTTTTTCATTTTAATTTAGCAAGCTTCAAATATGAGACCATTCCATATGCAATCCCTCATGTCTCATTAACTAATAATCATGAGCTTGCTTTCACATAGTACATGAAATCCCACAATAGATAAGCCTTTGTATGAGTTTCATTTGCATTGTTGTCTTATGCTTGAACTAGATTGTTTATACAACAACACATCATTTTGGCTTTTCATTAAGTATCTGTGAGATAACCTATTACCTGTTCACACTTAGCAAACGGGTTAGACCTTTAATCATGTTGTCATTCAATCATCCAAAACCCACTAAAGGGCTAGATGCACTTTCACACACCCTTCTTCCCGGCCTACGAAGCTGAAGCAGTGCTGTCCTCCGACCTCGACCATAGCGCCCCAAGAGTGAAGGCTTTCAACCATGACCGAGCTACGGAGGCTCAGCAAGACGCAGTCGACTTGCTCGAGGAGGCCCGTGAGACGACCGTCATCTGCTCCGCTCACTACCAGCAGACTCTCCGCAGGTGCCATGAGAGGAAAATCAGAGGAACGATCCTCGAGGTCAGAGACCTCGTGCTTTGAAGGACCTAGTCCACCAAGGAGAAGCACAAACTCTCTCCGCCATGGGAAGGACCCTTTACGGTGATCGAAGTGATTCGACCGAGCGCCTACCAACTAAAGGACGACAACGACAACGTTCTCACCAACACTTGGAACATCGAACAACTACATCGTTGCTTCCCCTAAGATTCGGTCTTTACCGTTTTCTTTCATTCAATGTTCGCTCCTACAAAGCACCCCGACCCGATCACTTTTGGCCCGAGTCGCTCGGGGGCTCCACGAGGGTGCGATACCACCTCCTTTTTACTATCATATGGTAAATACATTTTTCACCCGAACGAAAGGGTAGTCCGTTCCTTTAGTTATCTTACGTAACTTTGCTTCAACATTCCAACCGATCGCACCACGCCTCTACCTATGGTTACGAGCAGCTGAGCCTCGCGGGCCACGCTCAGGCTCTTAAAGTTGCAGCCTATGGGACGAACGGGCAGGTGCAAAAAAGAAAGAATAAAAACAAAGCTATGATAAGGTAAAAACAAGGAACGGATGGGACAAGCTTCCTCGAACAAAGTAGTTCATCACAAAATGAAAATTGATGTATTCGTCAATACAACTGTTCACATGGGGGCTCCCCCATGAACTTAAAATATTACATATGCTGACTACTTCTACTATGGCCGCCCGACGGCATCGGCTGATGACACGACCGGTGAAGATAAAGGCTGCTCGCCCTCCGACAGGGCAACGCTCGCCTCGGACGAAATGGCGTCCACGCTCCAGTCGTTGGCGTACCCTCTACAGATGGCGATAAAGTCCAGGTCCAGGTGTCTTTCGGAGGCAGGCACCAAGTACCACAACAAAGTTCATAAGTTCATGGGCATCATCCAAGAGCGTTTACTGCCACCAGACATAACCACCACCGCAACGGCCCCGCTCGATTCCGCTCCCTCGACTTCGACGAGCACAACGAGTACCTAAAGGGCGTCGCACCCTACCATCCACCAAAACTGTAGGGGCGAAACCCCCCACCGGCGCAGTGCTAGGCGGGTCCCCCTCCGACAAAGCTTGCCTGGAGAAGAGCCACCGGAAGAAGTCCACATGTGGCTCCATCCTAAGGAAGGACTCACAGACGGTGACGAAGCCGACGATATGCAGCACCCCAGTTGGGTTGAGGTGCTGCAGCTCTAGGCCCCGCTCATTAAGGAGCCCACGTAGGAACCAGTGCATGGGGTATCCTACCCCGCGCTCATGGAAGGCGAGGAAGGAGACGACCTCGCCGGCCCGAGGACGCGAAAAATCCTCCCCCACAGGAGCCCTCCAGTGCGCCACCTCCTTCGGCGGTAGCACCCCCTTCTCAACAAAGGCGGCCAGCACCAACTCACTCACAACGAATGACCTCTAGCTCGACATTGCGCTCTAGATTCGTGAATGGATCTATGAGTTTCTCCTCTCCCTCGCTCTCCCCTTTTTTCTCCTAGGAACTGTCGCGGCACGCAAACGCTCTTGGGGAGAAGGAAGAAGGAGGAGAGGCGGTGGTTGAGGAATGGGCGAAGGAATGGGACGAAAGCCCTCTCCCTTCCCCTATTTAAGGAGAAGGCGCAACAGTTGGGGAAAGGCGAGGGATTGGGGCAAAAAACCCTCTCTCTCTTCCCCCATTCAATGCGAATGGGATACGACAGAACGCGCCCTGACCGATGGGATGCACCCAGTCCAACGAGACGGTGCCTGGTCAGGCGAGACGTGGCCTAGGCATGCCCCACCACTACCGCATGCTGGGTGTGGGAAACAAGATGCAACCGCCCCTAGGCGGCCCTCCACCTTCCCAGGCTAGACTTGGAAAGGCCCAACAACGGGATCTCCACTCAGGAGAGACCAACGGGCTTCCTAAGTCGATCGGATGGCTCAGACGAACACCGAGAGACAGGTAATGAGTAGAGGGGCGCTCCATGTGGGCCATGCCGACTTCGTCATGAACGACGAGCGTGGATCCCGATCGGACATATCTGATAGGAGCTCCTCAAAACCCCGTCACTCAAATCGTCAAGGTAGCTCTACCAATCCCTCTTATTTTGTTTGATTTGCTAAAAGCATAAACATTCATTCATCCATTCTCATACACGCATTCACACATTCATCCATGCATGCATTCATTCATCCCATACATCCAAAGCATCGCATACGCAGTTAAATGCATCACAACACTCCGTGTTGCGTCACGAAGCGGTAGTTGCCTCATTCAAACATGAGCAACGACCAACCAGGGTTCGAAAGCCGGCCCATGAAGGGCTCGAGGCCGCCTCGCATCAAATAGAGCCAGGGGAGAAAAACGCAGATGAGCCCCAGCGGCCCTCACCCAGTCTGCTCCGAAGCAGACAGGGTCATCTCAACCTTCTCGTTCGATCCTAACCTCGAGCCATGCCCACAGAATCTCTATCAAGGGGAGGCCAGTGGGCCACCTAGGTCGGTCTCTGGAATGACCGGGGCATCTGTCGGGACGTGGGTTAAGGTGTAGTGGAATGCCACATGAGGGCTATGCCGACCCCATCACGAACGATGGACTCGGATTTCACTCGAATGTGCCCGTTAGCGAGCTCATCGAGCACGTCACTCGAGCCATCGAGGCAAGCGACGTTAGCTCAGCCCCTTCAGTTGCAGAAACCGTGGACGGGGTAATGCATGAAACTCGATCGACCCCTACCAAGCCCAACGGGGCTCAGGGCTCCAGACACCTAGACACCCCGGCACGACCTTGGCTACGCCCAACGCCTGGATCCGCGACTCCGACTCGCCTGGTCCCTAGTTGTGCCCAGCGCCTAGATTCGCGACTCCAACTCGCCCGATCTCTCGTTGTGCCCAGTGCCTAGATCCGTGACTCTGACTCGCTCGATCCTTCGTTGCGCCCAGCGCCTAGATCCATGACTCTGACTCGCCCGATGCATCATTGCGCCCAGCGCCTAGATCTATGACTCCGACTCGCCCGATCCCTCGTTGCGCCCAGCGCCTAGATTCGCGACTTCATCTCGCCCGATCCCTCGGCTGTCCCATGGCTATGCCCGACTCCTAGGTCCGTGATTCCATCTCGCTCGATCCCTCGGCTATCCCTCGGCTACGCCCGATGCCTGAATCCGTGACTCTGTCTCGCCCGATCCCTCGGCTATCCCTTGGCTGCGCCCAACGCTTGGGCCCATGACTCTGTCTCGCTCGATCCCTCAGCTGTCCCATGGCTATGACCGATGCCTGGGTCCATGACTCCGTCTCGTCTGATCCCTCGTTGCGCCCATCACCTGGATCCGTGACTCCATCTCGCCTGATCCCTCGTTGCGCCCAGGGCCTGGATCCGCGACTCCAACTCGCCTGATCCCTCATTGCGCCCAGCGCCTAGATCCGTGACTCCGTCTTGCCTGATCCCTCATTGAGCCCAACACCTAGATCCGCGACTCCATCTTGCCTGATCTCTCATTGCGCCCAGTGCCTAGATCCGTGACTTCGTCTCGCTAGATCCCTCATTACGCCCAGCGCCTGGATCCATGACTCCGACTCGCCCGATCCCTCGTTGCGCCTAGTGCCTAGATCCGCGACTCCGTCTTGCCCAATCCCTCAGTTGCGCCCGCGCTTGGGTCCGCGAGTCCGTCTCGCTCGATCCCTCGGCTACGCCCAACCCCTATGTCCGTGACTCCGTCTCGCCGATCCCTCTACTGTCCCTTGGCACGCCCGACGCCTGGGTTGGTGACTCTGACTCGTCCGATCCCTAGATCCGTGACTCTGACTTGCCCGAACCCTCGGTGCGCTCAACGCCCTGGTTGACGACTCCGTCTCGCTCAGTCCCTCAGCCGCGACCAAATGCCTGGTACTACGCTCCTGGAAACGATGGGTCAAAAACTGGAAAGAGGAGGCTATGCCCACCAAGGTGCACACACTCACGCCCGCTGACAAAACCCCCAAAGCGACTCTGCCAAAATCGCCCGGGGCCTCGAGGGCTACACCCGCGGGTGCGCTCGTGCGCAGCCGCTGTCGAAACAAAAAATTCCCCCACTGGCAAACACGAACCCCCTCGGACTATTCTACCTGAATTGCCCAGGGGCACGGGGGCTACACCCGTGGGTGCGCTCGCGCGCACCCGCTGTCAAGACAAAAACCCCAGACGATTCTACCCAAATCGCCTGAGGGCTCGGGGGCTCCTGTCGGGTTCATAAACCTGGGGTCCCTCATGGACCTACTTCCCAGCAAAGGCTCGGCACAGCAGACGACGTTGCGAACGATATGTAACTCCTGGGCTAGCTCAAAAACCTAATGACAGGCCAGAAGGGTGATCCAGTCTCCGATCGGATGGCCTGGCCAAGGAGGGACGGTGCTCGCTCGCCTCCGACTCTGACCCGCCTCTCTAATCAGAAGGCCTGCTCAAAGAGGAACGACGCTCGCTTCCGACTCTGACCCGCCTCTCCGACGGAAGGCCTCGCTTTTGACTCCGACGCGCGTCTCCCACCAGGGATACGCCAAACCTCTGCTTACAGCTCTTCTCCGACTGGCGCAGTCGAAGCCGACTGGGACCAACCGATCGAGGACGCCCGCTCGGTAAGGACCTAGGAAACGTGCAGAGCTAGTAAGGCAGGGCGCTTAAGACAAACCGCAATACTAAGGATTGTACCCTGTGCACCTGCAGCACAGTACCGACAGGGCATGTCAGAAGGGTGCCCTACCACCTTCCAGGCATGTCAAAACCCAAGCAGTGTTGTGGGCGCCGATGTTTGCCCTATAGTGTTGTGAGCGCCATCAATTCCCATACCAGGCAAACACGGTAAAATCCCTCATATGTCGCTAGGCATCAACAATGTTGTGTGTGCCGTCATTTACCATACATGGTGAATGCGGTAAAACCTCCCACATGGGTTTAACATAAACAGTATTGTGGGCGCCTACCATCATCTTGTACCCGACGGCATGGGCAACAAGACTTAGTAGCATACGTACTCTCTCTCTCTATCTCACTTGTAAGGATGTCCCCTTCATCTATAAAAGGGATGCGCTCTCTCCCAACGAAGAGGATCGATTTCACAACAACTCCAACGACAACTCCAAGGACTCTCGGATGATTCGAACAACCAACGATCGATTCACCCTCTGCTAGCTTTAGACACTCTAAAGCTACACAGAGCACACGCTCAAATACTTAGCGCATGTAGGAGCTCCCGTCTCTCTCGGCCCTTCGGTCCAGAGTCCGACCGGACCTCTTGCACCCTCATCTTTCTTCCTCTTGTTTGTAACCCCACAACAAACTTTGAGCACCTGGGCTTAGGAATAAAGTCATCGACCGACTCAAACTGGATGTAGGGCACGTTGCCTGAACCAGTATAAACCCTGTGTCATTGAGTGCTAGGCCACATCCGATCGCAACGTACGACAAAACTACAAATATTTATGTGTTGGTCACTTTCTGCACCGACACTAGTACTCTACCGAATCGTAGCTAAGATCCACTCTATCCTCTGTGACGGAGGGAGTACTCAACTACTTGCACGCTTTCCCTTCGGACCCTTCTGCAAGCAAAGCTAACCAAACCCGTCTTTAGAGCATCTCCAAGAGTACCTCATATCCTTTCCTCATCCATATTTTTTTGGGAAAATTAAAAAAAAATCATCTCCAAGAGTACCCCATATCCCTTCCTCATCTTTTTGCAATTGAGAAACAGGCCGACATCGTGCGTAAACACATGCGCGCAGCCTTTCTCGCGCACATCACTCTTCCCCACGTCGTTTCCCTGCACCGTACGCGGAGGTAAAGCAGCAGAGGCGGCGTCCAATGTTCGCAATGGCTTGGCTCCTTGTCGCCCTGTGATGATCGCGCCAGCAAACAACGGCTCTCTGTCACCGCTCCCATGGAGGATAACGACGATGAAGAAGACCTAGATAGGAGCATCTTTGAGGCACGGCACGCTCTGTCAAGGTCGATGGTAGGCAGATGTCGCGGAGGTGATGAACCGGCCGCCGGCGCTGCACGACAAGGATTGCTCATTATGTCGATTCTGGAAGGCCTCGGACTCTGGCACGTACTGATTCCTCTATCGATGAGGTGAGTGAGATGGAGCTCGATGTTGGATGAGTTGGAAATCTCTACACACACCAGAGTTCATCGAGGAATAAGCCGGCACCGTAAGTGGGTGGGCAAGGATGGCCGGCCTACAGTGCCTACCTGCCGGCTAAGAGGTCCCGGCGGCCGACTGGGAGGCACTAGGTAGCTAGTCGTGGCTGGCTGCCGTCGGTTCCTACAAGCTAGAGGTTGGCAGGACGGTCAATGGAGGCGGCGGCGGCCTAATTGTGTCGAGGGATCGCGACGTGGCGCAAAAAAAAAAACAGGGAGAAAAAAGTGTGTGGGACCACAATTTTAATATTTTGAAAGTTAAATATGAGATACTCTCGGAGATGCTCTTTTTTTTCCTTCCCATACTTTTTTTTACTCGACAAAACACCATTTTGGGAACAAAATTTGGAGTACTCATGCTCTTAGGGCATGTTTGGTTGCAACCCTGGATCATTTGCCTAGGACAAGACGCTGCCTGCATGTTGCCTGTGAATGCTTTTGGTTTTGCCTGGTCAGGCAGCTAGAAAGATGCTTGTTTGGTTCAAACGTGTTGCCTGGAGAGTAGGACCGGGGGCCCCCTAGCTCATTAATAGAGAGTAGTCATATTAATTGAAGCCCAGGCAAACACATACAACATCAGACGATCGATTTTGGTTACATGGCAGGAGAAGAAGTTGCCAGTGGAAGCTGCTGTCCAGGACACCAACCAAACAACTTCCAGACAGGGTACAGGCAACAACCAGTCCAGTCAAAATTGATGGGTTACATCCAAACATGCCCTTAGCCTTCAAATCGAGCTCCTCCGTGATCCCCAAAGTCGAAGCCACCAAGTCGAAACCCTAACCTTCGCCCTTCTCGATGTCGGCCGCCACCACCGGCCCAGCCCCTCCGGTGGCCACTCCGATGGCGCCCCCTCCGTCCTACCCGGCCTCCTCCACGGCCTCCGCCGCCGTCGCGGCGTCCGTCGAGGACGACGACGACCTCTATGGCCGCCTCAAGTCGCTCCAGCGCCACATGGAGTTCGTCGAGATCCAGGAGGAGTACGTTAAGGACGAGCAGAAGAACCTCAAGCGCGAACTCCTCCGTGCGCAGGAGGAGGTCAAGCGGATCCAGTCCGTACCGCTCGTCATCGGCCAGTTTATGGAGATGGTCGACGGCAACAACGGCATCGTGGGCTCTACCACGGGCAGCAACTACTACGTGCGGATCCTCAGCACCATCAACCGCGAGCTGCTCAAGCCGTCAGCGTCCGTCGCCTTGCATCGTCACTCCAACGCTCTAGTCGACGTGCTGCCGCCTGAGGCCGACTCCAGCATCTCCTTGCTGGGATCGTCGGAGAAGCCCAACGTCACCTATAACGTAAGTTTATCCTTGAATTTGCCGGATCCGCATGAAGCCCTTGGTTAATTTGACTTATTATGGATTTGATGATAAAAATAACTTGGTCGTTACATTGTTATCCCGAATCATATGTGCTTATTAGGCCATGTTTAGTTGGCCACCGATTTGGCGCCGGCTGAATTAAGCGACACTGTAGTGACACTGTAGCGTTTTGTTTGTATTTGGTAATAATTGTCCAATCGTTGACTAATTAGGCTTAAAATGTTCGTCTTGCAAAGTACAACCAAACTGTGCAATTAGTTTTTGATTTTGTCAACATTTAGTACTCCATGCATGTACCGCAAGTTTGATGTGACGGGGAATCTTCTTTTTGCATAGTGCCAAATTCTGGAAAATGGGGGAACTAAACATGGCCTTAGTTTATATATCCGTCAGGTTGGGCCCTAGATCTTTCTATGTTTCCATTTGCAGTAGAGTTCTGCTTCTTCATTGGTCAGACTCCACATATCTGTCGATGTTATTGATTGCAGTGGGCGTCTTCCTTGTTACGGTATACAAATAGGCAAAATCTAATTTTGAGAACTTGCAAAAGGCTGCATCTTTTCCTATTATCATTACTAGCAAACGGTGTCCATGTGATGCAACGGAACACACATGTTATTGCGCACACCTGAATGACTTGTGGCTCGTATATTTATATAAGAGTTAAATACACTGGCGGCCCTTAAACTTGTGGCTCTGTGCCACTTAGGTCCACGAACTCTCAAAATCGAAATTCGCCTCCCTAAACTTGTTAAGCTGTGCATGGCAGGTCCGTACCCCTTGGGAGCATGGTGACTAGGATAAAAAATTTATAAAAAACACCCTGCCATGGTCAACTTCTACCTTAGCACTCCTTCCCCACCCCTTGGGATACGCTGTACGAGTACGACGTGGACGCCATGATGGCCATCCTTGAAGAGTTGGCCTTTGCGGCGTGACAGGCGAGTCTGAGGAGGCAAGCCCGCGACGCAGCGTGCGAGCACAGAACGATCATGATCCACATGCTCACACGCTCCTCGACCTCCGGCCGGCTGACCATCGTCGCCACGCCGCCACAACTCCTGCTGCACACCCCCACCGACGCCGTGCGCGCTCACGCGCTCGTTCCTCCCACCACGCCCGCCTTGCATGGGCGCCGAGAGCACCAAGCACACCGCCCCTCGGCGCTCATTGTCGCTTTCGCCTTTGCTCTCCGACTTCTTCTGGGTGGGCCTTGTTCTTTGAGGCCTCACCCTTCCAGCAAAACTACCTCCGACGTCTCCGAGGGCCTCTGGCGGAACTACCTCTGGAAACTTCGATGGCTCCGGGTTCGTGCTCAACACGTTTCGCCGCCTCGAGGGAGAGGTACTTGGAGGCCATGCTCGCGGACATGGGCTTTTGGCGCGTGTGCTACGGTCGGCTCATTGTGTGGCTTGGTGATTGGTGGATGGACGCCTCCGCAGACTGGAGCCCCTCGCGACGGACAAGCTCGCATTGAGGTCGACCACGGAGTCCACTCCTCGGCGGGCCACAAGAAGCGCAAGTCCGCAGAACGGATGCGCTCCTCACGGTTCGGCACCTCGCGTCAAACACCACAGCGTCACCATGCCGGAAACCAGTGGTATCACTATCGTAAATCCTTTCCAAGGATCGGTAAGAGTGCTTGCCGATGATCTCAAGAAAATAAATGTCCCTTAACGCCATGTTTGCCAGCAGCAAAGTCTGCAGAGAAAGCGTAACATGTCCATGTCGACATGTCCATGCCAAGCAAGGCGATGGCACAGGACTAGCACTACAACCGCTGCTGCTGCTGCTTGCCTTCTTTGGCGCCTTATGGGTTGGCCCCATCTCCTTGGCAAGGTTAGAGAGCACGCATTACGGATCTTCCGGTGGAGGTCTTTGGCGGCTCGGACGGACCCGACCCCAACCCTCTCTCGAGAGTCTCACGAACGCGCACGACGTCTCGCCCCAGAACTCGTCCGGCCTCGCCACCACCGCTCGCCTCGTTCACTGCTTGGTGGTTGTAGAGCACGGACCCCACCTCGACTCTGCTGATGTTCTCCCCGCCGCTGATGATCATGCCCTGGTGGCCTTCTCGTCGTTGAGGTAGCCGAGCATGACGCAACCCGCCGCGGAGCACGATCTCGCCCATCGTGGATCCGTCGCGGGGCACGCTGCGGCCGGTCTCGCCGTCGACGATGTCGACCTCGGCCATGCCGGGCGTGTGCATGCCCTGCCTCGCCTTGAGCTGTGCGCACTCCAGCGGCGGCACGGCGGCGGTGAGAATGCGCACCTTCCCCGGGAGCAGCAGCCGCGTGGCGTGCGGGGCGTTGGCCAGCATGTTGAGCACGATGGGGAAGGAGTGCTAAGGGAGAAGATGACCATGGCAGGGTGTTTTTTATAAAATTTTTATCCTAGTCACCATGCTCCCAAGGGGTATGGACCTGCCATGCACAGCTTAACAAGTTTAGGGAGGCGAATTTCGATTTTGAGAGTTCGTGGACCTAAGTGGCACAGAGCCACAAGTTTAAGGGCCGTCAGTGTATTTAACTCTTTATATAATGGTCGAGTCATCAATATGTATTAGAATTGGACTCCCTACCGTCACTGGACGCACCAACACACGCGATTCTGACTTGTATAAGCAAGGGTCATGAGTCTTGTCCTAGACGAGACAAAGAGAAGTGCAAGGGCATTGTGGGAAGTAAAAAAGACTGGACGGAAGAATCACTAAAGTTTTAAACGACATCAAATCAGTCAACCTGGAGGACCACAGAAAACAAGTTTTCGAGCATGCCCTCAAACAACAAAATGGGGATGGTTTCACTTGGTTCTGTGCCAATTTGTAGATACTAGCAGGTTTATTACGACCTCAATAGATGAGTTTTGGAAAATGGTGGAAATTTGTGCAGAAACTGGTTCAATTTTCATGTAAAATATCACGGTTCTGCTGCAATGGAAACCATATTGATTTCTTCTTTTTTGTAGGTTCAGTGGGTTTTAAGTATATGTGCCGCATTAACGTTAGATCTGTGCTTCAATTGTTTTAAGAATTTCTTTGAATAGGAAACAAAATATGGCTCTTTGCGGTTTTGTTTTGGCATCTGAAGTGAAATGTTTCTCCTAATTTCTTGAGTCAATTCCTTACAAGCCACTAGAAAAGTTTCGAATTCCGTCTTGACCACTGAAAAAATTCATGTCTTCTGTGCCATCATTTCATTTTTTTGCACCCTTGACCCTTCTATGCCATTGTTGTCATGCTCTAGTGTAACGGTCCTAACGAAAGGACGAAATGTCCATTTTACCCTCAAATGAATGTGGCCATGGATGTTTGGGATCATTGCAACATTGGCAGTGGTAAGAACCAGAGAACAGGAGAAGCAAAATGGATAAGACTAGTGATTCATCGTCAACATGAACGGCCACATGAACAGGAGAAGCAAGTTGTAGATGCCGCTGCTGTAGCAGTCCCCAATGTTGAAGAACTCAACGCTGTCCTGCATGACGTGGCCATGCGGCCTAGTGGCCTTGTCTGTCCCTTATGCGGCTTGTCAAGTGCGCGAATCGAGCAGGGCGACCCCTGAACTGCTCCCCGGCCCTGATGCCTCCCTCACTCTTCTCAAGCGGATCTCCATCTCAAAACTCTAGAGCAGACGCTCCGCAGGCGGAGCTGGTAGGATGGCAGATTGATGGGAGCAGAAGGGGAGTGGGGAAGATGAGAGAATGAGTGAAGATGAAACAGACTCTAGGCCTCCAGTCATTGCTGGGGTTAAAATGGGCATTTAAAAAAAACTGACATCCACGTGTGTCGTAACGGCATCTTCAACTAACAGACAAGACAACAGCGGCATAGAAGGGTGTGAAAAAAATGAAATGATGGCAGAAATGACATGAACTTTTTCAGTGGTCAAGACGTAATTTGGAACTTTGCTAGTGGCTTGTAAGGAATTCGCTCTAATTTCTTGAAGTATATCTATGCATTTAATTTCAGTGCATTACAATTTATTGGTTTCTTATGGTTTGCAGGATATTGGAGGATGCGACATCCAAAAGCAAGAAATACGGGAGGCGGTTGAGTTACCCTTGACTCATCATGAGTTGTACAAGCAGATTGGTATTGATCCTCCAAGAGGTGTGCTTCTGTATGGCCCTCCGGGTACTGGCAAGACCATGCTTGCCAAAGCAGTTGCACATCACACCACTGCTGCTTTTATCAGAGTCGTCGGTTCGGAGTTTGTACAGAAGTACTTGGGTGAGGTAATTTGGGAGCTATTACAATCCCAATATGAATTCCTTTGGTTTGGATATAAAATGTAGTGAATTGATGCATGTTATGAGGTTAATGAGTTAATTTATGCCCACTCATGCTTTTTGGATAATAAAATATAGTTGCTTAGTTGTTCTGGTAGTGTAGATACTGCTGTCATTGCTTTTTTGAAAAAGGTTGGGGAGAAACTGATGGGTATCTATGCATCCTCTATACTGAAGTAAAAACATCAAGTAGAAAGGTGTTCATAGATTCTCTAAGTTGTCCAGTACAAGCTTGAATGTGCTCTAAGCTGTGTCAAAATTATTGGATCCTGGTTTCATGCTAGCTTTGGAACAGTATCTGTGATAGTCCATAGAGCTATTGAATGGGCTCTTCATCTGTGTCAAAATTGATGCATTCTGGTTTCATGCTAGCATTGTAACTGTATCTGTGATAGTCCATAAAGCTATCTCCTTAACCCAATCTATATTGGGTACTCCATATAATGTAACCAAGGTAACTGGTACTTCCCTGTTCCAAATTATAAGTTGTTCTGACCTTTATAGATACACAACTTTTACTAGTGTATATCTAGATGCCTAGCAAAAGCTATGTATCTAGAAAAGCCAGAATGACTTACAATTTGGTACAGAGGGAGTAATATTTTATTATTTTTCCTGTATCATGTTTGACTAGTACAAGCATTATACATGTCTTATTTTTTTTTGTATGATTAGTGGTCACTCATAGATACTTGTCGTTGACGTAAAAATTTGCAATTTGTTCTTTTCGGCTGTTCAATATTTGTCAGTCCTATTCTTGGCGCGTTATGATCTTTGTACTCCTTTGTAGGGCCCTAGAATGGTGCGTGATGTGTTCCGTTTGGCTAAGGAGAATGCCCCAGCAATCATTTTCATTGACGAGGTTGATGCTATAGCCACTGCTCGTTTTGATGCTCAGACTGGTGCTGACCGAGAAGTTCAGCGTATTCTTATGGAGCTACTCAATCAGGTAAAGCTTAGCTATTATAAGACCAGGATGAACTTTTAGGGCTTAACAGATTTATTATTTTGTTAGAAAACGTTTAGGAACAGACCTGACACATTGAAGAAGTGGTTATTTGCAAGTTAAAATGACCAATTTTCATTATATTATTCAATTTGAGAACCTCTATTTTATTAGAAAAGAGAACAATGTAAATGAATTTAGAAAACAGCTCTTATCTCTAAAAGCTAACTTGGGGAATTCCTACAGTTTCCTAGATTATAGTTCCTACTAGTTCATTTTATTTCTTGTTAGTAATGTGGTTATTTATGTTGCAGATGGATGGGTTTGATCAAACAGTGAATGTGAAGGTTATAATGGCAACTAATCGGGCAGACACTCTAGATCCTGCTCTGTTGCGTCCTGGTAGACTTGACAGGAAAATTGAGTTCCCTCTGCCAGACCGGCGTCAGAAGAGGCTTGTTTTTCAAGTAAGTTATGTTTTGTGATAATGTTACAAGAGCTGAGTTATAAGTATTTGTTGATTTGTATAGTATTACTATGTAATTATTTGGTTCTTGCTCATTCACATGTGGTCATATCATATTGCACTTCAAAGGGATAATAACATAAGTTTAAGGGAAAATTGGTTTCATAGCATCGAAAGATCACGACATTCGGAAAATACCATCGAAAGGCATCTGTTACGTAAAATACCACCGAAAGAATGGAGTGTTACCTTCAAATAGCATTCCGTCAAGGTGGCCGCTTTTGCCGTGAATTGCTCCGTTGAGGCACATTTGTTTCCCTATTTCAGAGAAACAGAGCACACACGCCGGCGTACGGGCACAGCCCGATTCGCCCTGGAGAGGGCACAACGGCCGTGACTGACCAGCCGGCGGCCTTCGCGGTGGCCGGCCGCACCTATCGATGTCAGTGGCGTGGCCGGATATGGCTCATAGGAGCATGGCCCCGTGCCCGCGCAGCATGCAACATGGGAGACGGCGGCGGCATGCAGCAATGGCAGACCCGACGACTACAAGGTCGGCGCGGGTACACGTCAGGTGCGTGGCGGTGCTAGAGGGGCTGTTCTGGGCATGGCTTGTGCGGGGTTGAGTAAGAGCGATGGGGCGGCTCACCATGCGGAAAAAACAAGCGTCTATGGCCGACGTTGAGCAGGACGGAGGCGGCCTGCGAAGCAGGGCTGCCGGCGGAGTTTCGGCCGAAGGAGGTGCACACGGTGGTGGTGGACGCGGCAGTGTAGCTGGCTTGGTGGAGGCGCCTCCGATTGGAGCTGTCCGCGGGAGTTCCCCGCGCGGCGGCCATGGCGAGCAGCAGGAACAACGCACCTGGCGGCGGCAAGATCCAGCGTCCCAGAGCGGATTTGCCCAGTTCAGGTGAGCCGCGGTCGGAAGAAGTCCGGACGGACGTGGTGGTACGCTTGGCCGAGGCGCTGGTGGTTTGCACCCATGGGAACAGCGACGGCGGACCGAGAGCCGGCCATGGCGGCGGACGGCAGCAGTTTTGGCGACATGGCGTGGCTCCGGCCCGGAGTTGTTTGCTATCGTGCGCAGGGGTGAGAACATGCTGGCGGAGATGGTGGGGCACACGGCTCGACAGTGGTACGGTGGTGCCAACGGTGGGGAACGGAGGTGGTGAGAGCTGAGAGCAGATCGGCGGCTTCGAGCTTGGCGTCCAGGCACAGGCACAAGCGAGTGGACTAGGCACAGGCAGTCGTCGTTCCAGGTCCCAGCCATCGCGAGTACTCCTATATGCATGCATGCAAACTCGATTGCTCTTGCATGCGCCGTGAGCTCATTGATAGATGATCCATGCACGTACGCACAGTCGCACACAGGGCACGGCGTAGGGCATGTGTCGCTGCCTATCAGTGTGTCCATGCCCAACCAGGCAGCTGGGTTGAGGAAGAAAGGTGTCTCGATGGAGGAATTCACGGCAACAGCAGCCACCGTGACAGAATGCTATTTGAAGGTAACAGTTCGTTCTTTCGGTGGTATTCTACGTGACGGACGTCTTTTGATGGTATTTTTCGAATGTCGTGATCTTTGGATGCTATGAAACCAATTTTCCCTAAGTTTAATTAGGAATAAAGAGTTCCTTTGGATACACGACCAACTTTGAGCAATCCAGATGTATGAGTTGCCTAGTGTTAATAGCTATTTATTCTACACGGAATTATTTATGGAAATAACCATGCATCCTATTACGTCTGTCCTAGATACGATTGCTATAGAGTTGCTTCCTTGGTGGGACCATGTGGATGATTTCTGAGCACTGTTAGGCCAGTTCCAGTGAGAGTTTCATTCCCATTTAATGAGGTGACCATCAGCAAAAATGATGACGTGGCATGGAAATTATGAGAGAGGATATGAGTTTTATCTAGATGAAACTCAGCGCACACCATTTCCAATGCATTGGAAATTGAGTGAAACTCCACCAGGAGCGGTTTGTTTCATCCCTGCCTGTTGGAAATTGAGCAAAACTCCACTGGGAGCATTTCATTTAAAAAAACATGCAACATTTTTTTAAATACAATAGGCCTATGAAACTGTGTATTGTGGGTCTTATTTAATTTTAGCACCCACACCTCACTCTTGGAAACAGTGCAATAGAACCTAGCACTGGGAAAGGCTTTATTGGCTTCTGTGTTATGGGTTGTACATGTAGCATTTTTCATTACTTATCTGTGATAATTATACATGTAGTGGGATCGTCATACCAACAACAAGACTTGTGATGTATAGATATGTACCATCTTTAAATTATCTTCATGCTATAAAAAGTAACAGTTTACTTGTTTGTTTCTGTGTTATGGTTTCTCTATCTAGGATTTACAAACAATTCCACTTTATTACAATTCTGTTTTACCACTTTTACGTTTTACAAATTCGTTTGTCAACTCATGCTGTTTGGTTTTGGTTTTCTGGGCCGCTAGATTTTCTTGTGTCATCTATTTTTCACACTTGATAGTTAGCTCATCTAATCTTCAGGTTTGCACTGCCAAAATGAACTTGAGCGACGAGGTTGATTTGGAAGATTATGTTTCCAGACCAGATAAGATCAGTGCTGCTGATGTGAGTCTCTTTTCATTGTTACATTTTAAATTAATAGTATAAATACACTTGAAATTCATTGCGTCCGATGCCACTTTCCCCCATAGTTTTTGACATGTAATTGGGTGCTTTTGTGATTTCTATTGCGTATCTAGTACACTTTTATCCTACTCCGTCCTGGTGTGTGTGCAACACAGTATTCCAAAGCTTTTTAGATTGTACCATACAATTTTACTATTGTTTAATTCATATTAAAATCACTTTCATATGATGTCAATTTCATGGTTATTAGAGTTATAATATAAGAGATAATAGTGTTCAAAGTGTGGTGTTAGAGACTGCACCACTTCAAGGTACACCTTGCATTTTGAAAATTTGAAAGTGAGGTAGTATTGATGAAATCTATATCCAGTAAACCTTGGATCCAATAATGCACATGATTTGTTTAATGGGGATGGCCAAACCACATTACAATGGTAATGCTTATGATCTTAGATCTTTTATTGTTCTTAGCATGATAGACCATAGTCATGTAAACACATATTAGTAAATTGTTTTCCTCCTTACCTCTGCAGTAGCAGTAGATATATATTCTTAGGGCATTTGGTGATGTAAATCAGATAATACTTTTATGCCAATCGCATTAGTTATTGATAATTGATTTGATGATGTTTAATGAGATAACCTTTTTTTCCCTGTCACCCTCAATGCTCCTCGCATTAGTTATTGATTTGACGATGTAAAATCAGATAATCTTTTTTTTTCCTGTCACCCTGAATGCCCCTCGCATTATGCTTTTACAGATTGGTGCTATATGTCAAGAAGCTGGCATGCATGCTGTCCGTAAAAACCGATATGTCATCCTCCCCAAGGACTTTGAGAAGGGCTACCGAACCAATGTGAAGAAGCCCGAGACAGATTTCGATTTCTACAAATGAGCCAACCTGACTGTTGAACTGGTTTCTTGTTTATCAATCAAATATCTTTTAGCATCAAGATGAAGTTTTAGGATAACTGCCAATATCACGATGTTCAAGTTGCTCAATGGTGATATGTGTTCTGTAATGAATTTCTGGATAGTTTGCCTGTCGCAATGTTTATGGTGATATGCTTCATCAGATTTGGAGTCAAATGTTTTTACCTGGTGAAGCTACGTGAGTGTTATGGAAGTTATGATTATTTAAGGTAGATTAACCTTTACCGGCTCGGCAGGGCTCGGCCTTAAGCCAATCCTCACTAATCAAACTTGTAAGATTATGCACAAGATAGTCCAATCCTCACTAATCAAACTTGTAAGATTCTGCACGAGATAGTAGATTGATTATCCGGGATATGAGGTTATATATATGAGAATTTGTTGAATGTCATTCCACACAGATTCCCCCTTGAGGTACTCTATGGTCGCGCTCCACGTCATTTCGGTATTTCTCATGACTCTGTTCCCCTGTCCCTGATGTGGCATCTATGTTGGTTGAGCGCTCCACTATGCTTGCGAAACAAGCGCGGCGCATGAAGCACCAGGCAGACAAGCGAGGCTCTAAGCGGTCCTTCAGCATTGGTGACTACGTCTACTTGCGCCTCCAGCCGTATGTCCAAGCTTCCTTGGTGCCACGGTTGCATCACAAGCTCTGCTTCAAGTACTTTAGCCCGTTCTATATCGTCGACAAGATCAACGAGCGTACAAGCTTCAGTCGCCAGCAGGCTCCTCCCGTCCTCCATGCACTCAGCCTTCCACGTATCCCTGCTCAAGCCGTCGACCGCTTCCTCGCCAACGATCTCCGCTTAGCTTCCCGAGCCTGACTACGCCTATCAAGTACCAGAACGAGTGCTGCAGCGGCGCCTTCGTCCTCGCCGCTCTGGATCCGTGCCTCAGCTCCTGATCAAATGGTCAGGCCTCGACAACAGCCTCACCACTTGGGAAGATGAAGTCGCTATGCGGCAGCATTTCCCGCTGCGGCATGGGGACGTGCCGCGGCCCAAGGAGGAGGGGATGTCAGCAGCCCACACCCAGGTGATCCAGCTGTAGTCGCCTCGACTGCCCGTCAGCGCGTGGGCTAGCGCGCTCGGCACGGGGCCCCACCTCGACGTGTCGTCCAATGATGAACGGACAGGCAAGCGATCCGACGTGCACCGCACCATGCGACTGGAAGGTTGGCCCGCGACGTCCTCCCAGGCGCGGCGCGTCGTCGCCGTCGCCGGCGAACCTAAACAATCGAGGCCCACGGCCACGCAACTGGCCGCCTCCGCCGTCAAGGCCGGAATGATAACCGTTGTAGTTGCTACTACCAGAGTCATCGTCATCCCCGGCACCTCCGCCGTGGCCCTCGTCGTCGGCAGAGGACGGCGGCGGAGAGTTCCAGTCTTGGTACTCGACAATACGGAGCCGCACAAGGTAGCGCAGCCCAGGCAGCTTGTCGTGGACGATCTCATCGGCGTGGAGGTAGAACGCCTCCCCGGCGACGCACACATTGGGTTCTGGGATGAAAATGATCTTCTCATCGGGTATGAACCTCGGGTGTAAGCACCAAGCAGCGACAAAGAATTCACGGTCATCATCGGCCGGGGCAACATCCGGCGGAGCGAGCACGACGCGGGCGCATGCCGACCCCAGGATGGTCTGCGCCACCGCCACACTCCTCGCGTGCAAGGGAACGCGCCGCATACCAACCAGCACCCTGAAATGGAACGAGCCGGCAGATGCAAGCGACGTCCGCCGCCATGGCCCCCAGATCAGGGAGAACGGGGCGTCATGGACAGGAGTGCGCAGCACCACCTCTAAGTCCTCACGGCGTGAGAACCTCACGACGAAGTCCTCCAGGTCGTGGCGCCGCACGGAAGCCGACACCCCACCGATGCCGAGGTGGGTGGTGAGGTAGGCTCTGACCATGGCAGGAGACACCGGAGGTCTGGTGCCAGCGACGACAGCAACCAATGCAAGCCTGAGGTCTGCTCCCGCCGCCTCAAGCTCAGCAGAGCGAGGCACGACAACCAGCTCCATGAAGCGCCGAGACACCCGCGCGTCAATGGCAGCCTGCTCCTGCACCGGGGCGTCCTGGACAGGGCTAGGAGACCCATCAACCGGGGCCGGCGGTGGGGTAGGCGGGGCACAGCAGCGGGGCACTGATGGCGAACGGCCCGTTGAAACAGACCGAGCGGAGGCCGTGTCGTCCGCATCAACCGGACGCCACCGGGAGGACGATCAATATAAACAGACGGAGTGAGTAGATTCTAAATATCAAATTCGTGTTCAACATTTTTAAAATTTAAATTCTATTTTTGAGCTTTTAGATTTCAAATGCTGAATATTTAAATGGTCAAAATTCAAGTGTTTAAATGTTCAACATTTTTAAACTTTAAATTCTGGGTTTTTTTAATTTTTTTTTTGAAAATATAGTTCACATGTAAATTTCATTTTTAAATTTTGTCACTGAATTGAAATGCTTAATAACCCGGAAAAGGTTCTAAAAACGTGCACACTGCAGCTCGGCGTGCTCCATCCTACACAAGTACACATGGACCTGGGCACGGCACAATGTACATGATTTGAGATGGCCGCTTGGCCAGGCCCTGAAGAAGAAATGGCAATGCGAAACAGACCAAGCCATATATCCAGCCGTCAACTAGAGCCCAGCAAGTTCTTGAACCACTGCACCGAGCTCTTGGGGTATCTCTTGAGGTTATCCTTGTAGTCCACGAAGTAGAGCCCGAATCTGGAGGAGTAGCCAGCCGTCCACTCCCAGTTGTCCAGCAGCGACCACGCGAAGTAGCCACGCACGTCGCACCCGTCCTCCCTGCAGACATTCCTTGTTATGATTATGAATGCCAAACAAGTTAAGGAAAAGCCCGTGATCAGTTCTTTGAGTACTTTATGGAGGCAGCCAGGTTGGTGAGGTAGCCGTTGTGGTACTTGACCCTCTTGCTGTCCTTGAGCGCGTCCTTGATGGAAGTGAAAGGGCTGTTGCCGTCGTCCATCCCTGCATCAGAATTCGGCAGCGCAATTTCAGAGCACCCATATGATGTAATCCAGCAAAGCTAATATAATACAGGTTTCACAGCACATGGCCTTACCGTTTTCGGTGATGTATACCGGTGGGCTGTTGTACCTTTCCTTGACGTAGTTCATCAGGCTCCTCATCCCGCTGGGCACGATGTACAGCCATATCGAATTGGCCTGCGCAACGCGGTAACAGTTTTTTCTTTTCACATAAAATGTCTACACCATATTGCTCTTCTTTGTGCAAGGAGGATGTGCTGTCGAACTCACCCTGTCACCAATGGCTTTCCCGTTCCTGAATGCTGCAAAATTGCTGAAACCGTCAGCAGGGAGTTCTTAGGTTTCATGTCAGGTACAAGTGTACAACTGTACAAGATCAGGCGAAGAATATGGCAACTCACGAAGGCTGATGGTCCCGGTGTCTGCCAATGTGTTATGCAGCAGCCGGCCCACGAGGTTGGTGCTGTTGTGCTTGGTGTAGTAAGTGGTGTAGTGGTTTATGCCAACGAAGTCGAGCGCCCCCTTGACAAGGGCAGCCTCATCCGCTGTGAACTTGGGGAGCCTGTCCCCGACCCGTGATCTCATCGATGCAGGGTAATCGCCAAAGAAAAAAGGATCCGCGAACCTTCAGTATATTTAATTTTGCCAACTCAGCAATCAATCATCCATGTATAGTTTCAGAACAAACATTTTCTGCCAACTGGAGTTTATAGGCTCACCATCCTAGCTGAAACTCTTGCCCTCTCTTGGCAGCTTCGATGTCGGCAGTAGTATCCGTCATCGGTTCGAACCACATGACGTCAAATGCTATACCAAGTTCTCCATTCTGAGTTGCCTACAATTCCATGGAGGAAAGATCAGCAACTCATGAGCCTTGTCTTTTAGACAAATCAAAGTGGAACTGTGTAAGATTTTTATTACATGTGTAGAAAGATGTGCTCACCTTGTAATTCCTTCTGTAGATGTCTGAAACCGTCGCGTGAGCCAAGATGAAGTTGTGGGCGACAATGTAGGGCTCAGTGCCTGAATTCCCTGACTTGCAGTAGAGATGGAGCAGCAAAGAACAGCGCCCCGGTGCCTGAAGCCCGGCGTCGTAGCCCTGAATGGCAACCGTGTGCGGCTCGTTCAGCGTGATCCAGTGCTTCACACGGTCTCCGAAAGCCTTGAAGCATGTCTCGGCGTATTCGGCAAAATCATTGCTGCATGTTGGTCATGAAAATGGTTACTAATAATTATGTTAAGAATGATCAACTAAGGAGGTGAGGTGACAAAAGTTAAGGGGCTCACACTATCTGCCTGTCCAGCCATCCGTTGTACCTGTCCTCCAAGGCCTGGGGGAGGTCCCAGTGATAGAGGGTTACATATGGCTCAATCCCTGAAAGATTTCACATATGTCACTAACCTAAGTCAGCAGCTGTAGCCATTTATTTGATTTAGTACTACAGCAACAGTATTTCTGTTTTCCCGTTTACCTTTCGATAGCAATGCATCGATAAATCTGTTGCAGTGGTCGATGCCAGCCTGATTGACTTGGCCAGTACCATCTGAAGAACAAACGACAACAATTGAAGGATGAGACTAGTATCACAACGGTAGCTGAAGAAACTGTTAAAATCAAAGAAGATTCTTTCTGCACCAGCCGTCAAGATCAGTCTGAAATCATCGGCAGCGTCGCTATTTCTTTCGGTTCCTAAAAACTTACTTGGCAAAATCCTCGACCAGGCAATCGAGAACCGATACGCATCCATCCCCATGTCTGCCATGAGCTGTATATCCTCCTGCCAGGAGCCATTTGAACATGTCGAAATAAACCGATTTTTGTAATGGGGCATTAATGTTATCAGGATTGCAACGTCAAGCAATAGAGCCCAGTACTCACCTCGAAACGGTGGTAGTGATCGACTGCCACATCAGCATTACTGAAGTCGGCAACCTTCCCTGCACAATAGAAGAGGAAAATGGAAAAAATTAAAAGCAAAACTTTTGGTTGTGGCTCTGATCAACTTGCTGCAGCCTCTACCATCAGTAGTCCCAGATCACTAGATCAGTCAATAATCCAGTGTCTGAAGTCTGAACAATTGCTAATATAAAAGCCACACATGTAATTCAATGACAGTAATTGATTGATTGTGATAAACTGTTTTAGTCCAGATGAGTGACCAAACCAAAATACAAAAGCAAATGCGTCTTATCTGTTCCTCCCGATCACTGGCGTGCATATGCTCATTGCAAATGGTTGGTGAGATATATCGCTAGCACGATTGCACGAAGCATATGAGTGCACAACCATGGTCTTGTTCTGCTCCACTATATGCCCAACTTTAGGAAAAGAAAAGGCATGATTGATGCATCAGCATATATCAGATATGTAGTGGCATGGTCAGAGGGAACTACTGTCCTAGAAGACACGCAGCTTAAAAGTGTTATGGGCCAATGATGGCTATCTTGGCCTGTCAGGCTGTCACCTTTAGTGCAGTAACATATATATGTCTGTAACATGTACTGCCGTAACTGACTGTAGCCCAAAATGGGAAATTCTGGAGTACTGATAACGGAGTCATGCATCCTTATTATTGCTGGATTGATATGATACGATGCTACACGCATGAAAGCCGGCCTGTTTGAGCAGGTAGAGATGCATGCATGAGAGAATCGAACCAAAGGTTCGTACCAAACGTGTGGGCGAACTTGTCCCAGATGGTTTTCCCTCTCCCGTCCTCCTTCACCGCTCCCTCGTACTACAAAACAGAATCAAGAAACAAGTGTGTCAGGCTGCTTTCAGGCTTTCAGCAGGCAGCAAAAACACAACTCAAATGTCAAATCGAAAAGATCACTAGTTGCTATATATGGGAGGAGAGCAGAGGATACGATAGATCATACGGCAACTGCTGGCTGGCTAATCCAGAGTCCAGCGATGTGGTGGGCAGCGGCAGGGCGGCGCGAAGCTCATCATGGCGTCGTACGTCGCGACTCGCGACGGACATGCGCTCGTGAACGGGGGACGCGGGTTGATGCCATGCGAGGCTGGCCCCTAGTCTGGCGTCTATGGCGATCGCGACCTGCGCAAGCGGACGCTGACGCTGGCGGCTTCGGCTGTGTCCGCCGAATTTTCTTTCCACGGCGAAACACGAACAGACAGGTGGGTTTCGGAGAAAAGGAGGACGGCTCCAGCCCCACTGGATTGGGCTGGTTGGGTGCTCGATCTGGTGGGTGCATGCCCGCTTCATCAAGATGCCCAATCTAACCTGGCTATATTCTTGTGCTGCTGTATTATTGCTGTACGTATACTAGTTACTGTACCCCGAACATTTTTTTTTGTTAAAAAAAAGATAACAGTATACCTCAACATGCATATGCATGCATGCGGTATCTTTGTCACGCACACGCTATCGAAATTGCCATGCTGCTAGATCATGAGCCTCATGTTATTACTCATGTAGCTAGAGCTAGACTGTGTTTCAGCTCTCGGTTGAGTAGAGGGTTCGGCCGTTCGGGTCTCTTTGAAATGCTGGTCCGTTTACAAACCTCAAGAGGCAAAGTAAACAAACAAAAAAGAAGAAAAAAAACACAGGAGGAAGAAACAAGGGAAAATATTTCCACTCGCCAACAACATCTAGATAACTAGATAGCTAGAAGCAGAGATTAGATATGCTCCGTAGTACAGTTACGAGGAAGATGAGCGCTGATCGAGATAGTCGTCGAAGAATTGAAGTCGCAAACCTGGAAAGCGGAAGAGGCGGTGCCGAAAACGAATCCCTTTGGGAAGCTCCCCCGCGTCAGCCCTCCTCCGTCCCCGCCCTGCGCAATGCATCCTTGCAGCGACACGCCGAGGATGAAGAGAAGCAGCAGCAGCCTCGTCAGTTCCATGGCGTATATCTTGCCTACTTCTCCCTCCCTCTCTCTCCTCCCCTTGAACAAAAGACGGAGAGAAACAGAGAATTGGTACAAGGAAAGAATCGCCCAGTGGAGGGAGGTCTGTGTAGTGTCCTGTGCCAAGCTGCAGGCAATTGTATTTATAGTATAGCTAGTGTGATGGATTATGGGTCAATGCACTAGCTACGCCATTTCCACTGGTAATCTGGCAGTCAGCACAGTGATCTCTTGCTTTAAGGGATGAAACTAGTGCGCTGCTCAACGAGTTATTGAGATTTATTGGGCGGAGGGAGAGGGACAAAAAGTGTGAAAGGCAATCAGTTGCCTGCTGCAGTTCTGCCAAACGTAGGAACCTTCTTTGAGTCCTATGATTGATTGATTGATCAAATGCGAGATGCATGGGGTACTAGATTATTGTTATCAATCAAGGAATATGGTTTATTTCTAATAATGACAGCTGTTCCACATGCACAAAGGATGCACACGGCAGATGTGAAAGCAATATATAATAAGGCTGAAATAAAACCTGAAAACTATACCCTTCATCATTTTTGTACGGCCCTCTCTTATAATCCGTCTTTTTCAGTTTGTTTTTTCAGCCGGAACAGTGTTTTTCTTTCACAACAAATCAATCGGAACAGTGTTTTGACTTGTTTTTTCAGCAAAACGAACGGGGCCTATAGGGTATAGTTTGACCCTACAAATTCATGTTTTGACCGGCAATTGCTGCGTGACAGAAAAATGATACTACATTGATTTATATGAGTAGTATGGCTCTGTAACTATACTCATGAAATATTTGTGAAAATAAGGGCCAAGATTCGGTTTTGCAGAGTCAAACTACATGGGTTGAGGATCAAATGGAGAGCGGAAATGATGTGTTCCATCGTCTGGATGTTTCCGTTCGCGGGCCACGATACTAGCCCAACGTCTTACAATCGTATCCTCTCGTCCACTCATCTCTAACCATAACTTGTTGTCTCCATTCTTTAGAAGGCTCCCCAACGCAGCGTCGCAACCGTGCTCCATCACTACCGCGCTCCACCTCAGCGTTCTTCACGGCATCGTTGGGCCCGCTGGCCGACATATCCGCCACGCCCGAGCGTGGCCGCTCACCTTCCTGTATCTCCATCGCACCTCCTGCCCGTCACGGCCTTTTCCAGCGCACGGACCGCCTTCTACACCGGAGCGGTGACAGCACGCGCTAGATCCGCCGCGGCCTTCTCCACCGGAGCGGCAAGCTCTACACCCGTGAACTTCGCATGCCGACGAGCCTCCATTCTCCCAAGCATCAAGGAGATGTTGCGCTGAAAGCGCATGTTGCAAAAGTATGTTTCAAGTGTTTCAGATGTTTTAGAGATATGTTGCAAGTGTTTTATATGAGTGTTGCAAAGGTAGATTGGGATGTTGCGCATGTTGCAATGGCTATACACGTATGTTATAAGAGTTTGTTCAAAATGCTTATTTTGATACAAAAGTTGCAATTATATTTATCTGGATGTTGTATATGTTTCATATCTGGATGTTGCATATGCTTGCAGTGGCAGTTTTTCAGTTGTTAGTGTCTTAGACGTATGTTGCAAGTGTTTCAGCTGTTTCGGACGTATGTTGTAAGTGTTTCATTTAGATGTTGTAAAAGTAGATTGGGTGTTGTACACTAGTGATTTGCGCGCACCCATGCGCGCGAGTCATGGCCGCAACTCTATCTAGGAAATGGAATAATGTTGATAAAGAATGAATATGACAGGCTCTATCACAGGAGGTATTTGTTTCCACCACTCAGACCATAGTTAGGCCAACAACACGGCAACACGCGTGCCAAATCTCAAACCGAGTTTCTAAAACAGTTGTGAGATGTTCATAGCCTACATATTACATGAGACAGAGGGTGTCTAAATAGTACTATCTTACATGAAACAGTCCCACACCGGGACGGTAGATGTCCAAATAGTACATAATTTTACAAGAAACGGTCTTCGGATAGAACACCAAGGAGGCACAGTCTCTGAGATAGCACACCACAGCATACCTGTAAGGAAAATGGACCCTAGACCTATTTACTTTGGATTTTGGTGTTTGATGACCAACACAACCAAATTGGACTAATGAATTTGCAAGTGATTGTTTTGTAGTCCAATAAGGTGCAAGACGTGACTTGGACGAAGGCGACGTGATGATCCAATGATCAACACCATAAGCTCTAGAAGCATAAGAGAAGACCCAAGATATCAAGCAAAGTCCAAGCACGAAGATAGGAACCAAGCCGTACGCAAGATCGCGAAGAAACGAGCTCACAGAGGTGACCGGACGCTGGCGGAAAGTGACCGGACGCTCCGATCAAGAGGCTCGGCAAATAGGCGTCAGCAGCAGCGACCGGACGCTGGCAGCAAATCGACCGGACGTAGAACTGCAACGTTCGATCGAATATAGAAAGGTTCCAGAGCGGCAAAATTGCAACCGGACGCTGGCAGCGTCCGATTAGTTGATCACGGCTCTAACGGTTGGGACGACCGGACACGTCCGGTCAGGACGTGATCAGCGTCCGGTCAGTAGCAGAAAAGCGGGATTTCGTCCCCAATGGCTACTTTCTCAGTGAGGCTTATAAATAGACCCCCAACCGGCCATTTGAAGGGTGTGGAGCTGAGGAAACATATCAAGGGCGTTGATACATAATTTTAGTGATCTCCACTTGCATAGTGCTTAGTGATTCATTAGGTGATTAGCGTAGTTGCTTTGCGATGTGCTTAGGTTGATTAGACCACCTCTTATGCGCTTGCTCTAGGTTTAGACCTAGTGTTTAGTGAGGTTTGCATACCTCTTATCACTCGGTGCTTACGTGCACCATTATTGTACATTGGAGGGGCTTGTAGCCTTGCGAGATCACACCAACCGCGTTTGTGGTGTGGCCGCCACCATGTACCGGAGGGAACAAGGCCCGCGACGTTTCGGCCAGAAGCTTGATAGTGAAGACGGCGGGGAGCATCCGGGAGAGGCTTGCCGGAAGGCACGTTGGAGACCCACTTGCGCGTGGGAAAGGCCCGAGGCTATCCACGGAGTTATCCGACCGGGAGCTTAGCCCTTGCGAGGGATTCCTTGCGAGGGGCTCTAACGAGGAGTAGGGGGAAGCTTGCGTGCTTCTCGATACCTCGGTAAAAATACCGGAGTCGTCGACGGGAGTTTGCATATCTCTACCTTGCTCTTTAGCTTCCGCATTTACATTGATTGTATTACTCCTTTTGCGGTAGAGATAGCAACACACTAGCAAAACCGTAGTTGTACATTTAGATAGTTTATCTTTTGCATAGGTTTTGCTAAGGTTAGAAAAAGAGGCCAAAGTTTAGAAGTAGAATTTTAAGTTGCCTAATTCACCCCCTCTTAGGCGTCACGGTCCCCTTCAATACCACACATAGCAAAAGTACAGTAGTAGATGATTAGACATAGCTCTTAAGGAAAGTGGCATCAACTTCTGAGGTTCCTCTGATCTCTAGCACCTCCGAGCAGCTGCATATACCACGACAATTATTACTTAGGAGCAATTCATGTGTAAGCACATCGCTAAACACAATCCACAAACAATAAACAGGCATAACCTTAGATCTCTGAAGATAATGTGCCTGGTGAGTGTAGGAGCAAGTTTGTTGGGTAGGTGAAGCATGTAAGGCTCAGACACTTCCACCAGCAATCCAATGGTATCTATAATTGTATCCCTATTAGGTTAAAAAAACAAAAATGAAAGGAACACACTGGATGCCTATAAACTCACCAAGGAAAATTCTTGTGTCACTAGCACATGTGCGCAATGTAAATTCAACCATACAGTGGGAGTCAACAGGTCTATAACCCAATTTTGCATTTGAAACTCTGAAACTACTGAAAACGTAGATGTCATCCTCCTGTATGAGTGCATCTTGGTTTCCACCTCAGGACCTAGGATTTCACCATACATGTTACCCTACGACAGACATGGGAGCAAATATATAAGTATCTGTATATACATTGGTACCGATCTACAAGAATAAAGGGGATATTCAAAGTTGTACTAATTACCGGGGAATTAAGTTGATGAGCCATACTATGAAGCTATGGGAGAGAGTTATCGAGCATCTCTTGAGAGCAATAACGCAGGTCTCTATGAACCAATTTGGTTTCATGCCCGGAAGGTCAACCATGGAAGCCATTTTCTTAATAAGACAAGTTATGGAGCGGTATAGGGAGAAGAAGGAGGACCTACACATGAGTTTTTATTGACTTGGAGAAGGCTTATGATAAAATACCAAGGAATGCTATATGGTGGGCTTTGGACAAACATAAAATCCCAACAAAGTACGTCGGGCTCATTAAGGATATGTACAACAATGTTGTGATTAGTGTTCGAACAAGTAATGGAGACACGGATGACTTCCCGATTAGGATAGGACTACATCAAGGGTCAGCTTTGAGCCCTTATCTGTTTGCCTTAGTGATGGATGAGGTCACAAGGGACATACAAGGGGACATCCCTTGGTGTATGCTTTTCGCGGACGATGTAGTGCTAGTTGATGAAAGCTGGATAGGAGTGAATCAGAAACTAGAGTTATGGTGGGAGACTTTGGAGTGCAAATGTTTTAAACTCGGTAGAACTAAAACTGAGTATATGAGATGTGACTTCGACACTACTACTCGAGAGGAGGAAGATATTAGTTTAGAAGGTCAAGTAGTGCCTAGGAAGGATACCTTTCGATATTTAGGATCAATGCTACAGAGAGACAAGGATATTGATGAAGATGTTAGCCATAGAATCAAAGCAGGGTGGATGAAGTGGCGTCAAGCATCTGGTGTCATATGTGACAAAAGGGTACCCCAGAAGCTAAAAGGCAAGTTTTATAGGACGACGATTAGACCTGCTATGTTGTATGGTGCAGAATGTTGGTCTACGAAAAGACGACATGTTCAACAGATAAGTGTCGTGGAAATGCGTATGTTACGTTGGATTTGCGGTCATACAAGAAGGAATCGAGTTCAGAACGATGATATACGTGATAGATTAGGGGTAGCACCAATTAGAGAAAAGCTTGTCCAACACCGGTTGAGATAGTTTGGACATGTCCAACGGAGACCTCTAGAGGCACCGGTGCGTAGTGGAATCCTAAGCCATGTTAGTAACGTGAAGAGAGGCAGAGGAAGATCGAAGTTGACTTGGGTAGAGGCAATAAAATAAGACTTGAAATGATGGAATATACCCAAAGACTTAGCCTTAGATAGGAGTGCTTGAAAACAACTATTCACGTGTCTGAACCTTGATTGCTTCTGCTGGGTTTCAACTCTAGCCTACCCCAACTTATTTGGGACTTAAAGGCTTTGTTGTTATTGTTGTTGTATATACATGTGAATCATATGTAGTTGGTACTATAGCTAGAAAGATAAGGCAAGAAAGTTCTAAATAAAAACCAATAGTCCATAAGCAAAATGAATGTGTTACTGGGCTCACCAATAGTCCAAAACCATGAGCCCCTTAAGCACTATTATACTACATTAAAACCCACTGATTACATATTATAAATCAACCAACTCGTTAATAGACTACTGAAACCAGGATCGTGAACTTCACAAGCTGATAGATCAAAGCAAACTTCAGATATTATTTCAGGAGACCTAAAATTGTGGCTCGTATGCAAAACGTAATCAGAGAAATCTTGAAATGCTTCTTACAACACAAAGTTCAACATGGCACAACACATATTCAGAGTTATTTCAGTTTCAAACCATTTTAATTCGGTGGTAGTGTCTGAATACATTATGTAATATATCTAAATTTTGTAGCTTTTCCATATAAAGTTATTCAGGGTCTAACTTCTTCTGTATCAATATAATATGTAGCTTTCCCATTTGTTCACTTTTTTTTAAAAAAATGGAGTATTAAAATTATGGACAGTCCCGAACTCCTATAACTGAAACCTGATATTTCAAAGTTCCAATCACATAGCACATGTGCAACTTATTTACAGGTAAGCACGAAAATATTCAGTAACTTATATAATGCATACACGATGAAAACCAAGAAAAAATTGACAGGAGCATTGGTAGTACCATTTTAGGTTGAGCTATGAGCTTCAAAATTCCAGCAGCTAACAAACCTTTAAGAAGCATACATCCTGCATTGCCGTCATCATTCATTAGTGCCATAATATTTGGTACAAAATATGTCATCACCAAATCCAAACGTAAAAAATCAGAAATCACCACATCCTACCTCACACGAAATCAAAATCAGAATTACCACAGCCATCTCGTCTCCCAACCCCAGCCATCACCAAATTTCCAAATCATGAATCACACAGGCTGCAGCCCACTCCACATACCAAATCGAAAAAACACCAGGCACCGCGGATCGATAAAAGGCAGAGCCGCAAAGGGTCAAAGAAGCAGACAGGAGCCCACAGCTGCACAGGTGTAGGTGCGCAGGAAATTATTTGAAAATGCTAATAAGGAACTATGTAAAGTGACAATCTAGCAAGGCAATTCCTGAAGAGTGAGCAACAAAAATCAAGCTGCAATTCAGTAATGCAAGCTGTCAGATGTAGAGATCTTTTGGAACTACGCTCTAACGCATCGACTCTATCTGACACAAGCAAACTTATATAGAGGGGATGGAACTCGGCCATGAAAATATTACTAAAATATGTTATGGCATATATAAAATGAGATGAAGACATATGTGCTTGTAGATCTATATTATTTTATTTTAAGTATAAATAGCTTCTCAAATTGTGCTACTTTCCCTTTTCCAAGAAATTCAGGAGGGGGAGAGAAGGGAAGGGAGAGCAGCAGTTCCCTGGCAAGCATAGGTTACCAGAAGAAAATTTGTTTGAAAGAAAATTAAACAGGGGAAATATAATGCTTAAAAAAGAAGATAAGCTGCTAACCTACAAATAATATGACATGAGATATGATAAACATAAACATGGAATGTGATACTAACACAAGGCTGATATAGAGGTCACTCAGTTGCTGCAAGATTAGTCCAAATTGTTTCTACATGCAATATTTCCAACAGGCTACCCGAACGCTATCAGAGTATATTTTCTCACAAATCGCTCACAGATCGATACACTTAGCACAAAAGCACGAAAAAGGAATCTGAGACAAGAAAAGAAAAAATGTATAAATTATAATAGACCAAGGAAACCTACCAAAACAGAGAGCTTACTCACGCCACAACGAAGAGGAACAAAGGGAAGCCTCACATCCAGTATTACACAGAGATGTGGAGAGGGAATGAATGGATCCAGCGGCGAGGTGGGATGGACAGATCTGGTAAACGGGATGAAAAAATAGAACAATTAGGCACACTTTATTGTTTTAAAGCAATGGAAAATTCAAAGTGTCAAACCAAACACATGAGACATGCATATCTATCAAAACGAATTAAGTATTTTGAGTGACGGGATTGAATACCTTGCTCTCTCTCATGTTATCCATTTTCTTGTATCAGTTGGGATCTGCTCTGCTTGCTGAGATGCTCTCTCTCATATTCTCTTCGATTGGAGTCAATTTGTCTTCACACCTGTAGGCTTTGTCCATTGTTTTCCATAGCACCTAAAACCATATTTCAGATCCAAATATATTAGTTACAAACCTGCTAATCACAATACAATACCACAGGAAGTGCATATGTATGGCAGCTTGTTAAATTTACATCAAAACAAATTAGCTGATTGCATGTCCAACGCCTATTTTTTAGAACATGATATAGGGGTACCTTAAATTTACAGCAAAATAAATTATGTTCCCAGGCACACAGGGAACTAAATAGCGGAGCTCTAAACATCATAAATTATTCTAATATTTGCCACATCTGCCAAAATTAGTTTAGTTTGGAAAGGACAAAGGGAAAAGAACACAAACGATAAATTAAGAGCGGAAAGGGAGATAAGATATGGAGGTGAATGCATACCGGTCTAATAGAAACTGCAGAGTGTAAGTTCTTTGTTCAATTCATAATTAGTGCTCTTCTTTACCACAGTGGGTCGAGCTCCCGTGAAATGCTAAAAATAATCCTTTAATTAGCAGGCATATGAGCAAATAAATAGCAAAACTCTAAACAGCGAAAATTAAATTCAAATATCTAGCATATTAGTGGTAGTGGACTCGTTCAGCTGGAACCAAACTTGACAAATCTCTTGGTGAGAGGATAACTACTAGCAAATCAAGAACTTAAAGAAAATAGAAGCAGGCAAACAAGAAGAAAGGAGATGAGGAGACTTAACAGGATGGATGGATCTAGCTATGGAGGCACCGGATCGGGCATGGAGGCACCAGATCTGGCCGTGGAGTCGCCAGAGCAGCCACCAGTGAGCAGCCCATGGTGCAGCCGTGCAGGTAAAGAAGAGAGGGGGACCCGCCTGAGCTCATGTCCACCCTTGGGGCCCACCCCACCGCCGCACCACCGTACCGGGGAGAGCACTCACCCAGCACCGCCGCGCCGCCTCTGCGTGGGAGCCCGCCCTTGCTGAGGCCATGATGTCAGGATGTTGCGCCGCCGCGCTGCGCGCCGCCTCCGCGTGGGGCCCACCCTAGGTGAGGCTACACGTCGGGGCCGCTGTGCCGCCCACTAGGGCCTCTGCCGGATCCGTCCATCCGTATGCCCGCACCGCAAAGAAGAGAGAGAGAGGGAGGAGCAGTGAGGTAGAGAGCGAAGCCAGGGAGAAGCGAGTGGAGAGACAGATATTTTTCAGCCAGCCCAACCAGAGGTCGACAGCGAAGCACCGGCCGTACAGTAACGTCCTTGCCCCTTTGGCCACCGCATGATTTCAATCAGAGAGCCAACAAAAATTTTGCTATTGTGGCCACCGTGCGCGCGCGTCGTAGCCAAACACTCTCTTGTCTTGAAATAAATGTTGCAATGTGCGTGAAAAAACTGAGAGGGCACGAGCGGTCCTCGCGTGCGGTTTGGTGGCACGGCTTGGTGCGGGCGCAGGCGTCAGATGTCCGCGCGCTAGCAATATACCGATAAAGAGAGAGCTCGTGGATCTGTACGAGCACGAGGGTACGACGGACAAATTCCATTTAAATGCCTGACGAGATGCTGACCAGCGTAAATGTACTCACCGCGTAAGCCTAACGATAAATAAACAGTAAGATCTGGCAGCCGGCAGCACGCAGGAGGCGGCCCGGACGCCGGCCGGGACCGCGGGAGACTGACTATCCGTAGGGAATGGCGCTGGCGACCACGCCGGAGGGGCATTCTTTGTTTGGGCTCAGCTTGATCGTTTCGGCTGAAACGATCGTGTATTATTACTGCTGGCTAGTTTGGTGTGAGAGAAAAATACTATTCTAACTTATAATTTACGATCGTTTACGACGAAATGAACAGGCTGCAGGATGCGCTGCCGGCTACGCGCCTACGGGCTACAGCATCCCACGGCCACGGCGGCAAGGCTGCGCGGCGACACGAGGGCGAGCGAGGACCTCCAGTTGGAGGCTTGGATTGGACGACGACCTGCGTTCCGCTCGCCAGCCTCGGATGCTTTGCCAATGGCCATGCACTTCCGTACAAATCCGTTCTGACTTGCGAGGTTGAATATTATTACAAACTATTTTTGGTATTGTTATTATAGTTTTATTTATTTTATAGTTAATGATGACACTGATATCTCGTACCGTACGGTGCAGAAATCGATTTCGATTTTCGACTTCTAACAAAAGTAGAGAAAAGAACAAAGCATCTCCAGTTCTCCACCCACCACGCAATTGGGCTTGGAGGTTTCCTTCTCAAGCTGGGCCTCGCATTGGAAACGAGCCCACATGCATTGGCTTTCAGCTGGACGCGCAGAACGTGCTGTGTGTTAAGGAGACATGAGGTGAGCTACGTTCCGCTACGTAAAGCGACATATGGCAAATCATATCTTTCTCAACGTTTGGCTAAGATCAAGTACAATATCATGCGTCCCATAGATATTAGGCTTCTGTAAACCCGGTTAACCGGATGTAAAACTCTCTTCTCTATTGATGAAACTGGCGCAATCTCGTGTCATTCATTGAAAAAAAAAGAGTATAAGAGCTGATTGCTAAACTACATATCTTTCACTCGCGTCGGTCAAAAACAATACAATTAGCATGTTTATTAAAATTATTTACAGCCATCATGAAATATTACAAGTGTATTTCAATACAAATCCAGACGTGTAACGTATGTTTTCAAACGAACTAAATTTGAAGTTATTGATATCTGTATACCTTTTAATGTGCAACTAAATGTAGTGTGATAGGGCTTGATGACCTACCGGCGTGGCTACGTAAGTTATAGGAGTGGAAGGGAGGAGGACGTGGTCTGTACTCTCGACGTCGGCGAGGGGCCGTGGCGGCGAGAGTGCGGCAGCTGCTGCAGCCCTAGAACTCTCTCTGTGCTACAGTAGCGTCGCACTGTTCACGCGCGAGAACAGGAGGAGGCGGCGAGGGTTAGGAAATCTCGGCTCCCTTCAGGAAGCCGGAAACAACTCTGTTTCTACTTAATCCAATCTCCAAGTCTTTACAAGTATTTATACTTCTCTCTAATAATAATAATAGGAATAAATAACTATGGGCTTTTAGGCCCCTAAGCCGGCAGCCCTTAGCCACTAATGGGCCTACGCCTTGTATAATGGGTGCCGGTCATAACATCTCTCTCCGCCTGCGCAAACAGCTCGTCCTCGAGCTGGAAGGCAGGGTAGAGGGTGCGGAACGCGTCGACGAGGGACTGTGCCGTGCGGTGGGAGCCCTGTGGGCTCGTCGAAGACTGCGCTCTGCTGCTGCAGCAGCAAGTCCATCAACGGCTGTTGGGTGTCGGCGGAGAGTGCAGCGAGGTGCTGCCGTGGAGCCGCCGCGTCGAGGCTGCGCACGCCCTGCCAAAGGACGCGTCTGCCCTCACGCCAGAAGGAGAGTGTCATGGCCTCGAAATCCCACAAGATGGGACCCAAGGTCCGTAGGTAGTCGACACCGAGGATGAAGTCGAAACCGCCCAAGTCCAATCCGACGCACGTGATGGAAAAGGACTCCGAGCCGATGCGGATGGGCACGTGGCGAGCAATGCCCTCACAAGGGAGCCGGTCGCCGTCGGCCACGGTGACACGGAGCTGTTCACCGCCCGTCAGGGCGAGCCATAGGCGGCGCATCGTCGCGCCATGGAGGAAGTTGTGCGTGGAACCGGTGTCGAGTAGCGCCAACAACCACTCCCCTTTAACCATCACTGGGTGTAGCATCGTATTGTCCGTGCACATCCCTGCAAGTGCGTGTAGAGAGACCACGAAAGCATTAGCGGCCGCAGGCTCCTCGGCCTTCGAAGCCTCGGGATTGGCGACGTTATCCATCGCCGCGGCATTCCCCAGGTTGTCGTCGATGTAGTCGTCCGACTCGAGGTAGAAGAGCCGTGGGCACACATGGCCGCAGACGTAGGGCTCATCACAGTTGAAGCAAAGCCCTTGTCGACGCCGCTCCAGTTGCTCGGTTGTCGTGAGGCAGCGGAACTGGCGCACTGGGGGGGCCCCGTTCGCCGCTGCTGGTCCGCCCACTGGGGGCACAGGGGCTCCAGCTGGAGGAGCACCCGCTCCTGGCACGCGCGGGGGAAAATCAGACCGCTGAGGAGGTCGGTCGCCCCGCTGGAGAGGCGCTGGAGGCATGGTCGTCGTGCGACGCTCGAATGCCCAGGCCAAATACATGGCGGTCTGAAGGTCGGGTGGATCCCGCATCTCCACATCCACCCGAATGTGCTCCGGGAGGCCGCCAACGTAGAGTTCGGCCTTCTGCTTTGTGGAGATGTCGCGCGCATGGCACAACACCGCCTGGAAGCGGTCAGAGAACTCCTGGACGGTGGAGTGGAAAGGTAGCCGCCCCAGCTCGGCCAATCTGGTACCGCGGACAGGCGGCCCGAAGCGGAGACGACACAACTCCACGAAGCGATCCCAAGAAGGCATGCCCTCGTCTTGCTCGAGGGCGTAGTACCATGTCTGGGCTGTCCCCTTGAGATGGTAGGAAGCCAGCCAGGTAAGGTCGGAGGCCGGTGTGCGCTGGCCCCTAAAAAACCGCTCATAGTGATTGAGCCAGTTCAGGGGGTCCTCGGAGCCATCGTACGTCGAGAACTCCAGCTTGTAGAACTTCGGGCGGTGGCGCCCATGATCACCACCCCGGTCGTCGCCCCGATTGCCACCCGCAGGGAAGCTGTCGATGGTTGGAGAGGCGATGGAGTGTGGCAGGAGGCTGCTGCCATGGAGGAGTGTGCCATCGACACCTCCATAGAGGGTGCCTGCTGCGAACGGCCCACCGTGAGTGACGACAACGCCCGTCGTCAGCGCCTGCGGTATGGACGCCCGCGGTGTCGTCGTGGAGTAGATTGGCTCTGTTGTGGAACTGAGCGCCCATGCCGGGATCTGCGACGGCGACGGTGGAAAACTAATCTGTTGAATCGAAACATATGTCGACGGCAGCGATACGGAGGTCGGCGACGAGGGCAGTGCCGCGGTGGGCATCCCGTAGGGGTACGAGATGGCCGGGTAGGATGCAGCTGATGACGGCGGCAGAGGGGGTGGTGGTGGCTATGTGGGCAGTGGCGGCGTGATGGTCAGCTGTCCCTGGAGCGTTTCCTGGACCTCCCGCATGCAGTGGCTGAGGTCCACGATTGCCGCCGTCGTCTGTTCCGGCGAGAATACCGGGACCGGCGCAGCCACCGATCCCAGCGGCAGTGACGGGTCACCAGCACGCCTGAAGTTGCGGAAGGCGCCTTGGTGGAGAACGGCGCAGCGGAGATCGCCGGCGAAGGCGAGGACGTGGAGGCAGCGGGGGAGGCCATGATCGGCAAGGGCTCTGGTACCAAGTTGATAGGGCTTGATGCCCTACCGGCGTGGCTGCGTAGGTTGTAGGGGTGGAAGAGAGGAGGACGTGGTCTGTACTCTCGACGTCGGCGAGGGGCCGTGGTGGCGAGAGTGCGGCGGCTGCTGCTGTCGCCCTAAAACCCTCTCGGTGCTACAGTAGCGGCGGCACTGTTTGCGCGCGAGAACAGCAGGAGGCGGCTAGGGTTAGGAAATCCCGGCTCCCTTCAGAAAGCCGGAAACAACTCTGTTTCTGTTTAATCCAATCTCCAAGTCTTTACAAGTATTTATACTTCTCTCTAATAATAATAATAGGAATAAATAACTATGGGCTTTTAGGCCCCTAAGCCGGCAGCCCTTAGCCACTAATGGGCCTACGCCTTGTATAATGGGTGCCGGTCATAACATCTCTCTCCGCCTGCACAAACAGCTCGTCCTCGAGCTGGAAGGCAGGGTAGAGGGTGCGGAACGCGTCGACGAGGGACTGTGCCGTGCGGTGGGAGCCCTGTGGGCTCGTCGAAGACTGCGCTCTGCTGCTGCAGCAGCAAGTCCATCAACGGCTGTTGGGTGTCGGCGGAGAGTGCAGCGAGGTGCTGCCGTGGAGCCGCCGCGTCGAGGCTGCGCACGCCCTGCCAAAGGACGCGTCTGCCCTCACGCCAGAAGGAGAGTGTCATGGCCTCGAAATCCCACAAGATGGGACCCAAGGTCCGTAGGTAGTCGACACCGAGGATGAAGTCGAAATCGCCCAAGTCCAATCCGACGCATGTGATGGAAAAGGACTCCGAGCCGATGCGGATGGGCACGTGGCGAGCAATGCCCTCACAAGGGAGCCGGTCGCCGTCGGCCACGGTGACACGGAGCTGTTCACCGCCCGTCAGGGCGAGCCATAGGCGGCGCATCGTCGCGCCATGGAGGAAGTTGTGCGTGGAACCGGTGTCGAGTAGCGCCAACAACCACTCCCCTTTAACCATCACTGGGTGTAGCATCGTATTGTCCGTGCACATCCCTGCAAGTGCGTGTAGAGAGACCACGAAAGCATTAGCGGCCGCAGGCTCCTCGGCCTTCGAAGCCTCGGGGTTGGCGACGTTATCCATCGCCGCGGCATTCCCCAGGTTGTCGTCGATGTAGTCGTCCGACTCGAGGTAGAAGAGCCGTGGGCACACATGGCCGCAGACGTAGGGCTCATCACAGTTGAAGCAAAGCCCTTGTCGACGCCGCTCCAGTTGCTCGGTTGTCGTGAGGCAGCGGAACTGGCGCACTGGGGGGGCCCCGTTCGCCGCTGCTGGTCCGCCCACTGGGGGCACAGGGGCTCCAGCTGGAGGAGCACCCGCTCCTGGCACGCGCGGGGGAAAATCAGACCGCTGAGGAGGTCGGTCGCCCCGCTGGAGAGGCGCTGGAGGCATGGTCGTCGTGCGACGCTCGAATGCCCAGGCCAAATACATGGCGGTCTGAAGGTCGGGTGGATCCCGCATCTCCACATCCACCTGAATGTGCTCCGGGAGGCCGCCAACGTAGAGTTCGGCCTTCTGCTTTGTGGAGATGTCGCGCGCATGGCACAACACCGCCTGGAAGCGGTCAGAGAACTCCTGGACGGTGGAGTGGAAAGGTAGCCGCCCCAGCTCGGCCAATCTGGTACCGCGGACAGGCGGCCCGAAGCGGAGACGACACAACTCCACGAAGCGATCCCAAGAAGGCATGCCCTCGTCTTGCTCGAGGGCGTAGTACCATGTCTGGGCTGTCCCCTTGAGATGGTAGGAAGCCAACCAGGTAAGGTCGGAGGCCGGTGTGCGCTGGCCCCTAAAAAACCGCTCACAGTGATTGAGCCAGTTCAGGGGGTCCTCGGAGCCATCGTACGTCGAGAACTCCAGCTTGTAGAACTTCGGGCGGTGGCGCCCATGATCACCACCCCGGTCGTCGCCCCGATTGCCACCCGCAGGGAAGCTGTCGATGGTTGGAGAGGCGATGGAGTGTGGCAGGAGGCTGCTGCCATGGAGGAGTGTGCCATCGACACCTCCATAGAGGGTGCCTGCTGCGAACGGCCCACCGTGAGTGACGACAACGCCCGTCGTCAGCGCCTGCGGTATGGACGCCCGCGGTGTCGTCGTGGAGTAGATTGGCTCTGTTGTGGAACTGAGCGCCCATGCCGGGATCTGCGACGGCGACGGTGGAAAACTAATCTGTTGAATCGAAACATATGTCGACGGCAGCGATACGGAGGTCGGCGACGAGGGCAGTGCCGCGGTGGGCATCCCGTAGGGGTACGAGATGGCCGGGTAGGATGCAGCTGATGACGGCGGCAGAGGGGGTGGTGGTGGCTATGTGGGCAGTGGCGGCGTGATGGTCAGCTGTCCCTGGAGCGTTTCCTGGACCTCCCGCATGCAGTGGCTGAGGTCCACGATTGCCGCCGTCGTCTGTTCCGGCGAGAATACCGGGACCGGCGCAGCCACCGATCCCAGCGGCAGTGACGGGTCACCAGCACGCCTGAAGTTGCGGAAGGCGCCTTGGTGGAGAACGGCGCAGCGGAGATCGCCGGCGAAGGCGAGGACGTGGAGGCAGCGGGGGAGGCCATGATCGGCAAGGGCTCTGGTACCAAGTTGATAGGGCTTGATGCCCTACCGGCGTGGCTGCGTAGGTTGTAGGGGTGGAAGAGAGGAGGACGTGGTCTGTACTCTCGACGTCGGCGAGGGGCCGTGGTGGCGAGAGTGCGGCGGCTGCTGCTGTCGCCCTAAAACCCTCTCGGTGCTACAGTAGCGGCGGCACTGTTTGCGCGCGAGAACAGCAGGAGGCGGCTAGGGTTAGGAAATCCCGGCTCCCTTCAGAAAGCCGGAAACAACTCTGTTTCTGCTTAATCCAATCTCAAGTCTTTACAAGTATTTATACTTCTCTCTAATAATAATAGGAATAGATAACTATGGGTTTTTAGGCCCCTAGGCCAGCAGCCCCTAGCCACTAATTGGCCTACGTCTTGTATAATGGGCGCCGGTGATAACATAGTGCTACACGACATGTTCTTCGACTAGAGGGGATAACATTTACATTGGAGCTTGACACACTCTTTTATCTAATCGGAGTATGGTATCGGATAAATAATCAGCCCAGTGACAATCCGTGACGCCTTCAGCTGGAGCCCAGCAGGGTCTTGAACCACTGCACCGAGTTCTTGGGGTACCTCTTGAGGTTATCCTTGTAGTCCACGAAGTAGAGCCCGAATCTCGAGGTGTACCCGGCGGCCCATTCCCAGTTGTCCAGCAGCGACCACGCGAAGTACCCACGCACGTCACACCCGTCCTCCCTGCAAACAGCATCACGCTTCCAGGTATCAGGCATGTATGCGCCAGGGATCGCAGGAAATTAAACTGGAAATTAAACATGAGGAAGCACAGTGATCCTCAGTACTTTATGGAGGCAGCCAGGTTGTTGAGGTAGTCGTTGTGGTACTTGATCCTCTTGCTGTCCTTGAGGGCGTCCTGGATTGAAGTGAAAGGGCTGTTGCCGTCGTCCATCCCTGCATCAGAATCCATCCGTAGTGCAGTTTCAGAGCAGCGATGTAATCCAGCTTCTAGCAAAGCAAAGCTAATATAATCCAGGTTTCACAGCACATGGCCTTACCATTTTCAGTGATGTAAACCGTTGGGCTATTGTACCTCTCCTTGACATAGTTCATCAGCTTCCTCATCCCGCTGGGTACGATGTACAACCATATCGAATTAGCCTGTGCAGCGACGTCAGAGGAGTTTCACATTGAGAGATTTGATACGAATATGATATTAATATGTACTATGATGCAAGTAAGTTGTCTTTTTTTTCCCAACTCACCCTATCTCCAATGGGTTTCCCGTTCTTGTCGAAGGCTGTGAAATTGCAAAGTATCAGTCAACCACAGTTTCAAATTTGAAGTGTCACTAGCAGTTTTTGTACAATCAGATAGGAAACTTAGCACGTTTGAAGTTTGAAGGCTCAGTAGCAGGATAGCAGTTTTTAAGGTTTCTCATTTTCAGTTTTTTTTTCAGTTGAAATGAACGTGCAGACATGATGAGAACTCACGCAGGCTGATGGTTCCGGTGTCTGCCAAAGTGTCATTCAGCAGTCGTACGATGATGTTGGTATCGTTATGCCTCGTGTAGAAAGTGGTGTAGTGGTTTATGCCCATGAAGTCCAGAGCCCCCTTGACAAGGGCAGCTTCATCTGCCGTGAACTTGGGCAGTCTTTCTCCAACCCGAGTTCTCATCGTCGCCGGGTAATCTCCGAAGAAGAACGGATCCGCGAACCTTCCATTCCATGATAAACCGAGTGAGAAATCATCCATGTAATAACTTCCCAACAATAACTTCAGTTCAGTCGCTCACCATCCTAGCTGAAACTCTTGTGCCCTTTTGGTAGCTTCAATGTCAATCGTGCTGTTTGTCATTGGTTCGTACCAGATGACGTCAAATGCGATCCCAAGTTCACCATTCTGAGCTGCCTACAATTTAATAGAAAGAATACCAACTTATTAGCATAGTCGCATAGACATAATATTAGAACTCTGATATATTGAAAAGGTTAGAAAGAGGCGCTCACCTTATATTTCCTCCTGTACATGTCTGAAACGGTGGCATGAGCTAAGATGAAGTTGTGAGCAACGATGTAGGGCTCAGTGCCAGAGTTCCCTGTCTTGCAGTATAGATGGAGCAGCACTGAACAGCGCCCTGGGGCGTGAAGCCCAGCGTCGTAGCCTTGAATGGCAACCGTGTGCGGCTCATTGAGTGTGATCCAGTGTTTCACACGGTCTCCAAACGCCTTGAAGCATGTCTCAGCGTAAGCCGCAAAGTCATTACTGCATTTTGAGCATTGACATTTTTACTTATGCTATGAAGGGTCAATGAAGTGTCATGAAGAGTGTGTGACTGCTGACTAGAGTAAGAGTTGCAGTTTGAGGGGCTTACACTATCTGCCTGTCCAGCCATCCATTGTACCTGTCTTCCAGGGCCTGGGGGAGGTCCCAGTGGTACAGGGTTACATATGGCTGAATTCCTGGGGGAAAAAATCAAATGTAAGCAGTTCAGACCATTTACTTTGATTCAGTATTCAGGTTCTGTTTCCATTCCATTCACCTTTTGATAGTAGTGCATTGATCACTTTGTTGTAGTGGTCAATGCCAGCCTGATTGACTTGGCCCGTACCATCTGTAGCAACAAGAACATTTCAAGCCAAAAATGAGTAAAACAACAGTAACCGAACTGTTCAAACGAAAGAAGCTGAAAGATATGAGGATTATGACACCAAATTAAAGGACCATTGCTATTCCAGTCATCACGTACTTGGCAAAATCCTTGACCAGGCAATAGAGAAGCGATAAGCATCCATTCCCATGTCCGCCATGAGCTGCACGTCCTCCTGAAAACAGAAATGCCAAAACGTCACGTAGATCATCCTAGTAGAGGTCATAAAGATCATGCGGTGCAGATTTGCACACACGCCACGCTGAAAGTGAAAGCAAACTGCTACCTCGAAACGGTGGTACTGATCAACTGCAACATCCGCATTGCTGAAGTCTGAAATCTTGCCTGCAGAATCAAAATGAAAATCAAAAACCTTTTTGCGTTCAGCTTCCTGCAATCACAAAGCGGACACTCTTGCATTGGTCTAACGGTCATGGCAAGTCTGAACAAATGCCAACTGACTGCCCATGCTGAGTCCAACCCACTGTTTTAGGTTGGACAAAAACACATTCATTTCGTCCATTCCCCCAACCACAGGGGCACAAATTGTTAGATAATCTACCGCTTTCTTGTATGAACGCACGGCAGGGAAAGGCAGCGCCGAAAAAGGCCCCCTGTGGTGGTATCAGAAGCCGCCTGAGCGGAGCACCGAACAGCTCACCCGCCGGACTGTAGCCACATACATGCAAGCAGCAGCGCCGAGTCGCCTGCTATGTTATCTAGTCTTTATTAAAGAGAAGGCATTTGTACTAGAACTAGATGAATAGAGTTGTATAAATATTTTGCCACTGCAACTCAGTAAAGAGAGTTCAGATTTGTCATCTCCTATACAGGGCTCCGGCCAACGCTGGGGTCTCTGCTGTGTGTGTATGCTCTGTTCTCCCTCTTCTTCTACCTCTGACCATAGTGTGTGGTCGGACAATGTCTGTCGTGCTCGGCCGTGGTCGGCAAGACTGGTGAGTGGTCGACTCACCTGAGCCGGTGATCCTGTGGGCTAACAAGTGGTATCAGAGCCATACAAGCGCCGTCGTCGGACTAACCGCTGGCGATGACGAACGGTTCGGAGATGGGCGCCAGCAGTGGCACTGTTGTGGCTGGCCAACCACGACGGGAGGTCGTTGTTCGCACGGTGCGGGAGGTCAGCGGCACCAGTTAGCCGACGCTGACTCGCACCAACTATGGAGAGTGGTCGGTGACCATGAAGGTCAAGCTCAGAGTCCGATGGCTCTAGAATGCTGTTGACAACGGCACCGACAATGAAGAAGATGACATGTCAGCGTTGGAGGCTATCTTCGCTGCTGTACCGACGGAGTACAGGGAGCCGTTGAGGGCAAAAAGCTCTGCTAAGGAGACGTAGGAGGCTATTGTGGCGATGCGCGTTGGTTCCGACCGTGCAAAGAAGGCGAAGGCCTAGCTTCTGAAGCAGGAGTACGCCAACATCAAGTTCAAGGATGATGAAACGGTGAAGGATTTCTCCCTTCGCCTGCAGACGCTTATCAGCAAGCTGAAGAGCTACGGCATCACCATCGACGAAGAGGAGGCAGTCTCTAAGTACCTTCACTCCGTGCCGGCAAAGTACATCCAGACCGCTCTCTCCATAGAGACGATGCTGGACTTGTCCACCCTCACCATTGAGGATGTGACAGACCGTCTGCAGGCAGTGGACGAGCGCTTGGAGCAGGCGACAGCAACGAATGACAGCGGCAAATTGCTTCTGACAGAGGAGGAGTGGGCTGCTCAGAGGAACTCCGGGGTAGCCTCCTCCAGCCACGGTGGCGATAGCAAGTGCCGCGACAAGGCTTCTTCGGAGAAGAAGAAGCAAGTCAACCATAACGCCTACCGGCGTTATGAGAAGATGGGCCATTGGGCACTGGAGTGCCCAAATCGCAAGCAGGAGAAGAAGGCTCAGGCTCATCTGGCGCAAGCTGATGATGATGATGAGGCCACTATCCTGATGGCGATGTTCTGTGCACTGCACGACGTCGAGGCCGAGGAGAAGGGAGAGGTGACGACGGTGGAAGGTCTTGAAGGCTGTCGACCTCGACGAACCGCGCGCCCAAGTCCACCTCAGACGTATGGGCGGCGAGCAGGAGCAGCGGTGGTATCTGGACTCTGGTGCCAGCAACCACATGACGGGCTCCAAGGCATCCTTCTCCGAGCTCAACGACGATGTTACCGGTACGGTGAAGTTTGGTGACGGCTCAAGGGTGGCAATCCAAGGGCGCAGCACCATCATCTTTAGATGCTAGAACGGAGAGCACCGCGCGCTAATGGATGTATATTACATTATTGCATCCCGCAGCTACGTTCAAACATCATCAGCATTGGTCAGCTGGATGAGCGCGGCAGCGAGGTACTGATCAAGGACGGAGTCCTCAGGATCAGGGACCGGGAGCAGCGACTTGTTGCTAAGGTGAAGAGGTCCCTGAACTGGTTGTACCTGCTCTACCTGAAGGTAAAGCAGCCGGTGTGCCTGGCGGCAAAGCATATCGAGGAGCCGTGGCTGTGGCATGCCTGATTCGGACATCTCAGCTTTGACACGCTTGGTCGGCTGGAGAAGATGGTCCGAGGGCTACCCCCATCAAGCATAGAGGCGAGCTATGTTACAGCTGCCTGGCCGGGAAGCGGAGGAGGCTACCGTTCCCAAAGGCGGCCAAATATCGCACGGAGAAAGCTCTCGAGCTCATCCACGACGACCTCTGCGGGCCGATCACGCCAACTACAAATGGTGGTTGGCGGTACTTCCTCCTGCTCGTGGATGATTGCAGTCGCTACATGTGGCTGCAACTCCTGACAAGCAAGGACGAAGCGGCTGTGACAATCAAGAAGTTCAAGATGGGCGCGGAGGCCATGAGCGGCAAGAAGCTCCACGTGCTGAGGACTTATCGCGGCGGCGAATTCACTTCGGTGGAGTTCGCTGCGTACTGCGCGGATCAAGGTGTGGTGCGACACCACACCGCGCCGTACTCGCCACAACAGAATGGCGTGGTGGAGAGATGGAACCAGACGGTGGTCGGCATGGCTCGATCTATGATGAAGACCAAAGGCATGCTGGCAAGGTTCTGGGGTGAGATGGTGACCACGGCGGTGTTCATCCTCAACCGTGCTCCGACCAAGGCCCTGACGGGCAAGACACCATTCAAAGCTTGCTATGGGTGCAAGCCGAGCATGTCCTTCCTCCGAACATTCGGCTGCATCGGCCACATCAGGAAGATGAAGACGATCCTCACCAAGCTGGAGGACAAGAGCACACCAATGGTGTTCCTAGGCTATGCGGAGGGTACCAAGGCGTACCGGCTCTACGACCCACGCGGAGACAAGGTACTTGTCTCACGACGACGTCGTGTTCGACGAGAAGGCAGCTTGAGACTGGAATAGTCCGAGCATGGGGGAAGTTACGCGCTTCACCAGCACCTTTGTCGTCGAGCACCTGGTCATCCATGGCGGTGGAGACGCTGGGGAAGAGGTGCCGAGCACTCCTGGAGGGGTGCCGAGCACTCCAGCAACAGAGCCGAGCACTCCCGGGGCAGTCGAGCACTCCGGGAGGAGTGCCGAGCACTCCTGGAGAGATGTCGAGCACGCCAGGAGTGGTGCCGAGAGGTCCTATAGTGGTGGCAACCACTCTAGGACGGGTGTCGAGCACTCCCGTAGTGGAGCCAAGAAGTCTTGCAGTGATGCCGACCACTCCAAGACTGAGGCTGAGCACTCCTACAGTAGTGCCGAGCACTACAGGAGTAGTGACGAGCTGTCCAAAAGTAGTTTCGAGCACTACAATCGGGGTGCCGAGCACTCCAGGTGCTGTGCCAAGCACTCCGCACGGAACAGGGAACTCCATTGATGCCGATCGAGTTCGCCTCACCTCCAAGTGACATCACTGAGTTCATTGACGCCTTCCACGAAGGTGAGGAGGTACGGTTCTGCAGGTTGGATGACATCGTCGACGGCACAGGAAGAGCTGCTGCTCGTCAGTGCAAAGGAACCACCCACGTTCGTGCTGGCCGAGCGCGATGGAGACTAGCGACGGGCGATGCTGGAGGATATGAAGGCGATCGAGAAAAATAAGACATGGGAGCTCGTCGATCCACCTCTAGGATGCCGTCCGATTAGTCTGAAGTGGGTGTACAAGGTCAAGCGGGACGAGCTCGGCGCCATTGTCAAGCACAAGGCGTGCCTCGTCGCCTGAGGCTTTATTCGGTGAGAGGGCATTGACTTCGAGGAAGTCTTTGCGCCAGTAGCGCGCATAGAGTCTGTCCGTTTGCTACTAGCCTTGGCAGCAGCAAAGGACTGGTGCGTCCATCACTTGGACGTTAAATCAGCCTTCCTCAACGGCGAGCTGGTGGAGACGGTCTTCGTCAGGCAACCTCCGGGTTTCCCCGTCAAGGGAGAGGAGCACAGGGTGCTCCGACTGCACAAAGCGCTCTATGGGCTGCGGCAGGCCCCACGAGCATGGAATGCCAAGCTTGACGCCACGTTGGGCGAGCTTGGGTTCTAGCGGTGCGCAACCGAGCATGCGCTATACACGCGGCGACGGGGGAAGGAGGAGCTCGTCGTCGGCGTGTATGTGGATGACTTGATCGTCACTGGCACGCGTGCGGAGGACATTGACAGCTCCAAGCATGAGATGGCGGCTCGTTTTCAAATGAGCGATCTCGGCGCACTCTCCTATTACCTCGGCATCGAGGTGAGATAGGGGAAGGAGGAACTCACGCTCGTTCAGAGCACGTATGCCTCGAAGCTGTTGGAGCGGAGCGGCATGGCTGAGTGCAAGCCATGCGTGACTCCGATGGAGGAGCGGCTAAGGCTGAAGAAGGCCAGCACCGCGGCGAAGGTGGATGCAACACTCTACCGGAGCATTGTCGGCGGTCTGCGCTACCTAGTCCACACGAGGTCGGACATTGCGTTCGTCGTGGGCCATGTCAGTCGCTTCATGGAGGATCCCAGAGAGGATCACTGGGCTGCGGTGAAGCGGCTACTGCGCTAGTCCGCACGAGGCCGGATATTGCGTTCGTCGTGGGCCACGTCAGTCGCTTCATGGAGGATCCCAGAGAGGATCACTGGGCTACGGTGAAGCGGCTACTGCGCTACGTCAAGGGGACGGTGGATCAGGGAATCATCTTCCCCAAGACTGGCTGAAGTAGGCTGCAGCTTACTGTGTTCAGCGATGCAGATATGGCGGGGGACATCGACGGACGATAGAGCACCTCTTGCGTGCTCGTCTTCCTCGGGTCAACTCCAATTTTGTGGCTGTCGCTAAAACAGAAGGTGGTGGCACTGTCTACGTGCGAGGCTGAGTACGTAGCAGCGGCCACAGCGGCATGTCAAGTTGTGTGGCTACACCGGCTGCTAGGCGAGCGGACCGGTGTGGAAGCTCACCCACCAGCACTGATGGTGGACAACCAGCCCGTCATCGCCCTCGCGAAGAATCCGGTTCTGCACGACCGGAGCAAACACATCGACGTGAAGTTAAACTTCCTCAGGGACTGTGTCGATAGAGGGCAGATCGTCATCGAGTTTGTCGAAACTGGTCGGCAGCTCGCGGACGTCCTCACCAAGCCGCTCGGACGTCTTCGACTCACGAAGCTGAAGGAGATGATCGGCATGGAGGGGTACAAGGGTTAGCAGTAGGATTATGTAAAGAATTGTTAGATAATCTACTACTTCCTTGTATGAACGCACGGCAGGGGAAGATGGCGCCGAAAAGGCCCCCTGCTGTGGTACTGTAGCCGCTGCAGAGTTAGGCGCCGAACGGCTCATCTGCCGGACTGTAGCCACATGCAGGGACAGGCGCCAGAGTCAGCCCTGCTGTGTTATCTAGTCACTGTTGCAGTAGGGCAGCTGTATTAGGACTAGATTGATAGAGTTGTATAAATAATTTGCCACTGCAACTCAGTAAAGAGAATTCAGATTTGTCATCTCCTATATAGGGCTCCGGCCAACACTGGGGTCTCTGCTGTGTGTGTATGCTCTGTTCTCCCTCTTCTTCTATCTCTGACCATAGTGTGTGGTCGGACAGCATCTATCGTGACTCGGTCGTGGTTAGCAAGACTGGTGAGTGGTCGATTTACTAAGCCGATGATCATGTGGGCTAACACAGATGATGAGCCATGCACTCATTGGAATGATGTAGGTGGAGCATATCACCTCGCACGAGCACAATTGCGGTCTTGTTTGCTGCACTATGCGTCCAACTTTAGCAAAAGGAAGAATGCATGCGCCACATATACTCGCATGGTGATATGGCACAGGTGGACAGGCAACATACTATAAGTGCGGTGGGCCAATGGTCGTACTGCCACACTATTCTTCAGAAATGGAACCGGGATTTTGTATTTTTGTTAGCCCAGATAATGGCAGCTAGTGCAGCTGTGCAGGTGCAGCTGCCAAGGCGTGTAGCCATGGCAAATGTAGATGTTTATCCTTAACCATAGAAGCCTTCTATTGTGGGTTTGAATTTTACCAGGAAAGGCAGGGTTAAGCGACAGTGAAAGAAGGGGAAAGGTGAGCAGAACAGAAAGGACAGAAAACCGGAAAGGAGAGCAAGCGTGCAAGTTTGCACCATGCAAGTTTATGGGACTCGAGTTTTCATATCCAGTTACTTGCATATAGTATATAAATTATAAAAAAGTGAGAGAGTTCCAAACATTTACAAGGCACGCCAAATGCCAGGGAAAAAACAAAACGATGGTCGTAAGAAGAAAGAATCATCTGCTTGTGCAAGTGCAACCAGAGAAAACTCAGCGCATATATACATACCGAAAGTGTGCGCAAACGTGTCCCAGATTGTCTGTCCTCTGCCATCCGTATTGACGGCTCCCTCGTACTGCAAAACATTTTGTTCAGATCAGAATCGAAGATGTGGCAATGGGCTGTGTCAGGCTGGCAGTAAACAGCAGACGAGCAGTCTGTCTAGTGTTTGCTTCCATGCAACAACTGTTAAAAAGAAAGACACTTCTTCATGAAACAAACCCGTTTCGTTTCGACGCCGATCGCCGATCGATGTGCCGAACGGCGGGGTGGGGGTAACCGGGTAAGGCGAGCAGCGAGCTGAACTCCGGGCCTGCCTCCGTGGCTGCGGTGGCCGGCGGTGACCGGGTGGGCACCGGCAGGCAATCCGGCCGGCGTCGGCGTGCGTGCGTCCGTGGGTCCTGCTCTGCTCAGACTAGCCTCAGAGTCTCACAGGTTGGTCCGTCGGTGCCACGTGGCGGGCGGTGGGGTGGGGCCGTGGCCACGCACGGGCACGGCAGGCGGTGCGGGTTGCTTGTACCGAGCCTGTTTCGACGCAAACGGACGCGGCACGTGAACCGTGAACGCCCAGGATTCCTGTCGTTCTGTTCCCGTCGAATCTTCCACGACTGGACCCGGCACCACCTGCCACCCCCGGCCATTGGGCTGGGCCTGTGGGCCAGGCCAGCTCTCTAGATTATCTGCGATCGTTTAGTCTGATGGCACTGGTAGCCTAGATTTAGGCATACCGCATACTTTGTACGCAAGTAGTAGTATTTGAAAAAAAAAAAACAGGTCGAGCATACAACTGGCCGCCCAAGATGCAGCTGTGCTCTTCGGTTTCGAGGCTGGAGACGGAAATGTTTTCATCAGCAGAGCCCATCGTCCATCGAGTGCAAATTTGCCGTATACGTACGTGCGACGGTGCGACTGCGACGCGTATACTGACAGTTATGTTAGAGGTGGATGAAATAGGCCGCTGGATAGGAGCAAGCTAGTAGTATTTTATGCAGCATATAACAAATCAGAAGAAGGATCCAAAGGCAAACGGGCAAACCCAAGGCCACAAGACAAGAATACAACTTTGTGTCTTTGTGGCAAGAACAAGAAAGCCAGAGAGGGGAAGAATAATCATATCGCACTCGATCGGTCGGGCATCAGTCGGGCACTCGTCACTCGTCATCAGAAAGGAAAAGCGCGGACTTCTTTTGTCTTCTTCGTCCTTCCATTGCGCGGTCCTCTCGGAGTAATTCATCTCCCCTTAGCTTGATTTTTGTAGCGGCAATTGGTTACTGGTGCCAGCTGTTTTGAAAAACCATATAGGAGTATATCTGGCCGTGAAGCAAGTCCAAGAGAAGAATGCAAATACTACCACTCGCGTGATCGATCGAAGGATTACTCAGGGTCGCTCCAAGTACTGAGCAGATCAGGGTCATCCATACACCACAACAAAGCGTACGTCTCAGTGCAACGGAGAACAACCAACCAAGAAACCGCCATTCCTTGGGGAAGACGATCGAGGAAGAGAGATGGCGACAGAACCCACCGACCTGGTAAGCGGCGGCGGCGGTGCCGAAGACGAAGCCCTTGGGGAAGCTCCCCCGCGTGAGACCTCCTCCTCCGCCCCCGCCCTGGCCCTGCGCAATGCATCGTCCTTGCAGCGACACGCCGAGGACGAGGAGAAGAAGCAACAGCGGCGGCGGCGGCGGCATGGTGCGTCGGCCACTCTTTATCCTCCTCCCCATGGGCCACCAAAGGCACGCACGCCGGCACGCGCGAGCGAGCGAGAGGCCGAGGTGGGCTCCAAAGAGCGGCGAGCAAAGAACAACCGCCGAGCGGAGAGTGGGTGCGCGTAGCCGCGTAGGCTGTGTGCCAAACTGCCGATGCGTGACAGCTTGAGCTTGTGGTATTTATAGGAAAAGCAATGGGCCATGCACACCCAATAGCTAATGATACACCCGATTTCGCAGGGAGTCTGGCCAGTGGACCAGGACGGCCAGGCGGGCCAGTCACAGTCACTGTAGTTCTCTTGCTTGAAGGGATGGATGAATATGTGAACTAGAGTATATATGGACATGTCAGTGGAGGTTGGTTATAGCCATGGGGGTGAGAAATGGAACAAAAAAAAGGTTAAATTAATGGGCTGATGTGTACTATGCAGCTACATATATGCATCATCCAGTGTGTTGCTTGTCGTCTGTGCAACGTTCTAGCCAAGATCGGCAAGCCTATCGATCGTCAGCTAGTAGCCGTGCAGGACTTGCAGGCACAGTGCAATTTCCCCTACTTCAGTTTTCGTTTTCTGATAAACAACTTTAACTAAATATATATTAAAAATATTATTGGAGAATATCTTTAAATCTAGTTTTTAATAAATTTATTTGAAGATATAAATATTGCACGTATTTTTTATAAATCAAATCAAACTTATGGCACGCACACTAATGCAAACAGTTATTTAGTAACGGAGGGAGTAGTCATCAGAAGTAGCAGTAGTAAACCAGAAGAGCAAGCTGATTGATGGTGAAAACTAACTGCATGACCATAAATTTACTGACAACACAGCTGCATGCTTCTATCGCCTGTTGTGTCTGCACTAGACCACCCACTGGCCACTGTTACATGGGTCTCTCTTGTTTCAACAAAGTTGGAGGCCCGTACTTGGACGTCTCAGTCACAGTGTTTAGTTTGGCATTGTGGATCCATCGAGATCAGATCAGATTAATAAGATTCCTTAGCAGCTTGTTCGTGCTGCTGCTTCCCAGGCTGGCTAATCACACTGTATATTGGCTCCATTTGCCATAATAAACAAATGCATACTTGGTAACCAGCATTCCTTGCACGGATCACCGATGGAGGATCAAGGCACGCTACTATGACTTGCGCTGCTAGCTAACTAGCACTGCTGACAGGCAGGCTAGCTACTATAACTTTCTAGGACTGCTGACAGGAACGCTATTACGCTACTATAATAACGTGCTGGTCTTGCCGATAACGAACCGCTAGCTATCTACTGGTAGCATTTTTGCGTCGTCGTATGGATTATGGAATCTGGACAGCAACGCAGAGATATGTATGGATTTTCCACGGAGCACAGAATCAGGCCACCCGTACGTCTTGTGGTTGTGGCCTACTCCCTCCGGCCCTTTATATCTGTCATCGTTGGTGTGCGTGCCACAAACTTGACTCGATTTATAAAAAATGCGTGCAACATTTACATCTATAAATAAATTTATTAAAAAACTAGATTCAAAGATATTTCCAATAATACTAATTATGTACTATAAATATTAATATTTTTTAATATATATTAATATATTTAGTTAAAGTTGTTTCTCGGGAAGCGTAAATGACATATATTTAGAGACAGAGTGAGTACATACTATCTCCGTCCTAGAAAGAATGCAACTTATGGGTTACGTGCCACGTAAATTGATTCACATTTAACTAAGTTTCTAGTAAACAGTACTTCCTCCATACCAAATTATAAGACGTTTGATTTTTTTTTACCTCAAGTTTGACCGCTCGGTTTATTCAAAAAATTTATGCAAATATAGTCAAATTTAAGTCATTTTTAAGAACTTTTATTAATAAAGCAAGACACGACAAAAGAAGTGATATTTTATACAAATTTTTGAATAAGATGAGTGGTCAAACTTAGTGTCAAAAAAGTCAAACGTCTTATAATTTGGGATGGAGAAAGTATTCACATGAATGACTCCAAAATAATTTATTATGTAAATACATTTTGTAATTAATATAATGATATTTAATTGATATTATAAATATTTATATATTTTATTTATAATTTGTCAAAGTTGATATAATAACACGTGACACTATTCTAGAATTGCATTCTTTTGAGGACGGAGGAAGCACACCAGTTCGCCCCTAGCCTGGATTATGTCGCGCCAAGAAACCAATCAACACAGGCCCCGTTCGCTGGTCTGAAACTTGACTGAAAAATACTGTTCCGGCTGATTTGTTGTGAGAGAAAAACACTGTTCGACTGGTTTGGTGAATAGTAAACTGTGAGGAGGATCAGCCGGCTGGCTGGATGAATCCAGACCAGCGAACTGACCCACACTAATAAATCTCTCCATACTTACGAGTCGTACATCCATGCATGGGCGGATCCATGTTCATGGTTGTGGGTGCGGCCGCACCCACGAAAAATCTAAAAAACAGTGATTATGTTCAATTTTTCACCACATATGCACCCATACGATAAAAATCTATGCACCCACAAGGCTAGCGCACCCCTTGACTTTGCTCTAGCTCCGCCACTGCATCCATGATGATATCCGAAACCATTGCAAATACTGTTTTGTGATGTTTTTTTTATCCGTGATAGAAATTTTTCATCATGAATTAAGAGGGTTATGTAGTGATCAAGGATAAATAAATAATGGACATGATGTTTGAACATGCATAAGCAGTATTTTTCAGCATTACTTCAGCAGTATTTTTCAACGAACGTACTATTTTTTTTCTTACGACAAATCAATATAAGCAGCAGCGTAAGCTAAATTTCAGCCAAACGAACAGGGCTTGACTTTTTGTTTTGCACTCACATAGTACTGTATCGACTGCCCTTCCCAGTTCCCTGCATGCTCTCTGGTCCTCTCTGTCTCTGGTATCGACCGCCTGAGGGCTCGGGGGCTACATCCGCGGGTGCGCTCGCGTGCACCCGCCGTCAGGATAAAAATCCCCCGAACGATTCTGCCCGAATCGCTCGGGGGCTCGGGGGCTTGTGTCAGTTTCATAAACCCGGGGTCCCTTGGGGACCGGCTTCCACGCCAAGGCTCGGCCCAAACAGACAGCACGCAACTCATGGGCCGGCCCAAGAATCTAAAACAACAGGCCGAAAGGACGGTCCAGTCATCGACCGAAAGGTCTGGCCGAAGAGGAGCAGCACCCGCTCGTCGACTACTTCGGCCCACCTCTCCGACCGGAGCGCCCACTTCAGACTCCAGCTGTCTCTGGACGGCCTCTCCGATCGGAAGGCCTGGCCCAAGCACTACTTCCGACTTCGACCCCGCATCTCCGATCGGGGTTCACAGAAGCCCTACTCACCGCTCTTCTCCGACTGGCGCAACCAGAGTCGACTGGGGCCATCCGACCGGGGACGTCCGCTCGGAAAGGACCAGGGGACAAGCGGAGAAAGCAAGTCAGGGCGCACAAGTAAAACCACGATACCAGGGACCATACCCTGTACGCCTGCGGGAACAGTACTCTGCAACCGCCCGACACAAACAGTATTGTAGGCATCGACATTTCCCTCTATAGTATTGTGGGCGCCATTAACTCCCAGACGGTAAGGACCCCCACATGCCTCTGGGCATCGATAGTGTTGTGGGCACGAGGATTTACCGTACCGGGTGAACGTGGTGAAACTTCTCACATGTCTCTAGGCATCAGCAATATTTACAGGTACCGACATCTGCCATTCCTGAAGAAGGCAACTCAACCTCCCACATGCATCTGACATTCTACAGTGACATCAACAGTGTTGTGGGCGCCTACCATTATCTTGTACCCGCCGACATGGGCAAACAAAGCCCAGTAGCATACGTACCCTCACCCTCTCACTTGTAAAGCCATCCCATTTATCTATAAAAGGGATGCGCTCCCTCCAACGTAGAAGAGAGTTCTTCTTAAGTGAATCAACATCGATCAAGTTCACTAGCTCACAACCACAGAACCACCGTGTCGGCGTTTCGGACCGGGGGGTCCTCAACCAACCAGTAAATGTGAACTGCGTGCCCCTAATCCCGGATGGTGATGCAAAGAGACATAAGGTTTATACTGGTTCAGGCAATCGGCGCCCTACGTCCAGTCTAGGAGATCGATCTTGTATTCTCTGCACCGAAGTGCTTGTAGTAGGGGGTTACAAGCTGGGTGAGAGAGGGAGCTAGTCCCAGGTCTCTGCGTGGAATGGTGCGGACTGCTTGAGTCGTTGCTCTCAGGCAGCGTGGGCGCGCGCGTGAATTGAGTGAGTGCGTTTTTGCGTGAGGGCTGGCGTGGTTTTGATCCCTAGAAACGGCCCTGGTTGCTTCCTTTTATAGCCACAAGGAGGGAGCCAGGAGTACATGAGAGAGCTACACGTGGAGCCTTAGCGAGAAAGGAAGATCCAGTACTGTGGCCTATTCCTGTAGCAACACAGTGTCGGGAATGGCAATTGGTACTTGATCACCAGTGCGTCACGCAGGCCATGCCCGAGGCTGTTGAAGTCGTAAGAGTCCTTGTTGACGTCTAGTCAGTATGGCCTCCACTGTAGGTGACATGCCATGCCTGGTGGAGTGCCGAGGCCTAGCGGGTGCTGGAGCTGATCGTGCCGAGGCCTTCTTTGCCGAGGCCTCGGAGGTGACCTGTGTACGACGAGGGGTCTCGGTGGTCTGTGTCGTACCCAATTCCGGTGAAAAAGTGCGGAATGGGCGTCCGCAGGGAGCCGTAGTCTCTGCACCATCAGTAGGGGATGGTAAAAAGGTGATTTGACCGCCATCCCATCGCCCTTTTTGCCATACCCTACCAATCATGGCTGACGTAGGCATAACTAGGGATACTTACACAGATGGGACGGCCCGCTAGAGGGGCAATTGAGGCGGAGGCGACGAGAATGCGGGACGAGCCCGGCCTCGGCCGAGGTGGAGAAGGAATGGCGCGTCCGAGGCCTTGCCGGGGGGTCTCGGACGAGGCAGAGACTGAGCAGCTGGGCTCTCCTACTGTTTCCGAGGCTACAGGGACATGGACTCGACCTTCCATGCCGCTTTGTCCTTGGCGCAGGGGTTAGGTAGCACAGGGCGGTATAAGTGTCAGGAGGGAGCACGGTGGTGAGTATAGTGGCAGGTAACCCCTGCTGTGCCCGGTCCCTGTCCTATCAGTTGTTCTGCCCGCACTGTACCTGCGTGCGGCTGATGTTTGCGGGAGTGGTTGGGTGCATTTAATCCGTACGTGATGTTTTGCCAGAGGAGTTCGGTTGGGACAGAGGTTACGAGTACGTTCGCCGAGCCCAGCCTCGAGCGAATCGGAGAATTGGAGATCCATCCGAGGCCTTTTGGGGCGAGGCTTTGGCGAGAGGGTCTCAGCAAGAGGGCCTCGGTGGGACGTTTTAGGCCTGTTTCGCATGAGGCCTAGGCGCAAAGCCTCGGGCGAATCGGAGAATTCTACCGAGACCTTGCAGTAGTCTTTTGGCTTTGGTTTTAGCAAGCTTAAGCAATATTCTTGGATCTTGCTTAGGGTACCCCTTCTTGTGGTATCCGACAGTAGCCCCCGAGCCTCGAGAGGAGTGCGGGCACTCTCCCGAGGTTTTTGACTAGACTTGGTTCACAACAGCTCCTGTCGGAATCGTGTTTTGTACTTGGTGGTTCTGGTGGGTGCGTGCGAGCGCACCCGCCGGGTGTAGCCCCCGAGGCCCTGGAGGAGTGGGTTTACTCCTTCAGGGGCTTTTTTCTCCGTTGAGCAAGGGGTCTCATCGTGCTTGCAGGGCTCGTGAATGCGAGTTCGGGTCGCTAGGTCTCGGCAAACTTTGCAGGAAGAGCCCCCTAGCCTCTGCACAGAGCGAGAGGGCCATCAGGTGCTCTCCTGGCTTTTTATACGCCTCTCGCGCGTGAGGGTTTGTTTGCTGTGACCCCCTCGGGTGCGAGCCTGGGTCGCGGGGCCTCAGCATATCTGCAGGAAGAGCTCCCTAGCCTCTGCCTGGAGTAAGAGGGCCATCAGGAGTTCCCCTGGCTTTTTGTACGACCCTCGCGCAACCTTTTCGTTCGGAAGGAGGGGTTTGTTTGTCGAGCCCCCTCGAGTGCGAACCTGGGTCGCTGGTCTCGGCAAAGTTGTAGGGAGAGCCCCTTAGCCTCTGCGGGGAGGTCCGTCAGGGGTTCCCCCTAGCTTTTCTATACGACCCCCGCGCTTCCTTTTCGTTCGGAAGGAGGGGTGGAATGTGCCAGGCTACCCTCGGTGGGTACGAGCGGTGACACTTTTGGTGAGCTGTTATCGGGTAAGTCCGAGTGGAGGCCCGTGACCCATTCGATAAGGGTCAGCTAGCAATCCAGAGACGCACTCCAAAGGTACCAGAGGGCTTCTCTATTGGGTCCCAGGGCCGTTCGATTGGCCCCGGGGGCTCGGCGCCTCCCTACGGTGGGATCCCATTCGGAGAACTCCCCGCTGGTCTCGGACACGACTTAAGACATCCCGAGCGATCGCTTGCTCGGGCCATGGCCATGTACGGGCTCGCCCATAGTTTTCCTTAACTCTGTTGTCCTGGGCGGCTGTCGAAACCCTCGGTGGTCTAGCCTTCGAATCCCTGGACTGTAACGGGCTCGGCGCCCTTTTTGTTGCTTTTTTCCGAATCTATGAGTGCGGGCCTGGGTGGCTTGTCCTTGTCTTGAGTGCAGAAGGAGCCCCCAAGCCTCCGCACGGAGCGAGAGGGTGGTCAGGGGGTTGTTTGCCGAGCCCATTCGTGTGCGAACCTGGGTCGGCTGGGTCTCAAGCAAACCTGCTGGGAAGAGCCCCCTAGCCTCGTGACTGAGCGAGAGGGCCGTCGGGTGCTTTCCTGGCTTTTTATACGCCTCTCGCGCGTGAGGGTTTGTTTGCTGAGACCCCCTTGAGGGCGAGCCTGGGTCGCGGGGCCTCGGCATATTTGCAGGAAGAGCTCCGTAGCCTCTCCCGGAGCAAGAGAGCCGTTAGGAGTTCCCCTGGCTTTTTGTACGACCCTCGCGCAACCTTTTCGTTCGGAAGGAGGGGTTTGTTTGCTGAGACCCCCTCGAGGGTGAGCCTGGGTCGTGGGACCTCGGCATATTAGCAGGAAGAGTTCCGTAGCCTTTGCCCGGAGCAAGAGGGCCGTCAGGAGTTCCCCTGGTTTTTTGTACGACCCTCGCGCAACCTTTTCGTTCGGAAGGAGGGGTTTGTTTGCTGAAACCCCCTCGAGGGCGAGCCTAGGTCGCTGGGTCTCGGCAAGGTTTGCAGGGAGAGCCCCCGAGCCTCCGCACGGAGCGAGAGGGCGGTCAGGAGTTCCCCTGGCTTTTTATGCGACCCTCGCGCATCCTTTTCGCTTGGAAGGAGGGGTGGAATATGCCAGGCTACCCTCGGTGGGCGCGAGCGGTGACACTCCTGGTGAGCTGCTATCGGGTAAGTCCAAGTGGAGGCCCATGCCCCATTCGATAAGGGCCGGCTAGCGGTCCAGAGACGCACTCCAAAGGTACCAGAGGGCTTCTCTATTGGGTCCCGGGGCCATTCGATTGGCCCTGGGGCCTCGGCGCCTCCCTATGGTGGGATCCCATTCGGAGAACTCCCTGCTGGTCTCGGACACGACTTAGGGCGTCCCAAGCGTTGTGTTTGCTTGGGTCTCGGCCATGTACGGGCTCGCCCATAGTTGTCCCTGACTCTGCTTGTCTGGGGGGTTTGCCGAAACCCTCGGGGCCTGACCTACGAACCCCTGGACCATAACGGGCTCGGCGCCCGGTTCCTTCACCTGAAAGGAATAGGGTGGGGGGGATGTTTCCCCCATTGATTCGACAACGGTCGGCGTGCCTTTTTAGGTGATTTCCTGGGGGGCGGAACGACATCTGCTGCTACATCGGTCGGACGTGATGTGGCGTCAGTGGATGGGACGTAACTGTTCCCGCGATTAATGAGGAAAAGGTGGGCGCGTGGGCGGTAGAATCGGATCTGGATTAATCGTGCCTGAACTCGAGGAAAACTTCCCTGATTTCATCGCCTGTCCGTTTCGTCCTTACCCTGCATAAATATGAAACGGGGCTCGCCCCTTCCCTCCTTACTCTCCGTTGCCTGTCCGTTGCCAAGAACAGAGAGCGCCGGGGAGAAGAAGGGAGAAGAGCGAGAGAGAGAGAGAGAAAGAGAGAGAGAGGGAGGGAGACTCACCGCTGTAGTCGAGCCTTCCACCGCACTCATGGCCGGCGACATTGTTGTCATCGAGGCGGACCCTTGGGATCCATCTGATGTGTTCGTGGAGATGCTGCAGTCTCTCATCGATGATGGCCTTCTCCGCCCGATCACCGACCCCGATAGGCCGGAATGGATCGCTCCGCTCGGCGAGCCAGAGCCGAGGCCACCCGCGGAGTACGTCGTGAGCTTCGTCTCTTTCTACGAGCATGGTCTTGGTGTGCCGGCGGACCGATTCATGCGGGCGCTCCCGCATTACTACGGGGTGGAGCTACACAACTTCAACCCCAACTCCATCGCGCAGGCGGCTATTTTCGTCGCCATCTGCCAGGGGTATCTGGGGATTGCCCCCCATTGGGAGCTGTGGCTCCACCTCTTCCGAGAGAGGCATACCACCAAGCCGGCGGGTACGAGGAAGATGGTGAGGGCCGGCGGCTGTACTCTATAGGTGCGCCAAGACCGGCAGCACCTCTACATCCTGGCACAGCTTGCGTCGTCCAATCGCCGTTGGTACACCAGCTGGTTCTACCTCCGCAACGACGATGGCGGACTTCCCCCTTATACCGGACGGATCATGGAGGACTGTCCGGAGAAGTGGAGGTATGGCGTCCTGAGGGAGGAGCAGCCCAGGCTATAGTCGCTCCTGGACGGGTTGGAGAAGCTGTGGAACTACTGCCTTACGGTGGCTGTGGTCGTGGCGGCCTTCCACCGCCGGAGGGTGTTGCCGCTGATGGCACGACGGTGGCGCCTGTTCGAAATGAGACCGGGTGAGCCAATCGAGGGCATCAAGATGTCTGCCGCCGCCCTCTCCGATGATGCGGTTCTACGTCGGGTGAGGGAGGCGGTGGATGGGAAGATAAAGAGCGGTGGCCTGACCCACATTGTTATGCGCCCGTCGCAGGGGTATCTCTCCCAGGTAAGTCTCGTGCCGCTGCAGCCCCCAAGGCCTCCTCGCGCCTCATCGTTTTTCCGTTTGCTTACTCGCGCTCGTCGTTCCCGCAAGGGATGAGAGACGTGCGAGCCTCCCCGCCACCCGTTCCCGAGGATGCAAGGCGGCGGGCGGCGAACCGAGCACATGCCGAGGCGTAGAAGAAGAAGAAGGACGCTAGGGCAGCAAAGCACGACAAGAAGATACTCGAGCGCGAAGCGCTTGAGAAACGTCGCCGGCGTCAAAAGCAGGATGGTCTCCCGGTGGAGTTGTCTCAGTCGCCGTCGCCATCAGAGAACTCTTCGGATGAAGATGGCGGGATCGAGGGGGGGCGAGGTCCCCTAGACCACCTCCCCGATGTCGGGGAGACAGTGCCCGGGGCGTCGGCGAGCAGCCCGGCGCTTCTAGGGGGAGGAGGAGGTGGCGCCCCGGGGTCGGCGATCGCTTACCCCGCGTCCGAGGCTAATACGCCTGAGCTACGGGCACTGGGGAAGCATGCCGTTGGCCCGTTGGGCTCAACGGTAGTGGTGGAGCAGGCGGCGGTGGAGGCGACGCAACTGCCTCCGCAGAGGGTTGAGGGGGTCTCGGAGTCCGACGAGGGTCGGCTGGCGCCAGCGGATACCGGGGCCGTGTCTCTGCCGCCGCTGCCGCCATTGCAGAGGGGAGTCACGGTGCCGAAACGGCTGTAACCCTGCTCGAGGTGAGTTCGCATCGTCCCCTGCTTGCTTTATGGTCATAAGCTGACCAAGTGGGTGTTCTGCCTTCAGTCGAAAGCGTCAGGTGGAGGTGCCAGCCTTGGCGCCGCACAAGGCACTCAAAGTGAGCGCCGGCCCCCCTGCTCACCAGGTGGCGTAGGCGCAGACCACCATGCAGCCTGACGCGGCGCCGGCCGGGGCCGACCTAAAGAGGTTGGTCATTCTGGAAGAGGCTCCCGGGGCGGTTATGGAGCAGATGAAGGAGGAAGGGCCTACGCCGCGCGTTGTCGAGGCCCATGAGTCCGGTGGGGCCGGTGTGCCCCTAGTGGCCGAGGCCGGGAGCAAAGCCGAGGCCCCTGGGACTTTCGAGGCCAAAATGGTCGAGACGAGTGCGGCGGCCCGGGATTCTGAGATGGAGGTGGAACATCCTTTGGTGCCGCCCCTGGACCAAGGCCTGCCGCCGTCGTAGGAGAGCGCCCGGGAGGTGGGAGTTCAGGTGACCTCTCCTGCCGATACTTCCCGGGGGAAGGAGGCAGCAGATGTCGAGGCCGACAGCATCGCCGAGCAACCAGTTCTAGCTCCTAGCGAGGGGAACTCGGCCCTCGCGCGGGTACGACCCAAGCCCCGCGGGTGGAATCACCCGTGTGTATCGTGGCTGAGCCGGGATGACCCGGAAGGGGAGCCTCTATTTGCCCTCGAGGACACGATCGAGGGGGGGGGGCGCTGGAGCTCCTTCGAGCAATATCGCCGGCTGGCGGTGCAATCGCTGCGAACGGCGCTGTCCGTCATGGACGATGATCTGCCCGGCGTCGCCTAGGTACACGTCCTCCTTTCTCATGCGGTGTCATTTTGTTCTGAGTCTTTTCGCGATGCATGACCCTTGTTCTACCTACCCAGGAGCTCGAGGCCCGGTCTCTCGGGAAGTCGCTGTTCCTTCGTCAAGAGAGGGACGTCTGGGACCAACTTGGGCAGCAGAAGGACCTGCTCACGAGCGCCAACGAGCTTCTATCGGCTCGGAGCGTGGAGGTGGTGGACCTCTGCTTTCGCTATGCAGATATGAAAGTCGAGGCGGCCACGGTTCGGGAGTAGGCCGCTCCTTTGGTGGCGCGAGTCAAGGAGCTAGAAGAGGAGCTGACCCGGGTGGCCGGCGAGCGGGACGTCCTTCTTTCCCAGGTTGAAGAGGCGACAGTCTCTGCCAAGTCCGTTGCTGCACAGTTGGGTGTGACAAAGGGCACCCTGGACGAGGCCCTTAAGGCGGCCGAGGCCTCTTAGGTCAATGCTTTGGCTTGGAAGGGGAAGTTCGAGGGTAAGTTCTGTTCCCTTTATTTTGTTTATTTTTCTTGCGTTCGGCCCCCTAACTCTCTGGTGTGGTACAGAGCTGGAGAAGGAGGCCTCCAAGGCGACCGAGGCGTCACGGGTCGAGGTCCAGCGCTGGAGAGAGAAATCCGAGGGTAAGTCCCGTGGGCCTTTGCCCCTGTTTGACTTATTCTTCTCTCGTGCTGAACCTCATCCTGCTCGTTTTGGCGCAGGGTTAGAGAAGGAGGTTTCCCGGGTGGCAGAAGCCTCTGTCGCAGTGCAGGCGACGCTCGAGGCCGAGATCGAGGAGCACGACGTGCTGCAGGCCGCCGCTCATACTGTCTGCGAGGCTCTGGCTGTTGAGGGGGCTCAGTCAGGTAGCTCCCTCAGGAGCCGCCTGGCTACGTTGAGTGGCCAAGTGCGGGAGCGACTTCGGGCGGCGTTGCATACAGGTGTCAAGCGTGCCTTGGCCGTCGTCTCCTCGCACTATGCCATCAACCTCGAGGCCGTCAGCGATGGTTACATTTTGCCTGATGATGACGAGGAGGCTGATGAGGAGGTCGCCAAGCTAATGGAAGCGGTTGAGGTCCCTAGGACAACGCTGGCCAGTCTGTTTGAGGAAGAAGTGGTTCCCTCTGCGCCCGTCGCCGATGTAGGAGATCCCGAGCCGTGATCTGGGCCAAAGGGGCCATGTAAACGAATTAAGTTATTGTCGTGTCGTGGCGTTTGTGGCCATCGAGGCCTTTGAAGTACTCGTGCGCATGCTTTTTTAATCGGTTTATATTATTTTTCCGAGCCTCTGTCCCCTGCCTTATTTCTAGACAAGTCTCTGCAAATGATTTCCTCGAAACCTGAGCTGCCCCTCTGGCGAAAGGTGGTGAGGGAGTTGCCGTAGCCCAGAGGCATAGGCAGTCTCGTGGCTCAGCCGGCCTTTTGCACTCGAGGTGTGCTTTTGGTCCTTAGATTTTTTTACAATCGACCTGTCAGAGTACGCGAGAGAGTTTGGCGTGGGAATTTATTCAAAAAACGATTAAAATAGTGCCTGGGACTTAGGGGGTTCCCCCCGCTTCTAGCCCCCGAGGGAGGCTTGGTTCTGCAGAGGCAGAGCCGAGCCTCGCTCATAGCGTTATCGCAACGTCGATCTCGAAAATTAGAGCAACTAAAGAACGCTTCTTTAATATATTTCAAGAAAAAATGTATACAATGCTTGGAAGTTTAAGGGTAGAAACGACGTAGCTGTTCTATGTTCCAAGTGTTGGTGAAGACTTCGCCCTTCTCGTTGGCTAGCTTGTAGGTCCCGGGTCTCAGCACTCGGGCGACAATGTACGGCCCTTCCCATGGCGGGGTCAACTTGTGGCGGCCCTTGTTGCTCTGCCTCAGTCTTAGCACCAGATCGCCCACCTTCAGGTCTCGGCTTCGAATGCACCGAGCTTGATAGCGTCATAGGGCTTGCTGGTACTTGGCCGAGTGTAGCAGCGCAACATCTCAGGCTTCCTCTAGTTGGTCGAGGGCGTCCTCGCGGGTAGTGCGGTTGCTTTGCTCGTTGTAGGCCTCTAACCTCAGGGAACCGTACTCCAAGTCTATGGGGAGGATGGCCTCGGCTCCATAGACCTGGAAGAATGGTGTGAACCCCATGGCTTGGCTTGGTGTATTCCTTAGGCTCCAGATGACCCCGTGGGATCGTAAGTGCTTTCGTCATCGGAGTCGGAGTGGCCGAAGGAGTAGTCGCTTGCGGCCAAGAAGCGGCGAATAGCCTCGGGGTCACAAAGCCCAGAGAAGTTCGCTCTGGCCCAAGCCTCGTCCTCCTCCGAGGAGCCATTGTGGGTGTGGGTCGAGATTGTGGTGGAGAAGTCGAGGACGAATCGTTGGTGGTGTCCCGAGAGTTGTAACACCTCGGGTGTTTAAAATACTAAAACCTGACATGTCATCATATGCATTGCAAAGCATTTGGCATTTGGTGAAAACTTTGAGATGCATACACTAAAACAAGTTTATATTCATGTGGTATGTGTTGAATTGTATTGGTTGACTCTAGTTCAAATTTTGTTTGGATTTTGAATTTTTTGAGAAAACTCCGCTTTTCAGCATTTTAATCCTACCCTGAAAACCCATTTCAAAATCTAAGCATAATTTGGGGTTGATCCCAAAAGAAAAAGTGTAGAGCTTGGCCAGTTATACAAAGTTTGTTTTTGGAGTTTTTCAAGTTGTTTAGAAATTTTTTGAGTAATTCAAAAAGGCATAATTCGTTAAATTTTCCTATTCAAATTCAAAAGTTCATTTCAAAATCTAGACCGAATTAGGAGATGGTTATAAAACAAAAGTTGTAGAACTTTTGATTTTGAACAACTTTTATTTTTGGAGATTTTTGAGTTGTTATGAAAATTTGAGAGTAATTTGTGAATTTTGGCGAATGGCAAACTTGTAAATTTTGTGAACAGTGTTCACCGCCGAAGCTACATGGCCGGCGACCTTCTTCGGCGTTCCAGGCGCGCGCGTGGCGGTCTTGGCTTCGCGCTGGCATGGGAAAGGCATCGCCGTGGCTTCTCCTTGCTTCCTTGGCCGCCCTATAAAGCTCCGACGCCGTCGTCGTTGTTCTTCCTTCTCCCTCTGTTTTTCCCGACGTTGCCGATCATCTCCGGTGAGCTCTCGTCGTCGAACCAGTACCTCTGCCATTGCAGCAAAGCATCCTTTAGCTCCGCCTTATCCTTGCGCGCTTAGCCAACCCATCAATTCGGCTTAATTTCGCTGGGAACCGCCACTCGTCGTATTTCTTCTCCACGGCCGGTCGTCCCGCCGTCGAGCCCGCGTCGCCGTGGCCAGTGCGCTACGGTGAGTCTCTGCCCTTGCTGAGTCTTGCTTCGGCTTTGCCGCATTGATGTAGTGCTTTGTGACCTATTGGTTTCTCATTTTGACCACCATAGCTACCGAAGCATCGCCGTCGTCGAAGATCGCTCTGCCGTGATCGCTGTCAACGTTGACCTGTGTCCTCGTAGCTTATCCGGTCTCATTCTTTGCTCCAGCGTGTTCGTGGTGAGCTACTGTACCTTCCCATGCCCTCTGTTTCTTCATTTTCGGCTTTGTTTCACCGGCGTTGTGTCGCCGTGCCACCGCAGCCGCCATGGCCGGCGTAGTGCTCGGTCCAGGCAGTAATTGGTCACGTTTGTGCCACAAATCGGTGCGCCGTGATGTAGTGATCATGATAGTGCCTTCGCCATCGCCGTTGATCTCGCCGTCGTTGAGATATCGCCGGTCAGCGCCATCATCGCCGTAGTCAAAGCGGGAGGAAGGGGATGACAGGTGGGGTCACCATGTCAGTGACTCAACGTTCAAATGGATTTTTCTATTTTCAGATTTGAATGAATAGTGTCTGTTTTTGTTATTTTTGTGTAGATTTATTTAGAGCTCCAAAAATTATGAAAATTTTTGTGTGACTTCTCTGTGATGTAAAGTATTTAAGAAAAATATGAAATAATGTTTTTCAGTACTTTTTAATGTGATAAAAATTGCTCAATTTATTAATAAATGGATTTCCATGAATTTTCTAGGCTTATTTACTTGTCCAAAAATTAAGAAATTTGTTTTTCCACTTAGTTATCATGTAATCAATGTTTACAAAAATTTTTAGCTCAATTGGAATAAGTTGATTTATTTCATAATTTTGAATTAAATAATTAATTCATAAAAGCGAATAGTAACCTTTAGTGATTTAGGTTTTGTTTGTAATTTTGGATTGAGTGATGACCTTGGGTCATTTGTTGTTAATGATCCTTGGCAGTTGATGTATGTGTTACGAAAAAGATTTAGTTTGTTTGACTTGCAACTGTACCGCGAAGGAAAGTTGTATTCAAATTGTTGATTTTTGTATCCATCATCGAGCATCATATTTCGTATTCCGCATCATGTTAAACATGGCATTGTTATTACGTGTAGTGAACGAAGGTGAACACGTGGTAGTTAATCAAGTTGTTGAGCAGGTTAATCCGTCTGTTGAGGTCGGACCGAATTCTTGTGAAGCGTCGCAAGAGCCGAACTTTTCCGTCAACGAAGGCAAGCCCCGGATGCATACAACCCTACCTTGTGTTTTACAAATTAATTTCGCTTTTGCTTTCCGTTTCTGCATTAAGTGATTAAGAGTTAAGTAAGAGCCTAATTGGTGCATTACCACCCTTGTTATTCTATATTTACCATATTACCAGTTTTAAATTCGTATATGCCTAGTTTTGCTTAGCTATGCGTAGAACGATGAAAGTCGGGTGACTACCTGCCACCTGCAAGTTTTAAATGGGACATTGGTTAATTATGTTAGCATGTGATATGGGAATGTGGAGTAATAAATCTAGACCGGGCGGACTCGGTGAGTGTGAGCCACCAGACATGGAGGTCTTGTGAGCGGGATCTTTCCGCCTGTGTCGATTAAGGCACGTCCGTTGTTGAATTGCATGAGATGAGAATTTGTAGTACTAACCACATACTCCGGTAAGCTTTGAACTTGGCGATTCTATTACGAGAATGGCTACTCGCGCCTTTGGGAGTGGAGAGATGGCGGGAATAGCGTGTACCCACGTGGCAATAAATTTGGATTGGTGGAGTACTGTATTCTCGGGTGGCGCGGACCCGTTCTTGTTTTAGAGGATCCAAGGGTAGGTTGGTATATGTAGGTCGGGGACCTGCATATGTCGTGTGGTCTGGAATCCCCAGCTGGGTTTATAATCGGTTCGAATCGTCGTTGCTCCTCGATTATGGAGACTCAACTCACTGTTCATCATCGTAGTAATTAATAACTAGAACTTGAGGATGATTTGAGAAGGTGTTGGTTATGAAGTTTCATGATATCATGATATCAATGAGGATCATGTCGACTTTGTATATGATCTTTATGAAGTTTTAAATGTTGATATATAGATTTTTGTTAAAATGCTTTTACATAAAAAGAACCTTGATTATTGCTAAAACCATACCTTGAATCCCATGAGCCTGTATTCCTGCGTTCTTCTAATTCTTAATTCGGTTAAGTCTTGTTGAGTACTTTTGTACTCAGGGTTCATTGACCTTGTTGCAGGTGAGTCTCATGAGCAGATCTGTTGTGGATCATCTTTGCATGATGCTTGTATCTTGTGATGACGTTGAGAAGTAATTGTGTGGCCCTTAGGCGAGGGCAGCCTCATTATGTGTTTTGTATTATATTATAATGCCGCTCCACTACTTTGGTTTGTTTTAATATCGAACTTTGTTGTATGGTTTGAAACAAATGGTTTGTAAACTATGTTATTGTAAGTCTTTCGCTACTTTTACTCGATGTATTTATTTGAATAAACTGTTGTAATATCTGCAATGACTACGTAATGTGATCCCGCTTTCGGAAATCGTGGATGATCGGGGTTCCCGAGGACACCGACAGTCTTCTTAAATTACCAGAACATATGCATAGATGTCAAAGGTCGTTGGACGGTGACAGGTGCATGTGGGCCCTATAATTTAGGAGGTTCTGCCACAGAATGGTATCAGAGCGATCGTTACAAAGTTTTTGTGGTATTGGTTTACAAAAACTTCAAAATGATTTGGGATGACTAAATTTAACTTGATTAATTTGGTCCAAATTGCTTCTGACTTATCTTATTTCTTTCTCACCATTCCATATATGATTAAAAAGGTTTGTGTGGTGGAGTAGTAATATTACTATGCCCTATATAAAAATAAATGTTGTTTATGTGCATTATAAACTTTGATGTTTTTGTTCGTAAGAACGATTCATGCATCATGAATAATTCACCCGTTACTTCCTTCACCTCTTAGTCTGGAGTTGAGTAGTGAGTCTGGTTTGAGTAATGTAATCCATCTTAGCTACTTATTGGATTTTGATCAAATGGTCTTATTTGGATTAAATTGACTTCCTATAATATGGCTCGTACCAAGATGACGCCCCGTAAGTCCATTGGCCCCAAAGGAGTTCCTCATCACCAACTTGCCCCTAGAAACGATGGTGCTAGCAGTAGCAGTTCTAGGCCTGATCCCCTGATGGAGATATAGAGGATTTCTACAGAGTTAGCTCAAGCTACTAGAGATAGGGCTTTGGATGCTATACAGGTAGGAGAATTACAGGATCAATTGAGGCGTCTCACCACCGCACACTGTGAGGCTGAAAGCATGTTAGTTAAATGCAGTGGAGGGGCGAAATGAAGCTGGCATAGGGAGAATGTAGCTAGAGCTAGAACTCATGAGCTAGAATTCTATGTAGAAGATTTAGAAGAACATAATACCTATCTACATGAGGAAGTTCATAGGCTTAGCAATCTACTAAACCCGAATCATGAGCCTCAAGCTGATGCCATGGACCTCGGTGTCATCCTTGCCGATGATAGCGAATCGGAAGAGGAAGAAGAAGAAGATCCTGAAGAATTAGTAATGATCAATGAAAATGATGATGAAGGCGGTAATAATTCCGAAATGGATACCGAGCCTGAAGTTTGAAGTAATCACGGAAAAGAATAGAGTTGAGTAATAGTTAATCTTGGTTAAGCTATGTATCTTGTTTTGGTACATATAGGGTCTAGTGTTTATAGTAATAAACCCTATGTTGTTATGTGTCCGGAGTAAGTGTTGTGCAATTCAATAAAGGCTTGTGAATAAAGTTTGGTTTGTTATGAGCAGAGATGATCGTAAATGACGTGAGGATCGCATATTCACGGTACTTCACAAGATGATGATGATATCCCCAAACCCACCACCGATGCCGAAACTAATCTGGTGATGCTATCATTTGCATTAGTCAATGTGGATTTGTGGAAAATTCTCGTTTGCTTCATGAGATGGCTCAAAGTAATCAGAATTAGATGCATGGAAACCGTGGCCACAATCATAACAGGCATGAGGCTACCTATGTGGATTTCACGGATACAAAACCCCCGGTGTTTACCAAGGCAGATGAACCCTTTGGAGGTCGATGACCGGCTTTGGACCATGGAGCGAAATTTGATCTTATTCATCGCATGAGTTTGAAACCGGTGTTTCTTTGCCACAACTTAGAGGTGCTGTGTTGGTGCTTGGTATGCAAATCGATGGCCATGCAATTGCTTCAGAGGCAAATTATCTCAATGACATAAGGAGCTCAAGAAAGAAAAAGAATGTGCCGTCTGGACCTTTTGGTGGAAACCAAAAAGGCAGAGAGTGATTTATCATCCGAAGAAACCATTATCGTCCTTCTTATCGTCCGCCACGGTCCCCAAGCCAGCAGCAGTCAAATATCGAATCCTGCTATAACCTATCCGAACTCACGGTCAACCAATGCTCCCGGGGCAATGCTCCAACGTCACGAGGTCACAACTATCCATGTTACAATTGTGGAAGGACTGGTCATTTCTCCGTGGAATGTCCATATCCTAGGCAGGTTAATCAGAATTATCAGAAGACCCCTGCCAATCAACAATAGGGTCAAGCACCAAACAAGAACCACAACCAGAATGCTCAGAAGGGCAAAGATGAGAGGAAGACCGGACGGGTGTTCTACATTCAAGCTAGAGAAATTCCGGAAGGGGAGCCAGTGATGATGGGTATGTTTCCTGTTGCCAATCACCCTGCAGTTATACTTTTTGATTCTGGCGCATCGCATTCATTCATCAATAGAACATTTGTCGTGAAGCATGAAATTTCAATTGGGGCAACAAAGGAAAGTTTCTTTATCTGATGCCTGGGGGACGATCGTGTACTAAGGAAATGGTGTACTAGGTACCCATAAACACAGGTGGGCATATTTTTCCCACTACCATGATTATCCTTAAGGATCAGGATATAGATGTAATCTTGGGAATGAATTGGATGTATCAGCATAAGGCTGTTATAGATGCTTTGAATAGGACTTTAAGAGTAAGTTTGCTCGATAGTAATTCTCAACTTCTCATCCAAGCGCCAACCTTAAGAAGATCGGTGGGCGAGTTTGTGCAATCTTAGTCAAAGAGATTAGAGATATCCCGGTAGTACGTGAATTTCCTGATGTGTTTCCTGAGGATTTACCCGGTCTACCACCTGATAGGGATGTACAGTTTAACATAGAGTTACAACCTGGAACAGCTCCGATTTCTCGGAGAGCTTATAGAATGCCACCTAAGGAATTGGTCGAGTTGAAGGCTCAGTTACAAGAATTAATTGAGAAGGGGTTTATCCAACCTAGTTCCTCACCTTGGGGATGTCCGGCAATTTTTGTGAAAAAGAAAGATGAGACCCTGAGGTTATGTGTTGACTATCGTCCGTTGAATGAAGTGACCATCAAGAATAAGTATCCATTACCTCGGATAGATTTGCTTTTTGATCGGGTTGGCGGAGCCAAAGTTTTCTCCAAGATAGATTTGAGATCGTGGTATCACCAAATTAAGATAAAGCACGAAGATATTCCCAAAAGCGGCATTTACCACGAGATATGGATTATATGAATACTTGGTGATGTCTTTTGGTTTGACCAATGCTCCAGCTCATTTCATGTATCTGATGAACTCAGTATTCATGCCTGAGCTAGACAAGTTTGTAGTAGTATTTATAGATGATATACTAGTATATTCCAAGAATAAGACAGAACATGCAGAATACCTCAGAATTGTTCTGACTCGTTTGAGAGAACATCAATTGTATGCGCGAAGTTCAAGCAAGTGTGATTTTTGGCTTAAGGAAGTGCAATTTCTTGGACATGTCTTGTCGGTAGAAGGAGTTGCGATTGATCCGGCAAAGTGAGGGATGTGCTTGATTAGAAACCGCCAACCACAGTTCATCAAGTTTGGAGTTTTCTTGGATTGGCGGGATATTACCGTCGGTTTATTCAGATTTCTCTAAAGTATCAAAGTTCATAACTGAATTGTTGAAGAACCAAGTCAAGTTTTGTCCGGTCATCGATTGTGAAGAGGCTTTCCGGACTTTAAAAAGGTTGTTGACTCTCGCACCGGTGTTAGCTCAACTGATATCGAGAAGCCGTTTGATGTTTATTGTGATGCTTGGTATTGGTATTGGATGTGTGTTGATGCAAGAAGGCCGAGTCATTGCCTATGCGTCCGAGCAACTTAAGCAACATGAAGAACACTATCCTACTCATGATTTGGAGTTAGCAATTTGTGGTTCATGCTCTAAAGATTTGGCGGCATTACACGCTTGGTAATACGTGCCATATATATCTGAGATCATAAGAGCTTAAAATATATCTTTACTCGATCGAGAGTTGAACATGCGACAAAGAAGATGGTTAGAACTAATTAAGGATTACGATTTGGAAGTACACTATCATCACCTGGTAAAGCCAATGTAGTTGCAGAGATGCTCTCGATCGAAAAAGCTATTGTAATTGCCTCGACAAGAAGAACAATGGGTTTGACTTTCTATCAAGAAATGGAGAAGCTAAATGTAGAAGTAATTCAACAAGGTAGTTTGACCAACATAATTGTTGAAGCCACTATTCGAGATCAAGTTATTCTTTGCTCGAGAAGGAAAACAAGGGTATAGCCCATATCAAGGAAAGAGTCCAGAATGGAAAGGCGGAATGTTTCAAAGTATAGATAATGAAGGTGTGCTATGGTTCAAGGATCGTTTGGTAGTACCAAAAGTTCACGAGTTGCGACGATCAATTCTTGAAGAAGCACATGCTACTAGGTTATCTATCCATCCGGGAAGCAACAAGATATACCATGACTTAAAACAAAGGTTTTGGTGGACAAAAATGAAGATAGAAATTGCGAGATATATAGCAAAGTGTGATACTTGTCAAAAGGTGAAACCTATACATTTGAGGTCTATTTGGAGAACTACAACCCTTACCTATTCCAGCTTGGAAGTGGGAGGACATAAGTATGGACTTTATTGTTGGTCTACCCAAGACAAACAAAGGGATTTGACTCAATATGGGTTATTGTAGATCGACTCACTAAGTCAGCACACTTTCTTCCTGTCAAGACTATATATCCCACTGTCCAATACGCCAAGATATATTTAGCAAGAATTATGAGTCTCCATGGAATACCAAAGACCATAGTGTCCGATCGGGGTACACAGTTTGTCTCCAGTTTTTGGAAACAATTGCATTCTTCCTTGGATACCAAGCTCCTGTATAGTACAGCTTATCATCCGCAGACTGATGGACAGACTGAAAGAGTCAATCAAGTGCTTGAAGATATGTTAAGGTATTGTGTCCTTAATTATTCCAACAAGTGGGACAAATGCTTACCTTTGGCTGAGTTCTCATATAATAATTGTTATCAGGAAAGCATTAGAATGGCTCTATTTGAAGCACTCTATGGCCGTAGGTGCAGAACATCGCTGAGTTGGTCGGAGCCCGGAGAAAGAAGATTCTTTGGAGTTGACCTTGTGAAAGAAATGGAAGACAAGGTTAGGCAAATACAGAGTAATTTGAAAATAGCTCAGTCCCGCCAAAAGAGTTATGCGGATAGACGACGGATACCATTGGTGTTTAACAAAGGAGATTTTGTATATCTGAAAGTATCACCAATGAAAGGAGTTAACCGTTTTGGTGTTAAAGGCAAGTTGGCACCTCGATATATTGGACCATTTCAAATTTTGGAGAGATATGGAAAAGTGGCCTATCGCTTGAAATTACCAGAACATTTATCAGTTGTACATGATGTGTTCCATGTGTCTCAGTTGAAGAAGTGTCTCCGAGTGCCTGAGCGGAATGTTGAAGTTGAAGGAGTGGAACTTGAACCAGATCTGACTTATTCAGAATATCCTATCCGAGTGTTGGATCAGAAAGATCGTGTTACTCGGAGGAGAACAATAAAGTTCTACAAGATATAATGGAATCAACATTCAGAAGAGGAAGCTACCTAGGAATCAGAAGATTACTTGTTAGAAAAGTTTGCAGTGTTTCTAGCGTCAATATAGAATAGAATAATGTTAGTGAGCTCGGTTACTTCAAATTGTGTTTTGTAAAAGAACCTCAGTTGTTTTATGGAAAAGTTATGGATGTTTTTGGATTGACACATTTCCTTTTCCATTACTTACTCAATGGCTTTGAATCTCGGGGCGAGATTTCTTTTAGGGGGAGTGATTGTAACACCTCGGGTGTTTAAAATACTAAAACCTGACATGTCATCATATGCATTGCAAAGCATTTGGCATTTGGTGAAAACTTTGAGATGCATACACTAAAACAAGTTTATATTCATGTGGTATGTGTTGAATTGTATTGGTTGACTCTAGTTCAAAGTTTATTTGGATTTTGAATTTTTCGAGAAAACCCCGCTTTTCAGCATTTTAATCCTACCCTGAAAACCCATTTCAAAATCTAAGCATAATTTGGGGTTGATCCCAAAAGCAAAAGTGTAGAGCTTGGCCAGTTATACAAAGTTTGTTTTGGAGTTTTTCAAGTTGTTTAGAAAAATTTTGAGTAATTCAAAAAGGCGTAATTCGTTAAATTTCCCTATTCAAATTCAAAAGTTCATTTCAAAATCTAGACCGAATTAGGAGATGGTTATAAAAGCAAAGTTGTAGAACTTTTGATTTTGAACAACTTTTATTTTTGGATATTTTTGAGTTGTTATGAAAATTTGAGAGTAATTTGTGAATTTTGGCGAATGGCAAACTTGTAAATTTTGTGAACAGTGTTCACCGCCGAAGCTACATGGCCGGCGACCTTCTTCGGCGTTCTAGGCGCGCGCGTGGCGGTCTTGGCTTCACGCTGGCGCGGGAAAGGCGTCGCCGTGGCTTCTCCTTGCTTCCTTGGCCGCCCTATAAAGCTCCGACGCCATCGTCGTTGTTCTTCCTTCGCCCTCTGTTTTTCCCGACGTTGCCGATCATCTCCGGTGAGCTCTCATCGTCGAACCAGTGCCTCTACCGTTGCAGCAAAGCATCCTTTAGCTCTGCCTTATCCTTGCGCGCTTAGCCAACCCATCAATTCGGCTTAATTTCACCGGGAACCGCCACTCGTCGTATTTCTTCTCCACGGCCGGTCTGTTGAGGTCGGACCGAATTCTTGTGAAGCGTCGCAAGAGCCGGACTTTTCCGTCAACGAAGGCAAGCCCCGGATGCATACAACCCTACCTTGTATTTTACAAATTAATTTCGCTTTTGCTTTCTGTTACTGCATTAAGTGATTAAGAGTTAAGTAAGAGCCTAATTGGTGCATTACCACCCTTGTTATTCCATATTTACCATATTACTAGTTTTAAATTCGTATATGCCTAGTTTTGCTTAGCTGCTATCGAGAAACGATGAAAGTCGGGTGACTACCGCTTACGCAAGTTTTAAATGGGACATTGGTTAATTAGGTTAGCATATGATATGGGAATGTGGAGTAATAAATCTAGACCGGGCGGACTCGGTGAGTGTGAGCCACCAGACATGGAGGTCTTGTGAGCGGGATCTTTCCGCCTGTGTCGATTAAGGCACGTCCGTAGTTGAATTGCATGAGGTGAGAATTTATAGTACTAACCACATACTCCGGTAAGCCTGAACTTGGTGATTCTATTACGAGAATGGCTACTCGCGACTTTGGGAGTGGAGAGATGGCGGGAATAGCGTGTACCCACGTGGCAATGAAATTTGGATTGGTGGATCTTGTATTCTCGGGTGGCGCGGACCCGTTCTTGTTTTAGAGGATCCAAGGGTAGGTTGGTATATGTAGGTCGGGGACCTGCATATGTCGTGTGGTCTGGAATCCCCAGCTGGGTTTATAATCGGTTCGAATCATCGTTGCTCCTCGGTTATGGAGACTCAACTCACTGTTCATCATCGTAGTAATTAATAACTAGAACTTGAGGATGATTTGAGAAGGTGTTGGTTATGAAGTTTCATGATATCAATGAGGATCATGTTAGCTTTGTATATGATCTTTATGAAGTTTTAAATGTTGATATATAGATTTTTGTTAAAATGCTTTTACATAAAAAGAACCTTGATTATTGCTAAAACCATACCTTGAATCCCATGAGCCCGCATTCCTGCGTTCTTCTAATTCTTAATTCGGTTAAGTCTTGTTGAGTACTTTTGTACTCGTGGTTAGATTGACCTTGTTGCGAGTGAGTCTCATGAGCAGATCTGTTGTGGATCATCTTTGCATGATGATTTGTATCTTGTGATGATGTTGAGAAGTAATTGTGTGGCCCCTAAGGCGAGGCAGCCTCATTGTGTGTTTTGTATTATATTATAATGTTGCTCCACTACTTTGGTTTGTTTTAATATCGAACTTAGTTGTATGGTTTGAAACAAATGGTTTGTAAACTATGTTATTGTAAGTCTTTCGCTACTTTTACTCGATGTATTTATTTGAATAAACTGTTGTATATCTGCAATGACTCGTAATGTGATCACGCCGGAAATCGTGGATGATGATCGGGGTTCCCCGAGGACACCCGACAGTCTTCTTAAATTACCAGGAACATATGCATAGATGTCAAAGGTCGTTGGACAGTGACAGGTGCATGTGGGCCCTATAATTTAGGAGGTTCTGCCATAAGAGCTCCGCGTGCGCGGAGGCGTAAGCGAAAGCGTGGGCGGCGGCGATGTTTTTCAGCTCGAAGAGGTACGGGGATGGTGCCACCGCTGGGCTCCACTCCGCCTGAGTCGATTCCCCCTGAAGCGGCAGGGCAGAGCTTGATGACGGGACGTCGCTGCCCATGCTTAGGCTAGACAGGTCCCCAGCTAGGGACTCTGTACCAACAACCGGGCATGGGATGTCGGCGGAGTGCGGCGCGTAGCCCTGAGTTCGCGTGGCGTCAGATTAGTCCCGCTCGCGTCGTGCCTGGCGAGCGTGATGAGAGCGGCGGCCCGGGTGCCGCCTGCGCCTGTGCTACCGATGCGCAACGTCGTCGCCGGCCGGTGGGGCTCTGGGTGTTAGGAGTACCATATCGTACTCACATCCTAGAGACATGAACTCTAGGCTCCCAAATCTGACCACCGTGCCGAGACGTAGTGGGCGTATGGGGTCAGCCATTCGGAACTTGTTGGGACGATCACGCTAACACGCAGAGGCCCCTACCTGGCGCGCCAACTATCGATGTTTGGGACCTGGGGGTCCTCAACCAACCAGTAAATGTGAACTGCGTGCCCCTAATCCCGGATGGTGATGCAAAGAGACACAAGGTTTATACTGGTTCAGACAATCGGCGCCCTACGTCTAGTCTCGGAGATTGATCTTGTATTCTCTGCACCGAAGTGCTTGTAGTAGGGGGTTACAAGCTGGGTGAGAGAGGGAGCTAGTCCCAGGTCTTGGCGTGGAATGGTGTGGACTGCTTGAGTCGTTGCTCTCAGGCAACATGGGAGCGTGCGTGAATTGAGTAAGTGCGTTTTTGCGTGAGGGCTGGCGTGGTTTTGATCCCTAGAAATGGCCCTGGCTGCTTCCTTTTATAGCCACAAGGAGGGAGCCAGAAGTACATGAGAGAGCTACACATGGAGCCTTAGCGAGAAAGGAAGATCCAGTACTGTGGCCTATTCCTGTAGCAACACAGTGTCAGGAATGGCAATTGGTACTTGATCACCGGTGCGTCACGTAGGCCATGCCCAAGGCTGTTGAAGTCGTAAGAGTCCTTGTTGATGTCTAGTCAGTATGGCCTCCACTGTAGGTGACATGCCGTGCCTGGTGGAGTGCCGAGGCCTAGCGGGTGCTGGAGCTGATCATGCCGAGGCCTTCTTTGCCGAGGCCTCGGAGGTGACCTGTGTACGACGCAGGGGTCTCGGTGGTCTATGTCGTACCCGATTCCGGTGAAAAAGTGCGGAATGGGCGTCCACAGGGAGCCGTAGTCTCTGCACCGTCAGTAGGCGATGGTAAAAAGGTGATTTGACCGCCGTCCCATCGCCCTTTTTGCCATACCCTGCCAATCGTGGCTGACGTAGGCGTAACTAGGGATACTTACACGGATGGGACGGCCCGCCAGAGGGGCAATTGAGGCGGAGGCGATGAGAATGCGGGGACGAGAGGCGGCCTCCGAGGCGGAGAAGGAATGGCGCGTCCGAGGCTTTTGCCGAGGGTCTCGGATGAGGCGAGACCGAGCATTTGGGCTCTCTGGCTGCTGCTTCGAGGCTCTGAGGACATGGACTCGACCTTCCATGCCGCTTTGTCCTTGGCGTGAGGGTTAGGTAGCACACAGGCGATATAAGTGTCGAGGGAGGAGCACGATGGTTAGTATAGTGGCGGGTAACCCCGCTGCTGTGCCCGATCCCCCGTCCCCTGTCGGTTGTTACGCCCGCACTATACTGCGCGTCTGGTGACGCGTTTATGGGAGTGGTTGGGTGCATTTAATCCGTACGTGACATTTTGCCAGAGGAGTTCGGTCGGGATGGAGGTTACGAGTACGTCCATCGAGCCCGGCCTCGAGCGAATCGGAGAATTGGAGATCCGTCCGAGGCCTTTCGGGGCGAGGCTTTGGCGAGAGGGTCTCGGCGAGAGGGCCTCGGCGGGATGTTTTAGGCCTGTTTCGCATGAGGCCTCGGTGCAAAGCCTCGGGCGAATCGGAGAATTCTGCCGAGACCTTACAGTAGTCTTTTGGCTTTGGTTTTAGCAAGACTTAAGCAATATTCTTGGATCTTGCTTAGGGTACCCCTTCTTGTGGTATCCGACACACCGGGTTCGGACCTCAAGCACACGCTTGAACACTTAGCTCATAGCGTAGCTCCTGTCGCTCTCGGCCCTTCCGACTAGAGCCGACCGGACCTCTTGTACACCCCATCTTTCTTCTTCTCGTTTGTAACCCCACTACAAACTTCGAGCACCTAGGCTCAGGAATAAAGTCACTGACCGACCCAAACTGGACGTAGGGCATGTTGCCTGGACCTGAATAAACCCTGTGTCATTGAGTGCTAGGCTACCTCCGATCACAATGTATGGCAAAACTACAAATATTTACTAGTTGGTCACTTTCTGTTTCGACACCTTGACTTTGCTCTAGCTCCGCCACTACATCCATGATGATATCCGAAACCATTGCAAATATTGTTTTGTGATGTTTTTTTTTTGTCCGTGATAGAAATTTTCCATCATGAATTAAGAGGGTTCTGCAGTGATCAAGGATAAATAAATAATGGACATGATTGTCGATGCGGGACCCACAGGATACCCCGCAAGGGAGAGAGAAGATCTAGTTCAACTAGGATTCTTCCCATGTAATCTTAGTAATAGAACTATTAAGTAATCCTACTAGGAAATCTCATTGTAAACTGACTAGGACTCTGGCCTCCTGACTATATAAAGGAGGGCAGGGCTCCTGAGAGAGGACGACAATTGTACAACATAACACTTCATAATCAATCCAACGCAAAGGCCAACGCCGACTGGACGTAGGGTCGTTACTCGATCTACGATCGAGGGCCTGAACCAGGATAAATCGACTGTCTCTTGCGTTTACCATCGAGTTCAGCATACGCCGAAGCCCAAACATATTGCCCTGGGTACCCCCATGGCAGGCTATCGGTGGTGAAACATCGACAGCTGGCACGCCAGGTAGGGGCTTTCGGCGACTTTGCATCCGAGAGCTCGATGGACCTCGATAACATGATCTTCCCAACAGGATTAACTTTCATCTTTGGCTCATGGATCTGCGAGGCGGACAACTACGGCAGGCTTCAAAGCCACCTCCTCAAAGATCCGGATCATCATGAAGAATTTCCTATTTCGACAACTACGACGGATCAGCTCATCAGAAGATCCACGCAGCTCATAATACCCGATTCGAATAAGATTTCACGGCTGCGCGCATCTGACTCGAATTCAAGCTCCGTGTCCGAGATGAAGTCTTATTCGAGTGCTTTCAAGAAACCAAGTTCTTTTTTGGCAGGATTCCAGAGCACAACCCAAAACAACTCGGATTATCCTCAGAGTTCTTTCAAAAGGTCAAGTTCTTTTCCATTTGGGCTCGACAACACGACAAAATCCTATCAGGGACAGTTCGAAAGGTCTTTCAATCCAATGCTTGGGATACCACTGATAGGAGCTCAGGAGGGTCTCGTGCTAACGATAACATCGCAAGACTGTATCATCCACTGGCCAGGTTCCGTTCCTGAAGATAGCAGAACCCAACTAGTTGGCACAACAACAAAAGCTATTCTACCTTACCAAGAAGGAGACTCGATCTGCGACATCGAGGCGCCTACTGAAGTCATCAGCAACTCCGACAGTATGAAAACTAACACCAATAACGAAACGGCTCACGCACGGGAGGTGCTCATGGTTCGACGTCCTCGGTCACCATTAAATCCCCCAGAAGCACCCGATGTCAGGTCATCAGATGAATCAGAGTCCAATATATCACCCTTTGCCTAGGGCTACGATGGAGAAACTGAGAGTCAGAGACAGGCTAGAGAAAGGAAAAACAAGTTAAAACAAGGGCGCCAACACCGCGCTAGGTAGCGTAGAGAAGCCTGGACCAGATATGAGTCAGAGTTGGCTGAATACGATAAAAGAAAATCACAACAAGAAGCCAAAGAAAGACGCACGGTGAATACGCCTTACGATAAGATTCGAGAAGCATTAGAAGAACTTAGGGCAACTTCACATTACGGAGAGAAGTACGAATAGCTCCAGGATTTGCTCCGGTCGACGATCCCAAGAACGCATGAAGAGAGAGCCCGATCGAGACTACCCGCCAGATCAACAACCCGCAGGCAAGAAGATCAAAATCAAAGGAAGTCCGCTTTTGAAAGACTTGGGCCAGGTGGAAGCCATAACGGAGAAAGTAGGAAGGAACATAGTCGGGGCCACCAATTTGAACAACCAAGGAAGACCAGGAGTAGGGTGCATACCCAGACAGCCTCACAGACTTATTCCCATCAAAACAACACTTGGCCAGAAGAAGGAGCCGAATCCGAATTCAAAGAAGCCGGAACGCACGACAGATTCCCCTGTTTTGCAAATAGGTTGGCATCAGTACGATTACCTCACAAATTCAAACCGTCTAACCACTCCAAGTATGATGGCAAAACCGAACCAAGACAATGGCTCAGAATATATTCACAATCAATTGAACTAGCCGGAGGAGACGATGATATCAAAACCTTGTTCTTTCCCATGGCACTGGAAGTGATGCCCCTCCAATGGTTCGACAAATTGAACCCAGGGTCGATCAGAACTTGGGAAGACTTAAAAAGAGCTTTCTGTGAAAATTTCGCGGGTATCATCACACACCCGATCACTCATGCAGAACTGAAAGGACTCAAGCAAAAGGGGGGCGAAAGTCTCAGAAATTACTATCGACGATTCGGCGAACTGCGGGCTCAAGTGCATGACATCACCGAACGAGAGGTAATTGAAGCTTTCTCTCATGGAATCATGGCTAGGTGGCAATTTCAAGACTTCTGCAAAGAAAATCTAAGAAACAATGAAGAGTTCAGACGAACAGTAGAAAAAATGATTACTGCAGAAGAAAAAACGCGAGAAAGGTTTCCGGATAGAAGCAACCAGGACAACCCGGACAGGCAAAATCATTGAAATAGCAGACATCAAGAAAGAAAACGTAGACCAGACAATACCGTGGCAATGGCCGACAAATCAAAAAAGTTTTCCAAACCCAGAAGATATGATGACATTGAAAACATATGTTGCCCATTGCACCCTAACGGGAGACACACCATCGGAAACTGCTACACTTTCAATGATCGATACACAAGAAAAGATAGTAAGGAGAACACCAAAGAGGACAATCAGAAGAAAGATGAAGACAACCACGAGGACAAAGGATTTCAAAAACCCAGGGGGACGGTAGCAGTGATCTTCTCAGGGGCTCCAGATTGCAGAAGCAAACATCAAGAAAAACTAGCACTACGGACTATCATGACGGCAGAACCGGCTACACCAAGATATCTCAATTGGTCACAATATCCAATCCAATTTTCAAGAGAAGACCAATGGACTAGCGTAGGGAACGCAGGCCATTACCCACTAGTTCTAGACCCAACTATTGCCGGTATGACTGTCACCAAAGTACTAATCGACGGGGGAGTTGGACTCAACATCATCTTTTCAGAAACACTAAGGAAGATGGGACTACAACTCGTCGGGATGATTACACCAACAAGCACTCCTTTTTACGGAATAGTACCCGGCAAAGCAGCCATGCCACTCGGACAAGTTACTTTACCCGTTACTTTTGGAACTCCTTCGAACTACCGAACAGAGTTTATCAAATTTGAGGTCGCAGACTTCAATTCATCATATCATGCAATCCTCGGACGCCCAGCACTGGCAAAATTCATGGCAATACCACATTATCCATACTTATTGCTTAAGATGCCAGGACCCAACGGTATCCTTTCTCTTCAAAGCGATTTGAAGCGTGCTTTTGACTGCGACGTTCAAGCAATCCAAATTGCGGCCAAAGCACAAGCCGACAATGGAAGAAAAGAAATAGCCACAATTGCTACGGAGATGAGCCAAGAAGAGTTAGAAATACCGGCTAAAAAGCCCAGCATCATCACACCACCAAAGGAAGCCGACGTCAAGCAAATCGACTTGGGCACCGGCGATACCTCCAAGACAGCAACCATCAGTGCTCACCTTTCGGCAAAATAGGAACTCGCGCTCACCAACTTTCTTCGGGACAACAAAGATATCTTCGCTTGGAAGCCGGCCGACATGCCAGGTGTCCCAAGAGAGTTGGCTGAGCACAGAATTGTTGTTAATGAAAACTCCAAGCCTATAAAGCAACGGCTACGACGATTCTCACCCGACAAAAAGGCAACGATTAAAAAGGAAATCACAAAACTGATGGCAGCCGGATTCATCAGAGAAATCCTTCATCCGGACTGGCTAGCAAACCCGGTCCTTGTGCAGAAGAAGAACACAGACGAGTGGCGTATGTGCGTCGACTACACGGATCTCAACAAACATTGCCCAAAAGATCCGTTCAGGCTACCACGCATTGACCAGATAGTCGACTCGACAGCAGGGTCTGCACTATTATCCTTCCTCGATTGCTATTCAGGGTATCACCAGATCGCATTAAAAGAACAAGACCAAAGCAAGACATCTTTTATTACTCTGTTTGGTGCTTACTATTATAAGACCATGTCGTTTGGACTAAAGAACGCCGGTGCCACATACCAAAGAGCTATCCAAACTTGCCTTGGGGATCAAATCGGTGAAAATGTGGAGGCATACGCGGATGATGTAGTGGTGAAAATAAAGAACCCAGACACTATGATTGAAGATTTAGAGCAAACATTCGAAAACTTGAAGAGATGGAGATGGAAGTTGAACCCAAATAAATGTATATTCGGAGTTCCTTCAGGACAACTACTCGGATTTTTGGTCGGTCCAGCATGGATTGAAGCCGGCACCAAGCAAATTCGAGCTATAAATGTGAAATGGGGCCACCTAGAAGTATCAAAGATGTCTGAGAAACTAACAGGATGCATGGCGGCCCTCAACCGTTTCATATCAAGACTCGTGAAAAGGGGTTACCTTTCTTTAAACTACTAAAGAAGGCAGACAAGTTTGAATGGACAAAGGAGGCCGACGAAGCTTTCAAGAAACTTAAGGCATATCTCACATCCTCACCAATTCTCACACCCCCAAGGAAAGACGAAGATATGATGTTATACATTGCGGCGACTCTGCTCAGAAGTCAAGACGACAATAGTCGTGAAAAGAGAAGAAGAAGGACGCGTGTATAAAGTACAACGACCCATATACTACATCAAGTATTATCTCGAATCAAAATCCGGTACCGCATGTACAAAAAAACTACTCTACGCTCTACTTATCACCTCACATAAGCTTCGCCACTATTTCGAAAGCCACAAGATTACCGTGGTGACAGACTTCCGCTCGGAGACATCTTACACAACAGAGATGCGACGGGGGGCGCATATCAAAGTGGGCGATTGAACTTGGAGCTCTTAACATCGACTTCACCCCACGGAAAGCAATCAAATCTCAAGCCCTTGCCGATTTTGTGGCCGAGTGGACAGAGATTCATGACCTTTATCGATACAATCCTTGACCACTGGAAGATGTACTTTGATGGGTCACTCAAACTAGGCGGAGCAGCAAAGCGTTCTCCTCATTTCTCCGAAGGAAAACAACTCAAGTACGTCCTTCGGATATTATATCAAGCTACAAATAACGAAGCGAGAATATGAAGCCCTCATCCACGGGCTCACGAGTGGCAATTACCCTCGGAATAAAGAGATTACTCGTATATGGCGATTCAAAGAGTAGTCATCAACCAAGTAAACAAAGATTGGGATTGCACAAAAGAAAACATGGGTGCTATGTCTTGAAATACGGAAACTTGAAAAATATTTCCAAGGATTAGAAATTTTACACGTCTGCGCGATTCCAACATTACGTGAGATGTCCTTGCCAAGCTCGGATCGAGACAGAGAGCAAAGGTTCCACCGCGTATTTATAGAAGAGCTATCAGGCCTCTATCAAACAACCCGATGAGACAACCCACGAAATTCAGGCTAAAGGTGTTCAGATCTTGGTAATCAACACCTCAAGGAGCCAAGTTTTCATCGACTATATCAAAGAAAATAAATTACCAGCAGATAAAGCAGAAGCCACCCAAGTTGTTCGCTGAAGCAAAAACTACGTTCTAGTAGGAGATAGACTTTTACAGAAGAGCAAAGACATCATCGGGGTACTCTGAAATGTGTCTCATTTGAAGAAGGCAAAGAGATCCTAGACGAGATACACTCAAAGGTTCTTTGTGGAAATCATGCCGCTTCAAGGACACTGGTTGGCAAAGCATTTCGCACCGGATTCTACTGGCCAACCGCTTTGAAAGACGCAGAAGAACTTGTCAGAAAATGCAAAGGTTGCCAAATGTTTGCAAGACAAGCCCATGTGCTAGCTCACAATCTTATCTGCATCCCACCCGCTTGGCCTTTTTCCTGCTGGGGGCTAGATCAAGTGGGACCCCTGAAGAAAGCAAAAGGCGGCTTCGAGTACATCTTTGTAGCAATCGACAAGTTCACCAAGTGGATTGAATACAAACCACTCGCGAAGTACAGCGCAACCAAAGCAGTTGAATTCATCCAAGAAATTACGCACCGCTTTGGCATGCCCAATCGAATCATCACAGATCTAGGCCCCCCCTTCACAGCTACAGAATTCAGAAGCTGGGCACAAGACTGTGGTTTCAGTATAGACTATGCGTCTATTGCACATCCAGAAACCAACGGACAAGTAGAAAGGGCCAATGGACTCATACTAGCCGGATTAAAACCAAGGTTATACGAAGAACTAGTGGACTATGGGTCCAAATGGATTGAAGAATTACCAAAAGTAGTATGGGGGCTACGAACTCAAATAAGCAGAGCAACAGGCCACTCACCCTTCTTCCTAGTTTACGGGTTAGAGGCCGTACTTCCTGCCGACTTGATCTGGACATCACCAAAGATAGAACAATACGATGAAGGAGAAGCAGAACACACAAGAAGATTAGAACTCGACAACTCAGAAGAAGTCAGAGTAAACGCTACCCTCCAATCAGCCAGATACCTACAAGGTTTAAGACGGCACTACAACAAGAGTACCCATCCTCGATCACTACAAGTCGGAGACTTAGTGCTAAGAAGGATACAAAAGACTAACGAACGACATAAGCTTCTCAGTCCATGGGAAGGTCTGTTCATTGTCACAAAAGTCACCGGACCAGGCACATACAAGTTAATAACCGAAGATGGAAAAGAAGTCAGCAATACATGGCACATCAGCCAGCTAAGAAGATTCTACGCGTAAAAACAACTCAAGATAAAACAGATATGCAAGCCACAAGGGACCAACATTCACAATCGACGAAGGACGATATTCTTCGACAACATATGTATTAGTTCATATTCATGATCAATAAAGATGATATTCATCCACAGCATGTCTTGTCATGACTTCCAACGAGTTGTTTTCCGAAACAAAAAGCAAAATGGTGAAAACATGCACGAGCATTCGGTACGAGAGCAAAATAGTGAAAACACGCTTGAGCCCGCCGATGAGGGTAGCTAAAAGCTAACACCAAACAAAAAGCAAAATGGTGAAAACATGCCGAGCATCCCAACTGAGAGCAAAATAGTGAAAACACACTTGAGCTCGCCGATGAGGGTAGCTAAAAGCTAACACCAAACAAAAAGCAAAATGGTGAAAACATGCTCGAGCATCCGGTGGCCGAGAGCAAAATAGCTGAAAACACGCTTGAGCTCGCCGATGAGGGTAGCTAAAAGCTAACACCAAACAAAAAGCAAAATGGTCAAAACATGCTCGAGCATCCCGCCGAGAGCAAAATAGTGAAAACACGCTTGAGCCCGCCAATGAGGGTAGCTAAAAGCTAACACCAAACAAAAAAGCAAAATGGTGAAAACATGCACGAGCATCCGTACCGAGAGCAAAATATTTGAAAAAAGACGCTTGAGCCGCCGATGAGGGTAGCTAAAAGCTAACACCCAAAACTAGTCAACCGAAATTGAACTTCAAAGACCCTCCGACTCTTCGTTTGAAAAGCAAGAGGCTCGGGGCTACATCCAGATAGGAATACTTTTTCCTCGAGAAAAGTACAAGCGCCACTCAAAAGCGACATTCTATGCCGAAGTCGTTTTTACATAGCGCAGACGAAAGGTTGTCAACACAAAGATTTACATCTAACAAGTCACAAAGCATGGACAAAGCACTCGACGGATCACAAAAGAGGAAGAAAAGAAAAGTACTCGACAAATCGAGGGGTCTCGTCGAGGATAACACACGAGTTGTTTTGCGGAGCAAAAAAAAAAACAGGACAAAGTACTCTCAGCAAGTCAAGTAACTTCGACCACACCGTGCAAAGAATACATCAACGAAAACAAATAATCTTCATTTAAAGAGGAGTGTAATATTACAAGAAGCTGGTCAATCGGATCGAGGCATTGTCATCGGGAAGGAAATGTCAATATTTAGACTGTCTACAACCCCATCTTGGCTAAACCTTCGACCTCGAGCTCCATCCTCTCAACGGCGTCAAGGTATTCTTGGCTTTCGACTTCCTCTGCTATCTTGGACAGAGGCGCCTCTGGAGCAAGGACCGGGACAGGCTAGCACATTCTTGGTACATACTTGGGCACACTTCTTCGTGAACTCTGGAAACGAAGTCGGAATCCAGGGAATGAATCTGCGCCTTAAGATTGCCCGTCATCCCATTGAGTCAGGAGAACATCGGCTACTTGAGCGAAAAGATTTTCACAAAACGTTCCAATTTTGATGAGCCGCCATGACTTCCGAACAAGCCTTCAATAGTTTTTGGGGGCTGCATAAGATCTCTGTCGACTCGCGCCTAATCGGCTTAGCAAGGGCGAGTTCTTCCTCGGCATGAGTAATTACCTCCTCAAATTTTATTATGACTAGAGCGGACAAGAGCCTTCATTTCATCAATACTCTCCGAGAGCTTCTGCTTCTCAGCTCGGAGAACTAGACAAGACACCAAGAACAAGTCAGCGAAAAAAAAGAAGTCAAAATACAAGAAAAAACAGGCAGAACCCGTGGCACCTTTGCATTCATTCTTCGCAGACTCCACCGTAGCATCTCTCTGCTTCTCCGTCTCCACTACCAGGGCATGGAGGGTCTTCTCCTCCTTTTGGTGCATTTGACGCTCTGTCTCCAACTCAGCCCGGAGAAGGTCGAGATCGGCTTTCAGAGCGTCCACCTCAGAAGACAACTTTCTCTCATTTTCAGATGAGAAAAAGAAGCCAGAATGATCACGAGAGAAAGACTGAGCAAAAAGAGGCAAAGAGAAACAAGGCGTAAGGACAGAAGAAAAACGAGCATGCAAAAGAGAAGTGGCAGTAAAACCTACCTGGAGCTTTTCACCAAAAGAAGTCACGAGGGTCGACAAGCTCCCCCAGGCTGCGGTCAGCTCTGATAACCGATGGGTGGCATCGAACTGTTGCACCACGTCACCGGAAAAAGAAGGACCGCCGGAAGCAAGAGAAGGGGAAGGAGAGGCCGGATGGGGCGAAGAAGGAACGACCAAGCAACCTCCAGGGAAGCCGGAGTCAAACCCTCAGAAGGACCCGGCGCGACGACCACAGTCACCTCCGGAGCGGCCAAGACCGCAACTTCGCCAAGTAGCTCTGAAGCCCCCGCAACAACTTCATCAACAGAATGTTGTGAGTCCTGAGGCTCGGAACTCATTGGCACGGCGGGAGGCAGAGAAGAAGTCGATGAAGAAATGAGAGAAGACGAAACACTAAAAAGTGATAAAAGGAAGCACCGATAAGAACCAGAGAAAGGAAGATAGAAGCCAAAAAGATAAAGCTAGAATCTACTCACCCAACCACTTTCTTCTTCGCGAAGCCAAGAGAAGGCCTCGCAGGGGGAACCACGACGGTGAAAACGTCCCCGCCACCCGGCGACGGGAGCGGAATAGCCGACAAACGGAGAGCATGGAAGGAGCCGGGCTGGAGCCATGGAAGAACTCTGTCTTTGGAGGGCGGTAGAGCTCTGCACAGGGGCTACCAAAGAACTCGACACCGGAGCTTGAGAAGAAGTCGGCACGGAGCCTCGGAAGAACTCACACCGGCCTCCGATTACTTCAAAAAGTTCAAGACTAAAAGTCAAGACAAAGAAGAGAAATTCAATGCAACAGAATATGAAAAACAACTCACCGCGCAAGCATGATGAGGGGTACTTCATCATCTTCTTCCTCCTCAGCCAAGGAAACCAGAGCACCTGCTAAAAAGAGGATAAAAAGTACTCGGATCAAGAGAGAAACAGGAAAATAAAGGAACAAAGAGTATTAAATGTGCTCACCTAAGAGCATGCTAGCAACAACTGGAGTACCTGAGGGAGTACTTGGTTTGTGAGGCTTCTTGAGAGACAAGCGCGGGCGGATGAAGACCCATCCATTCGCCCCTCTTTGGGACACCTGCGAGGACCGCGAGGGACTAGACGAGGAACATATTCTTCATATACATCAACAAATCCGGAAGAAACCCCAGGAAGGGCGGTAGAGGTTTGGGACTTACTAATTACAGAAGTTCCAGCAAGTCTATCCCCAGTCTCCGCCACGGTGGGGAGAACGTCAGGAGGGACCGGGTCGACAAAGTTCCGCCCAAGCTCCTGCGAAAAAGGATAAAACACCGAGACAAAGAAAAGCTAAGCAAGAATGGATGCGGCAAGAGTGCATAAAGTACTCAAACAAAAAGATAGACAACTCACAGCTGGGGGCGGGTTGTTGGCTGAGAACTCAGAGATAGCAGGAGGAATGACGCTCACTCCTTTCAGCATCTTCTGGAGACGCTCGAGTACCTCCTCACCGGTCAGCTCAAGAGCTAGGACCATGCATGAAGGATCCTCGGCCCTAGAATACTCAAAGCCAAGATGCTCCCGCTCTTTCAAAGGCTGAACCCGGCGACGAAGAAAGCTCGAAACAATACCAAAGCTGGTCAAACCCTGCTATTTCAGCATGCTAATCCTATCAAGGAGTGGCTGGATCACTTGAATCTCAGCAGGCGATTCAAGCTTCTTGTCCCATCGGTCATTCACCACAGGACCAGATCCGGGATGGACGGCAAGGGAAGGGATCAAATTGGCAGCGTAAAACCACTCGGCGCGCCAATCTTTTACAGGATCAACCAGGTCATAGTCAAAAAACTTAATTTTGAGACCCTGGCGAAACTGAATCCCGCAACCGCCAAGAACGCTGGTTTCTTCACGGCGGGGTTGAGGTTTCGAGATTTAAAGAAAAAGCGAAAAAGAGAGAGAGAAGGAGGATTCAAGGAAAGCTTCGCAAAGATGAACGAAAACGAAAGATGGAGAACAGCCTTTGGGGTTAGGTGGTTCAGACTAACTTGAAATAACCAAGAAACCGATGAAGGAAAGCGGAAGCAGGAAGGCAAAGTCCGGCGCGGACAAAGGAAACGAAGAGGACAATCTCACCAGGACCCGGAGCTGGAACCCGATGCTCGCTCGGAACTCTCCATTCAGCGATGACTTTTGCGTTGGATCAAGCCATCGCTAACGAGCTCATGACTAGTCTTCGCTTGTTGTTGGAGCCGGCCAAACCTTCTGAGCATCCCTCATAGCCACGAACTCCTGGTTTTCGATCAAAGAAAGGGATGACTCCTCGTCTACGAAGGTCGCCTAAGACTTGCTTGCAGTTTTCTTCTTTCCCATGGTGGCGGAAGGAAAAAAAAGGCACTAAGGAAGATGAAGCTAGGATGATGGTGCTCGGGGTGTGGCGACGATGATGATGACGGCGGATTTTAAAAGCTAGGGTTTAAAGGCAAGAGTGGGCAGCAAAGGAAAAGGAGGAAGATAAAGGGTCTTTAAATAGATTTTTCAAGTGATACAAACGGCCCATAAGGCCCGATAAAACAAAGTGTGGGAAGCATAGCGGTCCATTTACCGACGCAGCTAAAACGACGGAGAGCACAAATCCACACAACGGTACAAACCAACAGGCGATTTCGAGACTTATCCGTCCAAAGCACCACGGCGAGGTTATCGGATCACTACAAGAACAACCCGTCAAACCAAGAAGAAAGAAAGAAGAAAGAAAGGGCTACCTCACAAGGAACAAAAGAACCCGGTTATTTAAGAAAGAACTCGGTAATCTCATGAACAACAGGGATCACAAAGAAAAGTAAAAGACAACTCGAGAAGACAAGATTCGTTTACATTACAAGCGACTTCAAAAATAGAAGATTACAAATCTTAAAACAAGATTCGTTACATTACAAGCGACTTCAAAAATAGAAGATTACAAATCTTACAAGACCCAACGAACTCGGCACCACGAAAAGCAAGGTAGCAAAAGAGGAACGAGACACGGCTAGGCTCTGGAACGACTACGTGTCCCAAATTGCTACTCGGAAGGACAAACCGCCATCAGCTACACTGTTTTCTTCAAAAAGGACGGACGCAGATGCACCCAAGACGGAAATCGGCAAGACGGCAAGACAACATGGAGCGAGAAGAAGGCGGCGGGCATCTGTCTACCCAAGACCGATGTGATGCTGCATATGGTGTTGATCTGCACAGGACTGTCTCAAGACAGGCGACGAGGATCAACCCAGAACTGCCAGATGAAGAAACGAAGCCCACATCACAAGACTTCCTCCAACTACCACCACGTACATCCTGGCACAATGCTGTCGCGAGATTAGCCTACCTCTAATCCCTATCACAAGGCTTCCTCCAGCTACGACAAGACACACAGGAACTATAAAAATATGCCCGGGGACTGCTCTACTTCACAAACTACCATGTTCATGACCACGAAAGTTTCAACAGAATATCCAATAGATGAAAACAAGCACTCAGGGACAGTATTTATAGACCAAAGGAGCGGCGCACATGGACTAGGAGTACCAACGAAATAAGCCTAACAAAGGACACAGTGAAAAGACATGACTCAATAATGGATGACTCAGGCGAGAGGAAACAGTACTCGAAGACGGGCATATTCGGAAGAATATACCAGCACAGTACAACCCGTGAACAAAAGGCGTTTACACTCAACCACCACCATACAACTACATCTGACAACAGCAGACTATCAAAGAATACGCCAAGACCTCGCATCCGAGTTCTTCCTAAACGAAACAACACGGATATATGCTCGGGGGCTCGGCCAGCATCATAGCTTAATCAACACTAAGCTAGGGAGCTCGACCTTCATTTCAACTACTCCCGGAGGCTCGGAACCAAAGACAAAGGACCAAGAATACAAGAAACTCAAGACTACAACGACGACGACACATCAAGACTCTTCATCCGACTTCTTTTCTAAAGAGAAGAACTCGGAGAAAGCACGGGGCTGCGGGATACATAGCCCCAGAATTTTTTGAAGACAAGAATTCACCCAAAAAGAACTCGGACATAGGCTCGGAGGCTGCATGCCGCGAAACTACTCGGATGATGGTTTAATCCAAGACTAAAGGGCCGCTTCGGAAAGATGCCACAAAAACTACTCGGATGATGACATAATTCAAGTCTCGGGGACTACTTCAGAACACAAATTTTCAAACAACATAAAGGATCAAGACCCTCCAACTTTTTGTTCTAAATAGCAAGAGGCTCTGGGGCTACTTTCGGTGAGTGCACTTTTTCTTGAAAAAGCGCACGTCACCAAAAAGACTTCCTCAACGCAGACCACTTCAAGACATTACGACAAAAAGAACCCGGGCGAGCCATATTGAGTTCTTTTGACAAAACTTCAACGAAAAATCAGAGCAACTTCAAGACAAGATCCTCCGACTCCTTATTCCAAATAGCAAGAGGCTCGGGGCTACAACCAGATGGATGTACTTTTTCTTCACAAAACACTCACCACTCGAAGGTTCCAAGAAGCGCTACAAGGTTTCACTCCAGAAAGCACTCGGATAACATTTTGTTCCTACCTAACAAGACTTGAAGGAGCAAAGCGAGACTTTCAGAGCTCAACCATGAAGTGCTCGGGGGCTTGTCGATGCGGGACCCACAGGATACCCCGCAAGGGAGAGAGAAGATCTAGTTCAACTAGGATTCTTCCCATGTAATCTTAGTAATAGAACTATTAAGTAATCCTACTAGGAAATCTCATTGTAAATCGACTAGGACTCTGGCCTCCTGACTATATAAAGGAGGGCAGGGCTCCTGAGAGAGGACGACAATTGTACAACATAACACTTCATAATCAATCCAACGCAAAGGCCAATGCCGACTGGACGTAGGGTCGTTACTCGATCTACGATCGAGTGCCTGAACCAGGATAAATCGATTGTCTCTTGCGTTTACCATCGAGTTCAGCATACGCCGAAGCCCGAACATACTGCCCTGGGTACCTGGCAGGCTATCGGTGGTGAAACATCGACAATGATGTTTAAACATGCATAAGCAGTATTTTTCAGCACTATTTCAGCAGTATTTTTCAATGAACGCACTATATTTTTTTCTTACGATAAATCAACATAAGCAACAACATAAGCTAAATTTCAGCGAAACGAACCGGGCTGACTTTTTGTTTTGCACTCACGTAGTACTGTATCGACTGCCCTTCCCAGTTCCCTGTGCTCTCTGGTCCTCTCTGTCTCTGGTGCATGTCTGATCTGGAAAAAAAATATATATGAACCCGAAGTGTGAACTGAGCTCACGCGGTTGCAGACTGCTCGTACGTTCGCCTGCCTCGTGAGCTGTAGAGACCTGCTGCAACTGCGAGCAGAAACAAATGCTTGGTTCAGACGACGAAGACTCCGAGGAGAGAGAATAAAAAAAAACGCCGCTGCCACCGTCGCGGTGTTTCACATCCAAATGCAAAGAATGGAAAGAAGGCACGCAGCTAGGTCCATTTCATTCTTTCTGCACCGAACGCTACCCAGCGCCACTTGTTCTTGGCCTAATATTCCAACTCCTCTGTACACACGACGACGGCGACGACATTCTCGCCGGCCCGTTTCCGTCCTGATCAGACGACTGCAATCCACTGGCAGGGTATGTAACTATGTAAGGACTGTGCGTCGCACTCGCACCATTACTTTCTTAAAAAAGGAAAAACGAAAACGTCTGATCCCGTACGTGTAGCATTAAGAAGGATCAACAGTACAATGATGTAGCTTTGAGAAAGGCTTCGAAGCACGATTAATCAAGTAGCATAGCAGAGGCAACCACACAGAAACGCAATACGCCACAAAACATGGGAACAAACTGCTGCACTGCACGACACAAGAAACTTCAAGTCTAATGGTGCAGAGGACCACCGGCCCAGCGTGATCGCCCGCCAGCTCGGCGGTATCCCGGTAGACCGCATGCGTAGTGGGCCGGGCCCCCGCCACCATGAGGATCGAGCACGTGCTCGGCCGCTTCTTCCCGGGCCTGATTTGACCAGCCGGATCAAAATTTCAAAACTAGAGCATAGCGAATTCAGTCCAGCTGGGGAACTTCAAGGTCTTCCTGTGGCTCGCTCTGCGACCGAAGTAATAGACGGCGGACCGACGGCACAGGCACGCACGGTCTAGACGCCAACGAGGCATGCTTCCAGGAGTCCATAGACCACATCGCCGTCTCATGCTCCTTCAGCAGGTATGGTGGAACGTTCTCGTGGCGCTCGGACAATGGCAAGGTCTCCCAAACCTCGAAACAATATTCCGAGCACTTGGAGATCAATGTGGACCGTCACCAATAGGCGAGGAGCAGATACCATCTTCGCTCTAGTTGCCTGGAGTTGTGAAAGGAGAGACACGAGATGCTTCCATGGCGCCGTCACCCAGCTTCAACAGCTGCTCGTAGTTATTAATCACGAATGAGCAGTGGGTGCAGGCCGGCGCAAATACATTGGGCTTGTCTCTTCTCCGCTATAATAGCCTAGTTGTTTTGGGCCCGGTTCGATTGAACTTATCAACTATGGTACAACGTTTTTCTCTTACAACAAATCAACTTTAGTCGGCTTATTAGCCGAAGAAACTATTAGCCGAACAGCTCGTTGATCATTAGGGAGGGCATGAGCTTCATTGTAATCTGATCTAGCCCCCCCTATAGCGTTACCATAGTGTTTGAACTGCAAACTCCTTCCTTAATACAAAGACGTGCAAGCCTTTAGCATGTTCGAGAAAATTTTTTCGTGTAAAATTAATGAATGGTCCTTGATTGTAGCAAATACTATAATGCTTGACTTAGTTTTAAGTGGTGTTTCCGAATTATTATTTTTTACCTTTTTTCTAAATCAGAACTCCTTCAAATACTGAAATGTTTGACTTAATTTCAAGTGGTGTTTCCTTGTAAATTTAATTTTGCCTTTTGTGTAACTTAAAACTGTTGCAAATACTATAATGCTTGACATAATTTCAAGTGGCGTTTCCTCTAAGATTTGATCTTACATTCTTGTCTAATTAAAGCCCCCCCTGCAAATGTCTGGTTAGCTTCATTGGTCATTCACGCCTTTCACATATGTGAAATTGCATATCAAGAATGATCACATCTTTGCTCTATCACTTTGCGGTCTAAGAATGTACGATTCCTTGGTGGAGATGTGTTCCACACACTGCGTGGACATATTCCGCCGCAACACCCTGGACAAGCAAGAGGAGTCATGTGTCCGCCGTTACGCTAAGAAGTTCCTGAAGCACTCCACGAGGGTTGGTATGAGATTTAATCGTGTCTTGTGGGTTTCATTGTCCCTGCCAAGTTTCTAACCTTGGCAATTTTGTACCACTGATTTGTAATCCTAAAAAGGTTTAGCATTTTGTGAGATTCACATGTGGTCATAAACTAGAATCCTATTCACGTGGCTGTCAAGTACAATTCATCTTTTTTTTATAAAACTGGAGGGGGGCACCCCCTACAGAAATTTATTAAAACTCAAAACAGTACAGTACAAACAGAATAAAACTAGACTAAACTAAACTAAAGAACAGGGCTCAAGAAACAAAGAAAGAGAAGAAAAAAATAAGAAAAATCAAGAAGATTACGACAGATTTTGGATCCATAAATCAAATGTGACTGAAACATTAGCCTTGGCTCTTAGGGAGAGTAATGACAACTCCTTTTTGAATGTTTCTTTGGTCGCTTGAACACTTGGTTGGACATTCTTGAAGATGAAGTCGTTTCTCACTGTCCAAATTGCCCATCACATTAGTATTGCCACCATCATGTAGAAAACTGGATGGGTTTGAGTTTTGAGCTGTGTAACACAATCTGAGATGTTCAGTCTCATCTAAAATGAAATGCCCAGCAGGTTCCAGCAATCTTTTGCAAAAGGACATTCAATGAAAAGATGTTCACAGGTTTCCTCCATTGACAACTGACATAGATCACATTGGTAAGAGTCTAATTGCATATTTTTTCTCTTTAGAATGTTCTTTGTGCTTAGTATGTCTTTTAGTAATAGCCAAAAAAACACCTTGTGTTTTGGCTAGCAAAAACTTTTTCAAAGCCAACTGTAAATCTGGGGAACATTTGTTTGACCCATCAATGATCTGTAGGCTTTTGATGCTGAATATTCCCCCAAATTGTATGACCATTTATCATGTTGATCTGTTAAGGGAAAGTGTTCAATAAAGAAATGTACTAACTGAAACTACTGGAAAGCTTCAGTAGATAGAGGAATACTGTAAATCTCTTGCAGTTGCTGATGTGCATAATAATTTATAACTGACACGTTGTTGTTCAAGGCAAAAGAATAGAGCTTAGGGTAATCTTCTTTCAGAGGTTGCTGTAACCATTTGTCATGCCAGAAAAAGGCATGTATCTCCATTTTGTACTTGAACAGTGGAGAAGGATTTGAAAGACTAGTAACTTCAGAATGTCTCTCCATCAAAATGACCCTCTTCTTGTTGAATTATTTGGAAGCTTTCCATTGCTATAATGTTTTTCTCAAATTAAAGAAACCCATGGTATATCCTTTTTATTGTAGAACTTGTCCAAGTTTTTTATTAGAAGGGCCTCATTTTACTTTTCCAGATTTATTATCCCTAGTCCACCATCTTCTTTGGGCACATAGACCATTTCCCAAGCTGCTTTTGGTGATTTTATTGAGTTAATATCAGCCCCCCTCCATAGACAATGTTTTCTGAATTGATCAATCTGTTTGATAACTCCCTTAGGCAATGACAGAGCACACATGTGAAATGTAGGCAGGGCAGAAAGAACAGCATTTGTTAACTCAAGTTTTCCTGCCTGAGATAGGAATGAAGATGTGTAGACCAATCTTCTCTCACACTTGGTTAGAAGGGACAGGAAGTCTTCAACTCTTGGTTTGGTGATCCCAAGAGGGAGTCCAAGGTAGGTGAAAGGAAATGTCCCTTTTGAGCATCCAAATGTATTGGCCAAGTGATTAAACTTCTCAAGAGGGATGTTGATTGGAAGCATCATTGATTTGTTGTAGTTGACTTTTAAACTAGTAGATTCAGAGAAGGATTGAAGCACTGACTTCAGAAAATGAAGTTGCCTAGCATCCCCTTCCATCACAATGAGGGTGTCATCGGCATACTGGATTACAGGAAAGTCAGGGGTAGCATTTGGTGGGATTGGGAGACTGAGGAGCCCAATGTCCTTGGCTTTGTTAAGGAGAGATTGGAGCAGGCCAGCAGCTAGAACAAACAAAAGTGGTGAAAGAGGGTCACCTTGTCTACACCTCTTCTGTAGTGAATTGTTTTACCTGGAACACCATTCAAAAGAGCTTTTGAAGTACTAGAGGACAAAATGTTGGTGATCCAGGAAATCCAGGTTGCCCCAAAACCTATGGCTTCTAATAACTTTATGATAGCTTGGTGATCTATTGAAAGGTCCTAATGGCTAGAGAGGGGGGTGAATAGCCTAATAAAAATTTCTACAACAACACTTAACAAAATGGTTAGACAATTATAAGGCAAAGCAAGTGTTGCGCTAGCCTACTCAAAATGCAAACCACTTACCATAATTCTACTTTAGGTAGAATCTATTCACACAATAGCTATAACACTACTCTATGTTAGTGTGCTCTCAAAGGCTAACTAAAGAGCCACACCAACCAACCAAGCAAGCTCTCACAACTATCTACACTAAAGAGCTTGACAACTAGTTTACGGTAATGTAAAGAGAGTGATCAAGAAAGTTATACCGCCATGTAGATAAAGGAGCCAATCAATCACAAGAGTGAATAACAATAAAGACCAATCACCTCGGAATCAAAGGATGAACACAATGATTTTTTACCAAGGTTCACTTGCTTGCTGGCAAGCTAGTCCTCGTTGTGGCGATTCACTCACTTGGAGGTTCACGCGCTAATTGGCTTCACACGCCAAACCCTCAATAGGGTGCCGCACAACCAACACAAGATGAGGATCACATAAGCCATGAGCAATCCACTAGAGTACCTTTTGGCGCTCCATCGGAGAAAGGTCAAGAACCCCTCACAATCATCACGATCGGAGCCGGAGACAATCACCACTCTCCTCTCAACGATCCTCGCTGCTCCAAGCTGTCTAGGTGGCGGCAACCACCAAGAATAACAAGCGAATCCCGCAGCGAAACACGAACACCAAGTGCCTCTAGATGCAAACACTCAAGCAATGCACTTGGATTCTCTCTCAATCTTACAAAGATGATGAATCAATGATGGAGATGAGTGGGAGGGCTTTGGCTAGGCTCACAAGGTTGCTATGTCAATGCAAATGGCCAAGAGAGTGAGCTTGAACCGGCCATGGGGCTTAAATAGAAGCCCCCACGAAATAGAGCCGTTGTACCCCTTCACTGGGTAAAATGCGGGGTGACCGGACGCTCTGGTCCGATCGTCCGGACACTGGCCCTCAGCGTCTGGTCATGTGATACTCGCCACGTGTCCCCTGCTTCAAATGTTGTTCGTCAGATTTCAACGATCATCTGTTGACCGAACACTATGCACAAACTGACCGGACGCTCAGCCTCCAGCGTCCGATCGTTTCTAGTACGGTTCCAGAAACGTATTTTGCTGACCGGACGCGTCCGGTCATGCTTGACCAGACACAGCCAGCGTCCGATCACTTGTTGACTTCATACTGCACTGTTGGTCAACACGACCGGACACAACCCTCCAGCGTCCGGTCGCTGAGCGACCCAGCGTTCGGTCGTTTGACTAACGCCAGCGTCATCGCTGTTACAACTGACCGGACGCGCTGGTTCCTCTGAGACCAGCGTCCGGTCACTTTGTGACCAGCGAGACCAACTCTTCTTCATGTCTATCTCGTTTTCACCCTTGCTCAAATGTGCCAACCACCAAGTGTATCACCTTGTGCACATGTGTTAGCATATTTTCACAAACATTTTCAAGGGTGTTAGCATTCCATTAGATCCTAAATGCATATGCAATGAGTTAGAGCATCTAATGGCACTTTGATAACCGTATTCCGATACGAGTTTCACCCCCCTTAATAGTACGGCTATCAAACCTAAATGTGATCACACTCTCTAAGTGTCTTGATCACCAAACAAAATAGCTCCTACAAAATATACCTTTGCCTTGAGCTTTTTGTTTTTCTCTTTCTTCTTTCCGAGTCGAAGCACTTGATCATCACCATGCCATGATCATCATCATGCTATGATCTTCATTTGCTTCACCATTTGGAGTGTGCTACCTATCTCATGATCACTTGATAAACTAGATTAGCACTTAGGGTTTCATCAATTCACCAAAACCAAACTAGAGCTTTCAATCTCCCCCTTTTTGGTAATTGATGACAACCCTTTTTACAAAGATATGAATTGAAATTCAATTGAATCCATGTTGCTTGTCCAAGCATATTTACCATGTGTAAAAGGATATGGACAAGTTTCATGAACTCCATATGGTAGCAATTGCTCCCCCTACATATGTGCTAAGAGTTTGGATTGTAGCTTGCACATATACTTAGATAGGAAATATAGGAGGCAATGTCTACCAAATGATGCTAAGGTATAAAAGATGGACCTTTGAAACGTGATATTAATCGGAGTGCACCATTATACTATCCTTAACATCATAGTTAGCTAGATACCACTTGTAAAAACTTTGTAAATATTTAGAAATGATACCACTTGATAATACTTGAAAATAAAATCACTCGATATCCTATTACATACTATATTTTCATTTCATCATTCAAACCTACAACTAACATACACCACACAAGCATGGATATTGAAATTTAAAACATGTGCCATGCAAGCAAACATATGAAATACACATTCAAATGCACCATACAAGTTCATGAGCTTGCTCCCCCTACTTGTGTGCTCAAGATTTTAATTGATCCATTTCCTTTGTCATATCTCTCCCCCTATGTCAAGTTCTCCCCCTTTGTTGTCTTTTCACCATCTTAGTACACTAATATCTTTTGTTTCTCTCCCATGTACTAATTTCTTTGTTATTTCTCCCCCTATCGCTTATATCTTTGTTTCTCTCCCCCTTTTTCATCAATGACCACAAAGACTTAAATTATAGGTAGGTTAGGATTATCAATGTCAATCAATGGGGTGAGGATCATTTTCCTAAATTTGGTCCAATCTAGATCATTTGCCAAAGATATTTAACTCGGTTTGATCCAAGGACAAGCTTCTTCACGCCTTCAAATAAGGGTTATCTTATACCATATTGAGTTAAACACTTAAAGCTCACTTTCTAGATTAAACACTAGGTTTACAAGCCCACAAACATGTCATATGCTATCAATAGATCAAGTCAAGCATAGAAGCAATAGTGATACCATATAAAAATCAAATTCATTTGATTTTCATGAATGAGCCTAATAAAATAGAGAAATGTCTAGATGCACTAAACATGTCCTTAGCAAGGATGTATGCCATGTCAATCAACTTTTACCTTGGATTGCTCAAAGGAGAGGCATGTCATATAAGTGGGGGTGCATCAACACATATTTGAGAAATCCAATATGTTCAACTCATTTCTTAGCTTGCAAAACCTTTTCTCATCCAATGGCTTGGTGAATATATCGGCAATTTGATCTTTGGTGCCTATACTCTCAATGCAAATATCCCCTTTTTGTTGGTTATCTCTTGTAAAATGGTGGCGGACATCAATGTGCTTTGTTCTTGCATATTGAACCGGATTGTTGGTTAACTTGATTGCACTCTCATTGTCACATAGCAATGGCACTTTCTTAAACTTGATTCCAAAGTCACTCAAAGTGGCCTTCATCCAAAGTACTTGTGCACAACAACTACCGGCGGATATGTATTCGGCTTCGGCGGTTAATAATGCAACACTATTTTGCTTCTTTGATGACTATAAAACAAGTGATCTTTCCAATAATTGACATGTGCCCGAGGTGCTCTTCCTTTCAACCTTGCATCCCGCATAATCCGAGTCGGAGTAACCAACTAGCTCAAACTTTGCTCCTTTGGGATACCACAAACCGACATTTGGTGTATGCTTCAAGTACCTCAATATTCTCTTTATAGCCTTCAAATGACTTTCTCTTGGTGAGGCTTGAAATCTTGCACACATGCATACACTAAACATGACATCCAGCCTTGATGCGGTCACATAGAGTAGGCTTCCAATCATAGACCGATACAATTTTTGATCCACCATGTTTCCACTTGCATCACTATCCAAGTTGCCATTGGTTCCCATTGGTGTGCTAATGACTTTGCTATCACTCATGCCAAACTTCTTGATCATGTCCTTGATATACTTGCCTTGACTTACAAATATACCATTCTTCAATTGCTTGATTTGAAGACCAAGGAAGTAACTCAACTCTCCAATCATGGACATCTCAAACTCATTAGCCATTATTTTTCCAAACTCATCACAAAAATCTTGATTGGTTGATCCAAATATGATATCATCAACATAGATTTGCAATACAAATAGATCTTTTCCAATATTCTTGATGAAAAGAGTAGTATCAACCTTACCTATTGTGAACCCTTTAGAGAGTAGAAAGTCCCTCAATCTCTCATATCATGCTCTAGGTGCTTGCTTCAAGCCATACAATGCTTTCTTCAATTTGTACACATGGTTAGGCATCTTGTCATCTTCAAAACCGGGAGGTTGCTCAACATATACTTCTTCATTGATATAACCATTGAGAAATACACTCTTAACATCCATTTGATAAAGTTTGATGTTGTGGGCACAAGCATAGGCTAGCAAGATCCTAATTGCTTCCAATCTAACAACCGAGGCATATGTTTCTCCAAAGTCAAGACCTTCAACTTGTGTATAGCCTTGTGCTACCAATCTTGATTTGTTCCTTACTACTATCCCATCTTGATCTTGCTTGTTTCTAAAGACCCATTTGGTTCCAATCACATTGTGTCCCTTTAGTCTCTCTACTAATTCTCATACTTGATTTCTTGTGAAGTTATTTAATTTTTCATGCATAGCATTCACCCAATCAACATCCTTCAATGCTTCATCTATATTCTTTGGTTCAATGGATGACACAAATGAGAAATGTTCACAAAATGATGCCAATCTTGATCTTGTTTGTACACCTCTTGAAATATCACCAATAATATTGTCCAAAGGATGATCCCTTGCAACATTGGTTGGCTGGAGGATTGGAACTTGATTGCTTGCACTTGCATGATCATTGGGTTGAGATGATGACTAGCCACTTGATCTTGTTCATTGTCATGAGAGCCACTTGTACTAGCTTGATTTGTATCATCTTGCACATTTGAGTTAGAGAGCACTTGCACTTGATCATCTTCATCATCATTCACTTGCCTAGGCCTCAATTCACCAATATCCATATTTTTCATGGCATTTAAAAGTTGAATGCCTCTAACATCTTCTAAGTTCTCATTCTCTACTTGTGAACCCTTGGTTTCATCAAATTCAATATCATGAACTTCCTCAAGAGTACCACTATCCAAATTCCAAACTCTATATACTTTGCTTGTAGTGGAGTAACCAAGTAGCAATCCTTCATCATATTTCTTGTCAAACTTACCCAATCTAGTGCCTTTCTTTAAGATGTAGCATTTGCAACCAAAGACCCAAAAATATGCAATGTTGGGCTTTCTACCATTCAAGAGCTCATATGGTGTCTTCTCTTTCAATGGATGACAATAGAGACGGTTGCTACAATAGCAAGCCGTGTTGATAGCTTTGGCCCAAAAAGATTGACTAACATTGTACTCACTAAGCATAGACCTTGCCATATCAATGAGTGTTCTATTCTTCCTCTCAACAAGGTCATTTGATTGTGGAGTGTACTTGGCCGAGAATTGATGTCTAATTCCAAATTCATCACACAACTCATCAATTCTAGTATTCTTGAACTCACTACCATTGTCACTTCTAACTCTCTTGATGGTTGTTTCAAACTCATTGTGAATGCCCTTGACAAATGATTTGAATGTTGCAAACACATCACTTTTGTCCACTAGAAAGAATACACATGTGTATCTAGTGTAATCATCTACTATGACAAAGCCATACTTGTTACCACCAATGCTGGTGTATTGTGTTGGCCTGTCGATGCGGGACCCACGGGATACCCCGTAAGGAAGAGAGAAGATCTAGTTTGATTAGGATTCCTCCCATGTAATCCTAGTAATAATATTACCCTATAATCATACTATGACTCTATATTGTAAACCGACTAGGACTCTGGCCGCCTGACTATATAAAGGAGGGCAGGGCTCCTTAGATCGGGGAGCAGAAGAGAGTTAGAGAGAACACTCTACAATCAATCTAACGCAAAGGCTAACACCGACTGGACATAGGACTATTACTCGATCACGATCGAGGGTACGAACCAGGATAAATCGACTGTCTCTTGCATTTACCGTTGAGTTCTGCATACGCTGAAGCCTGAACAAACTACCCTAGGTACCCCCGTGGTGGACTATCGGTGGTGAAACATCGACAGCTAGCGCGCTAGGTAGGGGCTTTCGGCAAATTTGCTTCCGAGAGCTCGACGGACCTCGACAGCATGATTTTCTCGACGGGATCAACCTTCATCTTTGGTTCACGGATCTGCAAGGCAGGTGACAATGGCAAGCTCTAAAGCCCTCTCCTCAAAGATTTGGATCACCATGAAGACCTTTCAATTTCGGCGACTATGACAGATCAACTCGCCGAAAGATTCGCGCAGCTCGTGATGTCCGATCCAACTCAGATTTCGCAGCTTTGCGCATCCGACTCAAACTTAGGTTCCACATCCGAGATGGAGTCTTACCCGAGTTCTTTCGAGAAACCAAGTTCTTTTCCAGCAGGGTTCCAGAACGCGGCCTCGGTCTATCAAGGATTCAACTCAGAAAACATTCAGAGTTCGCTTGAGAGTAGTCCGAGTTCTTTTTTGGCGGGGCTCCAGAGCGCGGCCTCGGCCTATCAAGAATACAACTCGGAGTACACTCAGAGTCCTTTCAAGAAGTCGGGTCCTTTTCCGTTCGGACTCCACAACATGGCAAAATCTTATCATGCACGGCTCGAAGGATCCCTCGATCCGGTGCTTAGAATGCCACTAAAAGGAGCTTAGGAAGGTCTCGTACTAACTATAACATCTCAAGACTGCATCGTCCACTGGCCAGGTTTTGTTCATGAGGATAGCGGTACCGGACTAGTCGGCACGACGACAACAGCAATTCTACCCTACCAAGAAGGATGCTCGATCTGCGACCTTGAAGCCTCTACTAAAGTTATCAATGACTACAATAGTGTGGAAACCGATGTCGATAACAGAACAATTCACGCACGAGAAGTATTCATGGTTAGCCGTCCTCAATCACCATTGGTCCCCCCAGAAGCACCCAACATCAGGTAATTGGATGAATCTGAGTCCAACATATCACCCTTTACCCAGGGACACGATGGTGAGACCGAGAATCAGAAGCAAGCCAGAGAAAGAAAAAACAAATTGAAACAAGGACGCCAACGCCGTGCTAGGCAGCGCAAGGAAGCTTGGATCAGATATGAGTCAGATCTGGCCGAGTACAATAGAAGAAAATTAGAACGAGAAGTTGAAGAAAGACGCGCGTCGAATACACCCTACAATAGGATCCGAGAAGCACTAGAAGAACTCGGAGCGACCTCACATCCCAGTGAAAAACAGGAACAGCTCCGACACTTTCTCCGGTCAACGGTCCTAAGGACGCACGATGGAAGGACCCGCTCAAGACTACCTGCTAGGTCAACATCTCATGAGCAGGAAGATCAAAGTCAAAGGAAGTCCGCTTTCGAGAGACTTGGACCAAGTGGAAGTCACAACAGAAAAAGTAGAAGGGACCATAGTCAAAACTACCGAGTCGAACAACCAAGAAAGATTAGAAGCAAAGTACCTATTCAGATAGCCACGCAGAACTACTCTCACCAAAACAACAGTTGGCTAGAAGGGGGTGCTGAATCAGAATACATAGAAGCCGGAACGCGTGATAGATTCCCCTATTTTGCAAACAGACTTGCTTCAATACGACTACCTCACAAGTTCAAGCCGTCCAACCACTCTAAATATGATGGCAACACCGAACCAAGGTAGTGGCTCATGATTTACTCGCAATCGATTGAACTAGCCGAAGGAGACGACGATATCAAGACCTTGTTCTTTCCCATGGCCCTAGAAACCATGCCCCTCCAATGGTTCGACAAATTAAATCCAGGGTCAATCAGAAATTGGGAGGACTTGCAAAGAGTTTTCTGTGAAAATTTCGTTGGTATCATTACGCACCCTATCACCCACGTAGAATTAAAAGGACTCAAGCAGAAAGGGGGCGAAAGTCTTAGAAATTACTATCAATGATTTGGCGAACTACGTGCTCAAGTACATGACATCATCGAACGAGAAGTAATCGAAGCTTTCTCTCATGGAATCATGGCTAGGTGGCAATTTTAGGACTTCTGCAAAGAAAACCTGAGAAACAATAAAGAATTTAGACGCACAATAGAAAAAGATGATTACTGCAGAGGAGAAGACACGAGAAAGGTTCCCGGATAGAAACAACCGAGATAACCCGGACAAGCAAAATCATCGAAACATCAGACATCAGGAAAGAAAATGTGGACCGAACAACACCATAGCGGTGGCTGACAAATCAAGGAAGTTTTCCAAACCCAGAAGGTATGACGACATTGAAAACATGCATTGCATCTGGCACCCTAAAGGAAATCACACCATCGGAAATTGCTACACCTTCAATGATCGATACACAAGAAAAGATAGTAAGGGGAACACTAAAGAAGACAATAAAAAAAGATAAAGACAACCATGAAGACAAGGGATTCCAAAAGTACAGGGGGACAGTAGTAGTGATCTTCGCCGGGGCCCCAGATTCTAGAAGCAAACATCAAGAAAAGCTAGATCTATGAACCATCATGGCAGCAGTACCGGCTACTCCAAGATATCTCAATTGGTCACAGTATCCAATCCAGTTTTCAAGAGAAGACCAATGGACTAGCATAGGAAAAGCAGGCCATTATCCACTGGTTTTAGATCCAACTATCACCGCTATGACTGTCACAAAAGTACTAATCGATGGGGGAGCCGGACTCAACATCATTTTTTAGAAACCCTAAGGAAGATGGGACTACAACTCGCCGGGATGATTACACCAACGAGCATCCCTTTTTATGGCATAGTACCCGGCAAGGTAGCCATGCCACTTGGACAAATCACTCTACCGGTTACTTTTGGAACTCCCTCAAACTACCATACAGAGTTCATCAAGTTTGAAGTTGCAGACTTCGATTCATCATATCACGCAATCCTCGGGCGCCCAGCACTAGCAAAATTCATAGCGATACCGCATTATCCGTACCTATTGCTTAAGATGCCAGGGCCTAACGGTGTCCTTTCCCTTCGAAGTGATTGAAGCGCGCTTTTGACTGCGACGTTCAGGCAATCCAAATTGCAGCCAAAGCACAAGCCGCCAATGGTAGAAAAGAAATAGCCACTATTGCCGCAGAAATGAGCCTAGAAGAACTAGAGATACCGGCTAAAAAGCCCAGCATCCTCGCAACACCAAAAGAAGCCGATGTCAAGTAAATCGACCTGGGCACCGGTGATCCCTCCAAAACGGCAACCATCAGCGCCCACCTCTCGGAAAAATAGGAACTCGCGCTCACCAACTTTCTTCGAGACAACAAAGATATCTTCGCTTAGAAGTCGGCCGACATGCTAGGTGTCCCAAGAGAGTTGGCTGAGCATAGAATCGATATCAACGAAGGCTCCAAGCCTGTGAAGCAACGGCTATGACGATTCTCACCCGACAAGAAGGCAGCAATTAAAAAAGAAATCACAAAGCTAATGGCAGCCGGATTCATCAGAGATCCTTCATCCAGATTGGCTAGCAAACCCAGTTTTAGTACAAAAAAAGAATACGGACGAGTGGCGCATGCGCGTCGACTACACAGATCTTAACAAACACTGCCCAAAAGATCCATTCGGGCTACCACGCATTGATTAGATAGTTGATTCAACAGTAGGATCTACCCTATTATCCTTACTTGATTGCTATTCAGGATATCACCAGATCACATTAAGGGAACAAGACAAGACATCTTTTATCACTCCGTTCGGTGCCTACTGCTACAAGACCATGTCGTTTGGACTCAAGAATGCTGGCGCCACTTACCAAAGAGCTATCCAAACGTGCCTTGGTGAACAGATCGACAAAAATGTAGAGGCATACGTGGATGACGTAGTAGTAAAAACAAAGAACACGGACACACTAATTGAAGACTTAAAGCAAACCTTCGAAAACCTAAAAAGGTGGAGATGGAAATTGAATCCAAACAAGTGTGTATTCAGAGTTCCTTCAGGACAACTATTCGGATTCTTGGTCAGTCATCGTGGAATCGAAGCCAGCACCAAGCAAATTCGAGCCATAATAGAGATGGGCCCTCCTCGGAGTATCAAAGATGTGCAGAAACTAACAGGCTGCATGTCGGCCCTCAATCGTTTCATATCAAGACTCGGCAAAAAAGGGTTACCTTTCTTTAAACTACTAAAGAAGTCAGACAAGTTCGAGTGGACAGAAGAAGCCAATGAAGCCTTCAAAAGACTTAAGGCATACCTCACCTCCTCGCCCGTTCTCACACCTCCAAAGAAATACGAAGACATGATGCTGTACATTGCAGCAACTTCTACTGTGATCAGCATAGCGATAGTCGTAGAAAGAGAAGAAGAAGGGCGCATATATAAAGTACAATGACCAGTATACTACATCAGCGAAGTACTATCAGAATAAAAATCCAGTACCCGCATGTGCAAAAACTACTCTACGCCCTCCTGATCACTTCACGCAAGCTTCGCCACTATTTTGAAAGCCACAAGATTACCGTGGTGACAGATTTCCCACTCGGAGACATCCTACACAATAGAGATGCAATAGGGTGCATATCTAAGTGGGTAGTTGAACTTGGTGCTCTCAATATCGATTTCAACCCACGGAAGGCAATTAAATCTCAAGCCCTTGCCAATTTTGTTGCCGAGTGGACAGAAATTCAACAACCTATGTCAAATATCATCCTTGACCATTGGAAGATGTACTTTGATGGATCACTCAAGCTAGGCGGAGCCGGTGTTCTCTTCATCTCTACAGATGGAAAATAACTCAAGTATGTCCTTCAGATATTATGACAAGCTACAAACAATGAAGCAGAATACGAAGCCCTCATCCACGGGCTCCGAGTGGCAATTACCCTTGGAATCAAGCGATTACTCGTATATGGCGATTCGGCAGTAGTCATCAACCAAGTCAACAAAGATTGGGACTACACTAAAGAAAACATGGGCGCTTACTATGCCAAAATACAAAAACTCGAAAAACATTTTCAAGGATTAGAAATTCTACATGTCCTGCGCGATTCTAATATTGCAGCAGACGTCCTTGCCAAGCTCGGATCGGACAGGGCAAAGGTCCCACCCGGCGTATTCATAGAGGAGTTATCAGCTCCCTCTATCAAACAACCCGGTGAGATAACCCCTGAACTCCCAGCTAAAGGCACCCAGATTTTGGTAATCACCACCTCATGGACCCAGGTTTTTATCGATTATATCAAAGAGAATAAGTTGCCAGCAGATAAAGCGGAGGCTACCCGAGTTGTTCGTAGAAGCAAGAACTACATCCTAGTAGGGGACAAGTTGTATAGAAGAGCCGCATCATCAGGAGTACTCCTAAAATATGTCTTGTTTGAAAAAGGCAAAGAGATCTTAGATGAAATACACTCATGTTGCTGTGGAAATCATACCGCTTCAAGAACACTAGTCGGCAAAGCATTCCACACCAGATTCTACTAGCCAACCGCTTTAAAAGACATAGAAGAACTCGTCAGAAAATGCAAAGGTTGTCAAATGTTCGCAAGACAAGCTCATGTACCAGCTCACAATCTCATCTGTATCCCATCCGCTTGGCCTTTCTCCTGCTGGGGGCTGGATCAAGTAGGACCTCTCAAGAAAGCAAAGGGCGGTTTCGAGTACATCTTTGTAGCAATTGACAAGTTCACCAAGTGGATTGAATACAAACCACTCATAAAAATATAGCGCAGACCAAAGCAAATGAAGTTCATCCAAGACATTATGCACCGCTTCGGCATGCCCAATCGAATCATCACAGATTTGGGTTCCCCCTTCACAGCTACAGAATTCCAAAGTTGAGCACAGGATTGCGGCTTCAGCATAGATTACGCATCAGTCGCACATCCAGAAGCCAATGGATAGGTAGAAAGGGCTAACAGACTCATACTAGCCGGATTAAAACCAAGATTGTATGAAGAACTAGTGGACTATGGATCCAAATGGATTGAAGAATTATCCAAAGTAGTATGGGGGCTACGAACTCAAATAAGCAGAGCCACCAGATACTCATCTTTCTTCCTAGTTTACGGATCAGAAGCCGTACTACCTACCGACTTGATCTGGACGTCACCAAGGATAGAACAATATAACGAATGAGAAGCAGAACACACCCGAAGATTAGAACTTGACAGTACAGAAGAAGTCAGAGTAAACGCTACCCTTCATCAGCCATATACCTCCAAGGTTTAAGACGCCACTACAACAAGAATACCCAGCCTTGATCACTCCAAATCAGAGACCTAGTACTAAGAAGAATATAAAAAACTAACGGACGCCATAAACTACTCAGTCCATGGGAAGGACCTTTTATTGTCACAAAAGTCACCGGACCAGGCACGTACAAGTTGATAACTGAAGATGGAAAAGAAGTCAACAATACATGGCACATCAGCCAACTAAGAAGATTCTACGCATGAAATCAACTCAAGGAAGAATATATATGCAAGCCATAAGAGATCAATGTTCATGATCAATAAAGATGGTGTTCCTCGACAACATATGTCTTATTATGGCTTTCCCCAAGTTGTTTTCACTAAGCATATCAACGTTCATGATCAATAAAGATGGTGTTCCTCGACAACATATGTCTTATTATGGCTTTCCCCCAGTTGTTTTCACTAAGCATATCAACGGTCATGATCAATAAAGATGGTATTCCTCGACAACATATGTCTTATTATGGCTTTCCCCCAGTTGTTTTCACTAAGCATACCGGCCAAGAGCAAAAGAGCTGAAAAGATGCTTGAGCCCGCCGATGAGGGTAGCTAATAAGCTAACACCCGAACCAAAAAACAAAATGGCTGAAATTATGCCTGAGCATTCCGGCCGAGAGCAAAAGAGCTGAAAAGATACTTGAGCCCGCCGATGAGGGTAGCTAATAAGCTAACACCTAAACCAAAAAGCAAAATGGCTGAAATTATGCCTAAGCATACCGGCCAAGAGCAAAAGAGCTGAAAAGACGCTTAAGCCCGCCGATGAGGGTAGCTAATAAGCTAACACCCGAACCAAAAAGCAAAATGGCTGAAATTATGCCTGAGCATACCGGCCGAGAGCAAAAGAGTTGAAAAGATGCTTGAGCTCAGCCGATGAGGGTAGCTAATAAGCTAACACCAACCAAAGCAAAAAAATGGCTAAAATTATGCCCGAGCATACCGCCGAGAGTAAAAGAGCTAAAAAGATGCTTGAGCCCGCCGATGAGGGTAGCTAATAAGCTAACACCCGAACCAAAAAGCAAAATGGCTGAAATTATGCCTGAGCATACCGGCCGAGAGCAAAAGAGCTGAAAAGATGCTTGAGCCCGCCGATGAGGGTAGCTAATAAGCTAACACCCGAACCAAAAAGCAAAATGGCTGAAACTATGCCTGAGCATACCGGCCATGAACAAAAAAGCTGAAAAGATGCTTGAGCCTGCCGATGAGGGTAGCTGATAAGCCAACATCCGAACCGATCCTAAGATGTTTTTACAACCAGGGAAAGAGCCAGATGCTGGCCACATCTTGCATTAAGAAAAAAAAGCTAAAAAGAAGAAGCTGAAGATACTTGAGATTGCTGGTCCTAAGTCTTTTCAGTACTAACAAGAACAAAAAGGTTGTAAGGACAAAGATCTACTTACCCCCAGTTGTTTACACGGCTGCCAGACAAGCACTCAACAAATCAAGAAAGTTTGTCAAGACAACGATCTACATATACTAAGTTGTTTACACGGCGCAGACGAAAGCCAAACAAGCACTCGGCAAATCAAACAACTACTCGGAAAAAAATCTGATCACTTGGACAACTCATTCAAAGAATAAACAAGGCGAATACATCCAGGCAAAGAAGACATCAACAAAAAATAAAGAATCTTCATTCAAAAAGAAGTATAATATCCTATTACAGAGGCTGGAGTACAAAGGTCAATTACATCAAGCATCGTCATCGGGAGAAGAAATATCAATATTAAGATTATCCACAATCCTCCTGGCTAAATCTTCGACCTCAGGCTCCACCTTTTCAATGGCATCCAGATATTCTTGACTCTCGGCTTCCTCTGCAATCTTGGACAAAGGCACCTCCGAAGCAAGAACCCGGACCTAGGTAAGAACATTTTTGGTACATAGTTGGACGCACCTCTTCACGAACTCCTAAAAACAGGTCGAAACTTGGGGAATAAACTGAGCCCAAGATTGACCATCATCTGTTGGAGTCCGGAGAAGATCGGCTACTGACCGAAATGATTTCCACAAAGCATTCCAGTTCTCAGTAGCCGTCGCCAACTTACCAGTCAAGACTTCAACAGTTTTTTGGACCTGCACGAGATCCCTGTCAGCTCCACGCCTAATCAACTAGGCAAGCGCGAGTTCTTCTTCAGCATGAGTAATTACCTCCTCAGCCATGTTGTGACTATTATGAACAAGTATCTTCATTTCCTAAATACCTTCCGAGAGCTTCTGCTTTTCAACTCGGAGAGCTAGACCAGGCACCAAAAAACAAGTCAACAAAAAGGGAAATTTGAATAAAAAAGGAAACAAAAAGAACCCACAATACCATTGCACTCATTCTTCATAGCCTCCACATTCTTCAAGGCCTCCTGGACAACAGCATCCCTCCGCTTTTCTGCCTCAACCACCCGGGCACGGAGAGCCTGTTCCTCCCTTTGGTGCGTTTGACGCTCGGTCTCCATCTCGGCCTAACAGAGGTCAAGCTCTGTTTTTAGGGCACTAACCTCAGAAGACAACTTTTTCTCGGTTTCAGACAAGAAAAAGAAGCCGGTATGATCCCAAGAAAAAGACTAAAAACAGAGAGAGAGAGAGAATAAGAACAGAAGAAAGACGAACATCCAAAGAAATAACTTCAGAAAAACTAACCTGGAGTTTTTCCCCAAAAGAAGTCGCAAAGGTTCCCTAGGCAGCGGTCAGCTCTGACAACCGATAAGTGGCATCGAATTGTTGCAACACATCATCATCCAAACGCTGACCACCAGTAGCAAGAGGAGCAGAGGGAGAAGTCGGTCGATGCAAAGAAGGCAAGACCAGGGCCGTATCCTGGGAAGCCCTGGCTACCTCCTCAGATGGACCACCGCCATGGCCACGGTCACCCCCAGAGCCAGCAAATCAGCAGCAGCGTGATCACCAGGTAACCCTATCTCCCTCACAGCCACCTCGCCGACCGTACATTCTGGGTCTTGAGACTCAGTACACAGGGGCACACCAGAAGACTGCCAAGAGGTCAACTGAGGGTTAAGGGAAGACGAGGGTCTGCAAGATGATAAGGAAACTCGACGATAAGAATATGAATCAGGAAAAAGGAAAACAGAAGCAAAGAAACATAACCAGGATTCACTCACTTAGCTATGTTCTTCTTCATAAAACCCTCAAGACGAACAGAAGACCTTAGAGGGGGAACTATAGCAGCAAAAATATCACCACCACTCTACGACAGGAGTGGTGTGGTCGGTACCAGAGCCCTAGAAGAACTCGAGCTCGATGACCGCTTACTACAAGAAAACAAGGCCAAAGTTACAACAAAAAGAGGTGTTCAATAATAGAAAAACAAGAAAACAACTCACTGACGCATGACAAGGGCCGCATCATCATCCTCATCTACCACACTCTCAAACAAGTCAACCACAACGCCATCTGAAAAAGGAGAAAAGTACTCGGTTAAAGGCACAAACAAAAAACAAAAAGACAAAACGTATTAATATGCTCACCTAGGAGCAAGCTACCTATAACTTAAGTACCTGGATGAGTACTCGACTGACGAGGCTTCTTGGTAGTAGACAAACCAGAAGAAGAACAATCTGCTCGCCCCCTTTTTCTGACACTACGAGGAGCTCGAGGAACTAGACGAGGAACATACTCTACATATGCGTCAAGAACTGCGAAAGAAACACCAGGAAACATCATGGTGGTTTGAAACTTACTGGTTAAAGATGCCCTAGCAAGACTCTCCCCAGTCTCCACCATGGCATGGCAGTCATCAAGGGGGATCGGATCAACGAAGTTACGCCCCAATTCCTATAAAAGAGTAAAACAACCATACGAGAAAGATTAAGCAAAAAGTGGAGACAGCAAAGGAAATACAAAAAGTACCCGCATAAGAAAAAACAACTCATAGCAGGAGGCGGGTTGTTAGCACAATACTCAGGGATAGCATGCAGGATGATGCTTACTCCTTTCAACATCTTCTAAAGGCGCTCGAGCACCTCCTCACCAGTCAACTCAAGGGCAGGGACCATACGAGAAGGGTCCTCCATTCCAGAGTACTCAAAACCATAATTCTCTCACTCCTTCAGAGGTTGAACACGGTGGCGAAGAAAACTAGAAACGATCCCAAAGCCGGTCAAGCCTTGCTGTTTCAGAGTACATATCCTCTCAAGAAACGGCTTGATCGCCTGGAGCTCATCCATCGTCAGGAGATTTTTATCCCATCGGTCATTAAACACGGGACCAGAACCAGAATGAACAGCAAGAGGAGGAATCATATTGGTGGCATAAAAGCAATCGGCACGCCAATCCCTCACAGAATCAACCAAGTCATAATCAAAGAATTTACTCTTACGACCCTAACGAAACTGAATCCCGCAGCCACCAAGAACATGGGTGTCATCGCTGCGGGGTTGGGGCTTTAGACGGAAGAAGTAACGAAAGAGAGAAAGCGAAGGTGGAATTCCAAGAAAAGTTTCACAAAGATGAACAAAAATAAAAAAATGAAGGACAGCATTAGGAGCAAGATGGTTCAAGCTAATACCAAAATAATTGAGAAATCGATGAAGAAAAGCAGAAGCAGGAAGTCAGAGTTCAGCATGGATAAAGGAGAGAAAAAGAACAATCTCACTAGGGCCTGGAGTTGGGACCCAATGCTGGCCTGGAGCTTTCCAATCAGCAAACTCCTTGTCCTGGATCAGACCATCACTGACAAGCTCGTGCAACTGATCCTCAGTCGTAGTCGGAGCCGGCCAGATCTTCTGAGCAACCCTCATAGCCATGAATTCTTGATTTTCAATCACAGAAAGCGATGCCTCCTCGTCTACAAAGGTTGCCTGGGACTTGCTCGCTGATTTCTTCCTACCCATATACTAGCGAAAGCAATAAAGCACTAAGAAACGATGATGCTTAGATGGCGGCGCTCAGATGATGGCGACAATGGCGACGGCGGAGTTTTGAAGACTAGGGTTTCAAGGCAAAAGCAGGGCAACAAAGAAAAAGAAGAAGAAAGGCCTTTAAATAGATTTTACAGCAATAAAAACGTGGCCCACCAGGCCCGTTTAAACACGGCATGAGAACGCAATGATCCATTTCTCACCACAACTGACACAACTGAAATGATGGACGGCACACTTCTACACAAAGGTACAGTTCAACGGGTAGATTTCAGACTTATCCATCCAGCACCATAGCAGAGTTATCATATTGCTACAAAAAGAACTCATCAACCATGAAGCAATGAAGGGTTACCTCACAAGGAACACAAGAACCCGGTTCTTATAGAAAGAACTTGGGAATCTCATAAACAACCAGGACATCAGCAGAAAAAAAGAATGACAACTCAGCAGACAAGATTCTTTCCATTATAAATGGCTTCAAAAAATACAAGATTACACATCTTACAAGACCCAACGAACTTGGTACTACGACAAGCAAGGTAGCAAAAAGGAACCCAGACACAACTAGGCTCTGGAACGACTACGTGTTCTAAATTGCTACTCGGTAGAACAAACCGCACTCGGCTACACTGTTTTCTTCAAAGGATGAACGCAGTACATCTAAGGCGGAAATCAGCAGCACGGCGGGACATGGACCAGGGAACGCCTGCAGGCATCTGTCTACCCAAGTTCGATGTGATGCCGGATCAGGCATTGATCTGCACCGGATAGTCATAGGGCAGGCGAGGAGGATCAACCCAGAATTGCTGGATGAAGGAACGTATCCCACATCATAAGACTTCCTCCAACTACCGCCACATACTTCCTGGTACAATGCCGCTGCGAGATTAGTCTACCTCTAATCCATATCACAAGACTCCCTCCAGCTATGACAAGATATACAAGAACTACAAAATACGCCCGGGGGCTGCTCTACTTCAGAAACTATCATATTCATGACTACGGAGATTTCAGACCACGCAACAAAATGCTCGATGAATCAAAACAGCACACCAGGAGGGTATTTATAGACCAAAGAAGTGGTGCACATGGACCGGGAGCACCAATGGAACAAACCTAACAAAGGACACAGTGAAAAGACAGAATTCAATGAAAGAGGACTCAGACGTGAAGGAACAGTACTCAAGAACAAGCATATTCAGAAGAATATACCAACACTGTACAACTCATGAACAAACAACATTTACACTCAACCACCACCATACAACTACATCTGACAACAACAGACTATCAGAGAATATGCCAAGATCCTATATCCGAGTTCTTTTTGAATAAAAGAACCCAGACATATGCTCGGGGGCTGCAACAGGAGAGGTTTTTAGTTCTTGAAGAACTCAGATTCAAGACCCTCCAACTCTTTGTTCCAAATAACAAGAGGCTCGGGGGCCAGGAGAGGTTTTCAGTTCTTTGAACAACTCAGATTCAAGACCCTCCAACTCTTTGTTCCAAATAGCAAGAGGCTCGGGGGCTACACTCAGTGAGTGCACTTTTTTTTCAAAAAAGCGCACATCACTCAGAAGAATTCTTCAAGACAGGAGTTTTCAAAAAATATAAGATTCAAGACCCTCTAACTTTTTGTTCCAAATAGCAAGAGGCTCGGGGGCTACACTCACTGAGTGCACTTTTTTCTTCGAAAAAGCGCACGTCACCAAGAAGACTTCTTCAAGATAGACCACTTCAGGGCCTCACGACAAAAAGAACCCAGACCGAGCTATATCCGAGTTCTTTTTGATAAAGAACCCGGGTATATGCTCGGGAGCCCTTCGATGAAGAATCAGAGCAATTTCAAGACAAGATCCTCCAGCTCCTTGTTCTAAATAGCAAGAGGCTCAGGGGCTACACCCAGCTGGGTGTGCTTTTTCTTCAAAAAAGCACACACCACTCAAAGATCTCAAGAAGCGCTACATGGTTTCACTCCAGAAAGCACTCGAGCGACGCTTGTTCCTACTCGACAAGACCTAGAGGAACAAGATAAGGTTTCTAAAGTTCAACCATGAAGTGCTCGGGGGCTTGTCGATGTGGGACCCATGGGATACCCCACAAGGAAGAGAGGAGATCTGGTTTGATTAGGATTCCTCCCATGTAATCCTAATAATAATATTACCCTGTAATCCTACTAGGACTCTACATTGTAAACTGACTAGGACTCTGGCCTCCTGACTATATAAAGGAGGGCAGGGCTCCTTAGATTGGGGAGCAAAAGAGAGTTAGAGAGAGAACACTCTACAATCAATCCAACGCAAAGGCTAACGCCGATTGGATGTAGGACTATTACTCGATCACGATCGAGGGTCCGAACCAGGATAAATCGACTGTCTCTTGCATTTACCGTCGAGTTCTGCATACGCTGAAGCCCGAACAAATTGCCCCGGGTACCCCCGTGGCAGGATATCGGTGGTGAAACATCGACATGGCCCAAACAAGTCCATGTGCAATAACTCAAATGCTTTACTAGTGTTCATCATGCTTTTCTTACGATGGGTGTTTCCAACTTGTTTGCCGTCTTGACAAGAGCTACAAAGCTTATCCTTTTCAAACACAATATCTTTCAAGCCTCTAACCAAGTCATGCTTAACCAATCTATTCAATTGTTTCATTCCAACATGACTAGGCCTTTTATGCTATAACCAACCCATGCTAGACTTAGTGAACAAGCATGTAGATAATTTAGCTTCACTAGCATTGGAATCAACCAAGTATAGATTCTCATATCAAAAGCCTTTGAAGATCAACTTAGAGCCATCTACACTTATGATCTCTACATCATCTACCCCAAATATGTATTTGAATCCAAGATCACACAATTAAGCCATGGATAGCAAATTAAAGTTCAAGCTCTCTACTAGCAATACATTAGATATGCTCATGTCATTGGATATTATAATCTTACCAAGCCCTTTGACCTTGCCTTTGCCATTATCACCAAATGTAATACTATCATAACCATCATTGCCATTGGTGTTGATTAAGTTGAACATTCTTGCATCACCGGTCATGTGTTGAGTGCACCCACTATCAAGAACCCAAATGCCTTTCTCCGGCTTTGTAATTGACCTACAAAAGAAGATCAATTCTTTTTAGGTACCCAAACTTGCTTGGGTCCTTGAAGGTTAGTCACTAAGCTCTTTGGTATCCAAATGGCTTTCTTCTTTGAGCCCATCCATGGTTTACCAATGAACTTAGCCTTCACTCCATTTGTACCCTTAGTAAGCATATAGCATGAATCAAACTTAAGGGAGGATACATTAGCATCTTTGCTCTTATTGGTGCATTCATGCTCTTTATGACCCACTTGCTTGCAACTAATGCAAAACCGGCTATTATTCTTCACAAAATTAGTCTTATGAGGAGCAAAGGCCACCTTGCCTTTCTTGGGGGTATAGCCCAATCCCTCTTTGTAGAGAGAAGCTCTTTGGCTACCCAAGCACATAAGCAAGCGGTCCTCACCACCATAGGCCTTAGCCAAAGTGTGAGTGAGCTTGTTAACCTCCTTCTTGAGATTCTCATTCTCAACCACTAGTGAGGCATCACAAGTGAGACCATCACTACTAGATGAGGTGGAAGTGCAAGTACTACAAGAAGGGTTAGTAGAAGGAACAATGATAGGCATAGATAGTGATTCATCAATTATATCACAAGTTAAACCTACATTGCAAGTTTCAACATGCTTCTTTTTATTTTGCTCATCAAGCAAAGAGGAATGAGCCTTTTCAAGCTTTTTATGAGCTTTGCCAAGCTTCTCATTGGCTTCCTCTAGCCTCTCATGAGATGCATTAAGCTCATCAAAGGCTTGCTTAAGGGCTTTTAGTTCCTTACGCAAGCTTTTGCATTCCCTTCTCTTGATGTCAAAGTGTTCTCTAGCATCTTCTAACATGTCAATTAATTCATCCGTAGTAGGTTCATCATCATCACTATCACTATCATTTTCATTTTCATTATCATCATCATGTTCTTCATCACTTTCATCATCACAAGTTTGTACCTTAGTGGCCTTAGCCACGAAGCATGATGAAGAGTCAAAAAGAGAAGGCTTCTCATTGATAGCAATGCTTGCAAGAACCTTCTTCTTGGTGGTCTTGTTATCATGACTATCGTCGTCGTCATCACTTGAGGAAGCATCGCTATCCCAAGTGACCACATATGAACCACCCTTCTTCTTCTTGAAGGCCATCTTGTCCTTCTTCTCTTTCTTTTCCTTCTTGTCCTTCTTCTTATTCTTCTTGTTGTCATCATCATTGTCGCTATTGTATGGACATTGGGCAACAAGATGATCTTTGCTTCCATACTTGAAGCACCTTCTTGACTCTTCTTTATTCTTGGATGAAGACTTCTTTCTTCTAGCACGATAGCCCTTCTTCACCATGAACTTGTCAAATCTCTTGACAAAGAGAGCTATCTTCTCATCACCATCATCATCCCATGAATCATCTTCTTCACTTAATGTTTCTTGCTTGGCTTTGCCCTTGGATGATGTGGCCTTGAATGCCACGCTCTTCTTCTTGTTATCCTTCTCATCTTTCTTCTCCCTCTTTTCTTCCTTCTCATCATCATCTCTATATGTATCATTGGTCATTATATCTCCCAACACTTAGTTTGGTGTCATGGTGTCCAAACCACTCCTCACTAGAATAGTGACCAATGTGCCAAATTTTGAAGGCAAGCATCTCAAGAACTTGTGGGAGAAGTCCTTGTCCTTCACCTCTTCTCTAAGTGCTTTGAGATCATTGACAAGCACTTGAAGCCTATGTAACATCTCCGGCACACTCTCATCCTCCTTCATCTTGAAGCTTGCAAACTTCTCTTTGAGAATGTATGCCTTTGCACCCTTCACGGCTTGAGTGCCCTCAAATGATTCTTCCAACTTCTTCCAAGCCTCATGAGCCATCTCAATATTCTTGATTTGCTCAAATGTTCTCTCATCAATTGCATCATGAATGGCACTCAGAGCAATGTCATTATTTTGGAGAAGCACTTCTTCAGCCGCGGTGGGATTCTCTGGATCTTCAATCTCAATTTTAGTTTCTACCACCTTCCACACCTTTCTATTGATTGACTTGATATGTGTGGTCATCTTTGACTTTCAATAAGGATAATTTGTGCCATCAGATTGGGGTGACTTCTTGATGTTGTTGATTTGAGTCATTTTTACACCGAAGGTTGTTAAGCCTCAAATCACGGTGACCTCGGCTCTGATACCACTTGAAAGGTCCTAATAGCTAGAGGGGGGGATAGCCTAATAAAAATTTCTACAACAACACTTAACAAAATGGTTAGACAATTATGAGTCGAAGCAAGTGTTGCGCTAGCCTACTCAAAATGCAAGCCACCTACCATAATTCTAGTTTAGGTAGAATCTATTCACACAATAGCTATGACACTACTCTATGTTAGTGTGCTCTCAAAGGCTAACTAAAGAGCCACACCAACCAAGCAAGCAAGCTCTCACAACTATCTACACTAAAGAGCTGGACAACTAGTTTACGGTAATGTAAAGAGAGTGATTAAGAAAGTTATACCACCGTGTAGATGAAGGAGCCAATCAATCACAAGAGTGAATAACAATGAAGACCAATCACCTCGGAATCAAAGGATGAACACAATGATTTTTTACCGAGGTTCACTTGCTTGCCGGCAAGCTAGTCCTCCTTGTGGTGATTCACTCACTTGGAGGTTTATGTGCTAATTGGCTTCACACGCCAAACCCTCAATAGGGTGCCGCACAACCAATACAAGATGAGGATCATACAAGCCACAAGCAATCCACTAGAGTACCTTTTGGCGCTCCACCGGAGAAAGGTCAAGAACCCCTCACAATCACCACGATCGGAGCCGGAGACAATCACCACTCTCCGCTCAACGATCCTCACTGCTCCAAGCCATCTAGGTGGTGGCAACCACCAAGAGTAACAAGTGAATCCCGCAGCGAAACACGAACACCAAGTGCCTCTAGATGCAAACACTCAAGCAATGCACTTGGATTCTCTCCCAATCTCACAAAAATGATGAATCGATGATGGAGATGAGTGGGAGGGCTTTGCTAAGCTCACAAGGTTGCTATGTCAATGCAAATGGCCAAGAGAGTGAGCTTGAACCAGCCATGGGGCTTAAATAGAAGCCCCCACGAAATAAAGCCGTTGTACCCCTTCACTGGGTAAAACACGGGGTGACCGGACGCTCCGGTCCGATCGACCGGACACTGGCCCTCAGCGTCCGGTCACGTGATACTCGCCACGTGTCCCCTGCTTCAAATGTTGTTCGTTAGATTTCAATGGTCGTCTGTTGACCGGACACTGCGCATAAACTGACCGGACGCTCAGCCTCCAGCGTCCGGTCGTTTCCAGTAAGGTTCCAGAAACGTATTTTGTCGACTGGACGCGTCCGGTCATGCTTGACCGGACACAACCAATGTCCGATCACTTGTTGACTTCATACTACGCTGTTGGTCAACACGACCAGACACAGGCCTCCAGCGTCTGGTCACTGAGCGACCCAGCGTCCGGTCGTTTGACCGACGCTAGCGTCATCGCTGTTACAACTGACCGGACGCGCTGGTTCCTCTGAGACCAGCGTCCCGTCACTTTGTGACCAGCGAGACCAACTCCTCTTCACGTCTATCTCTTTTTCACCCTTGCTCAAATGTGCTAACCACCAAGTGTATCACCTTGTGCACATGTGTTAGCATATTTTCACAAACATTTTCAAGGGTGTTATCATTCCACTAGATCTTAAATGCATATGCAATGAGTTAGAGCATCTAGTGGCACTTTGATAACCGTATTCCGATACGAGTTTCACCCCTCTTAATAGTACAGCTATCAAACCTAAATGTGATCACACTCTCTAAGTGTCTTGATCACCAAAACAAAATAGCTCCTACAAAATATACCTTTGCCTTGAGCTTTTTGTTTTTCTCTTTCTTCTTTCTGAGTCAAAGCACTTGATCATCACCATGCCATGATCATCATCATGCTATGATCTTCATTTGCTTTACCATTTGGAGTGTACTACCTATCTCATGATCACTTGATAAACTAGGTTAGCACTTAGGGTTTCATCAATTCACCAAAACCAAACTAGAGCTTTCACCTATTTTGTCAAATGCTTTTTCAAAGTCAAGCTTGAGGATGATGACTTCCTTTTTAGAATGGTGACAGAGGTGCAGGTATTCAAAAGACCAGGCAAGGCAATCCTGGATTGTTCTGGTTTTGATGGAGTCATATTGATTTTTGTGGATTAGAGAAATGATGACTATTTGTAGTCTATTAGCCAACAATTTTGTAATAATTTTCATTGAGCAATTAAGAAGTGAGATGGGTCTGAAATCAGAAATACATGAGGGGCTTGCAGTTTTAGGGACTAGAGTAATGAAAGAGGAGTTGATACTTTGGAGGCAAGTATTGTTGTTTTAGAAAGCCCAGCACAGATCATAGAAGTCTTGTTTAATAGTTGGACAGCATTTTTTTATGAATTCATTTGAAAATCCAGTAGGTCCAGGGGCTTTGTCATTGGGCAACTTCTTTATAATTTCATCAATTTCTTGAGTAGAGAAGGGGTGTTCAAGAGACTCCAAATCTTGGACCTGATGGATGAGAGAAGGAAGATCAAAAAGGATTTCACTGAATAGATCTGAAGTTCCACTCTTCTAGACTGAGATCTCTGTATTCTTCAATTACATCTAGCCATTGCAAGGTTTGGGAGATGTTAGCAATGGAGGATTTCAGATTAGAAATTTTTGAACTCCAAGTTCTTAGAGCACTTCTCAAGGACTTAAACTTTTTGGTAATGCTTCTAGCTTTATCAGGCAAGGTAATGGTGTTGTTCCAGCTTTCTAGCAGTATTTTATTGAAGCCTTGTCTTTGAAGCCAATAATTTTTAAATCTGAAGATATGAACTTTGGGGATAGCTGTAGAGATGGTAATGACCATGGGGTTGTGATCAGATATTTCCATCACCAAAGCTTTATAGGTGGTGTTGGGGAAAGAAAGGGTCCAGGAAGTATTTGTGAAGACCCAATCAAGCTTTTCAAGGAGTGGAGGGGATTGCATGTTAGACCATGTGAATTTTTTCCCTTGAAGTGGAATCTCAATTAGGCCCAATAAACTGGTGGTGCTATTGAAAAGGAACATATCAGCATTGTCTGTCCCTGGTCTGTTTCTGTTTTCTAGCACTCTATAAAGGTTGAAATCTCCGAGAAGCATCCAATCTTCCTCTTGTGTTAAGTCCAAGACTTTAGCCAATATGTAAATTATCTCTTTCCCTCAGTTGTGCATGGACCATATACATTCATTAAATTCTAGATTGAATCATCATGTTTTGAAATAAATTGAACAGCCATGGCAAAAGTGTTGGAAAATTTCAGAGTTCCGTCAAACAAGGATGACTTCCAAGCAACTAGTAAACCACTTGAGGCACCTTCAGAAGGGACAAACAGGAAGCTATCAAAACTGACTAGTAGAATTTTCCTGATAAAATCTGAATCAAAGTAGTCCTTTTTGGTTCTCTAAAAACAAACCACCTCACAGCTGGCCTCTACCACTTTATTTCTAGCAAAATCCCATTTTCTAGTGGCATTCATGCCCCTCAAATTCTAGCACAGCACATTCTAGGATTTATATAAATTGGCACTCTGAAAGCTCTAGTTTGGTTTTGGTGAATTGATGAAACCCTAAATGCTAACCTAGGTTATCAAAGTGATTATGAAATAGGTAGCACTACTCCAAGTGGTGAAGCAAATGAAGATCATAACATGACGATGGTAATTCTATGGTGATGATCAAGTGATTGGACTTGGAAAAGAAGAAAAAAACAAAAGGCTCAAGGCAAAGGTATAAGTGGTAGGAGCCTTTTCGTTTCGGTGATCAAGACACTTAGCGAGTGTGATCATATTTAGGTTCGATAACCAAACTCATATCGAAATGCGGTTATCAAAGTGCCACTAGATGCTCTAACTCATTGCATATGCATTTAGGATCTAGTGGAGTGCTAACACCCTTAAAAATATTTGTGAAAATATGCTAACATATGTGCACAAGGTGATACACTTGGTGGTTGGCACATTTGAGCAAGGGTAAGAAACTTCACCGGCGGAGTGTCCACCCGTAGAGTGTGGACAGTCCGACGGTGCTACCGGCGCCCTGTACAGAAAAGATAGGATTTCACAGAGTGCACCGGACGCTGGCTTCAACTGGACCGGTGCGTCCGGTCAGTGAAAGCAGTGAAGACGCTGGCGTCGGTCTTAGACTGGACGCTGGGTCACTTCGTGACTGGACGCTGACCGGGTGCGTCCGGTCTTGCTGACGTGGCAGCGCATAGAGAAGAGGGTGATTGACCGGACGCTGGGTGAGTCCGGTCAGGGGTGACTGAACGCGTCCGGTCACGAATTTCCACCTTTGGAAGCTTACTGGAAACGACCGGACGCTGACCGGGTGCGTCCGGTCTTGCTGATGTGGCAGCGCATAGAGAAGAGGGTGATTGACCGGACGCTGGGGTCCTACGTCCGATCACTTTGAGCAGCGCGTCCGGTCACTACTTAAATGTACTGATGACCGTTGAGATCAGGCGATCAGCGTTTGAAGCCGATGACATGTGGCAAGCATCGGGCGACCGGACGCTGGGGTCCTGCGTCCGGTCGATCTGATCGGAGCGTCCGATCACCCCGAGCAGTGCCCAGTGAAGGGGTATAACGACTCTATTTCGTGGGGGCTTCTATTTAAGCCCCATGATCGGCTCAAGCTCACTCTCTTGGCCATTTGCATTGATATAGCAACCTTGTGAGCTTAGTCAAAGCCCTCCCACTCATCTCCATCATAGATTCAACATCTTTGTGAGCTTGAGAGTGAATCCAAGTGCATTGCTTGAGTATTTGCATCTAGAGACACTTGGTGTTCGTGTTTCGCTGTGAGATTCACTTGTTACTCTTGGTGGTTGCCGCCACCTAGATGCCTTGGAGCAGCGAGGATCGTCGAGCGGAGGTTGGTGATTGTCTCCGGTTCCGATCGTGGTGATTGTGAGGGGTTCTTGACCTTTCTCCGGCGCAGAGCCAAAAGGTACTATAGTGAATTGCTCGTGGCTTGTGTGATCCTCATCTTGTGTTGGTTGTGCGGCACCCTATTGAGGGTTTGACGTGTGATGCCAATTAGCGCGTGAACCTCCAAGTGAGTGAATCGCCACAACAAGGAGTAGCTTGCCGGCAAACAAGTGAACCTCGGTAAAAAATCATTGTGTCAACATTTGATTCCGAGGTGATTGATCTTCATTGATATTGATTCTTGTGATTGATTGGTTCATTCCTCGACTAGGGGGTATAACCATCTTGCTCTCTCTCTTTACATTACTGTAAACTAGTTATCAGGCTCTTTAGTGTAGCTAGTTGTGAGAGCTTATTAGTTTGGTTAGTGTAGCTCTTTAGTTAGCTTTTGAGAGCACACTAACTTAGTGTAGTGACATAGCCATTGTGTGTTTAGAAACTATAGAAACTAGAATTATGGTAGGTGGCTTGCATTTTTAGTAGGCTAGCGCAACACTTGCTTCGCCTCATAATTGTCTAACCGGTTTGTTAAGTGTTGTTGTAGATATTTTAATAGGCTATTCACCCCCTCTAGCCATTAGGACTTTCACACTCATAATTAAACAATAAGATAACTGGTAATCCCTTAAACTTCATATGGTTCAACTTAGTGACCACTGACTGACATGTCTGCCCTGTTTCAAACATCTTACAAGTCTCTTGCCTAATACAGACTACTGATAAAAGAAACTGAGATTGACTGGGATTTACCATCCTACAGATGACGCTATAGGGGAGATTAGATAAAACAAAATCTGTTCTGAACATCTTCGTCATCTTCAGAATCATGGTGATCCTGATGCTTCTCCAACAAATTGAGAAGAGCTTGAGTTCCTTCTTCTGCAACCTGTTCTCCTCCAGGGATGTTGCTAGATTCACCATCTTCAGGCTGTTCCTGACAATTCTTGCTCTGGCTACTGGATGAGTCTTCTTTCTCTTTGTCTCAGTCTCAACCATTGCTGGGCTCTTTGTACCAGCTCTCTTTTTTTATGTAGGAGAGGTGGAGTCCACCATTTCCACTGCGTGTTCCTCCTGCTTTCCTTTTTCCAGATTCTGGTTTTTATCATCTTCTGCTGGAGAGAGGAACAAAATTTAGTGTAGTGTGGACAATGATGGTCCCCAACAAAATTCAGCATTAATGAGATTTGCTGCCATTGTTCATAACCAGGTAGAAGCAACTAAATAGTCTTGTGGGTTGATCCAATGACCCTTGATCATGATCCACTGAAGACATAATAAATTCATGAACTAAATTTTGACAGATTCGTATGAAACAAACGCTTTGCTCACTGAAGCATGAAAAGTAGGCATACTCATATCTCCATAGCTGAAACGCAAAGCCAAGGAGCTTGTCACTACGTTTTGAAGAGAAAAGTTCTAATCTTGAACTATGATTGGGTTTCCTGTCAGCATCTTATCATGAGTGAAATTTCCATGTCATCCTCTAATGCTAATGGACAATTTCACACCAGGGAACCAAATAATTGCAAACATCGGACCTCAATCAATCCACAAAGAAACTTCCACATTCAGAAATCCATGCACACACCGAAAGAAAAAAAATGAAGAAAGAACAAAGAAGATTCTATTCACCTTGATCCATTTCTTGTTTAGCATTTACTAGCATAATAGTACGGTATATAAGCCTACAATTTAAATAGCCCGGCAAACGAAATTGTTCTCGATTTATAGTCATGTTGTTTGCTGCTTGATGGCGGGTTCATAATTATGCACGTCACGAGGCACAACTGAGACACCATCACACTACGCATCACCCATCGTTGGTCGATTGTCGACGGGATGCACGGGGCCAAATCCTTTCGCGATCCCAAGGGTCCAGTTGTCCGGGGCCCTAGTCCGACGAGTCAAATCTTTCTTTCGAGTCACTTGCGTTGGCCTACACGATCTTTGTTTTTATCTTTTGATTTTTTTGGCAATGCCAGTCTCAGCGAAAGTTTCACTTAGGTTTTATTTGTATTAAATAGGTTGTCATATAGATATTTTTATGACATAATAGTGTATTTAAGAAGATAGAGAAGAAATAAAACTCTTTCGACACGATTACCAACTCTCTAAGAGTCTTCAAATTTAATACCTATGAAACCATACAATGAAACTCTCCATTGTCAATGGGTGTTTCATTCAAATTTTATTTCATTTCATATAACATGACAGTCTTGAAAATAACACCGTAAGACTGAAACTAACTGACCTAAGCGAACATGATTCTTATTTGGTCTTATTTCATTTCTCCATCCCAACTCGCAAGCACCGAGCAGCTACCCGCCTTTGACCCTTCAAGTGCACGGTCTGCGTTTCTTCTCACTCCGAAGGAGACTGATGTCAGAAAATTTTGACGCGATATTCCCTCACTTTTCACACTGACGTGCCGTGAAGTATAGAACAGAAAATGATCTGGAAAAACTCCAAAACATTTATTGCGGACTCATCCGCAAACCTTTTTCTTCTGTCGGAACGGGCTGGATCGGCGACGTCATTCCGGACCCGCCAAGCAGTGTCTTGGCTAGGCACGTGAGGCCGTGCCGTGTGGTCGACGCGAACGGTACCTTTCCGTTACCCCCTCCACGTCACGGGAGCGCATCGCGGCCGCCCGTTCCAGATCGCACGGGCCGCGGCGCCATCCAAACCCGCGCGGCCCCACCTTCAGCAAGAGGCTCGCGCCGTGTCCCCGTCCCCAGCTCCGCCTCCCTTAAAACCCCACCGCAGTTCCCGTCCTCATCTCTCTCTCTCTCCTCTCATCTCCTCCTCTCCTCCGCCTAGGCGTTCACGCCGTCGCTAGCGCCTGCCGCGGCGAAGCTTCTGCCCTCCCCGGCGTCGGGCTCTGGTCGTCGTCGGCCAGGTAAATCTGCCCGCTCCTTCTCCTTACCCCTCCTCACGGTGTGGATCTGGGCTCTCGACGGGTTTCAGATTCAGAGGGTGTGTAAGTAAGATTGCTGAGATCCGTGGCGGTTTCTGATGGGTACGAGGATGGGCGGATGGCTTCGATGTTTAGGGGCTTGGATTCGTGCTTTATTTTTAGGGATGGTTGGTTTCGCCCGTGGGATCGAGCAAAACCGATGCAACAGAGGTGACGGTCGTTTTGTCATGCTAAGATAAGAATCAGCTAAATTGTTTGGATCCGAGCTAATTGGATCTGAGCTAATTGGTTAGTAATGATCGCGTATTTGCCACGGCATGTTCATCCATTCGTGCAGTTTGTTGGGTAGGCACGGAAATTATATTATTATAGAGTAGATATTTGCAGATGGTCTGCATCCTTTTCTAAGCTTGTGTGGCTTGGGTTTACCCAGCACTTTACGCTGTCAGACAAAACTTGATGCACAGGACAAATATTGTTTTGCTTTCTGAGCATTCTGTTCTACTACAAACTGAACACATGTCCTATCTGTGCCTTCTCGAGTAGATTGGATAGGTTCATTTATATTACGGTAAAACTGGTTCATCTTAGTAAACTTGTTACCCATAATAGACTGTATGGTCATATTAATCATTGTAGCATGAAAACTTGGTCATTGTACTATGCAAAACGTTTACCAACTTCTCTTTTCCTGATTACAGGAAGATGGCTGGCGGCTTCAGGGTACTGCATCTGGTCAGGCCCTTTCTGGCTTTCTTGCCAGAGGTGCAGAGCGCTGATAGGAAGATACCATTCAGAGAAAAAGTTATCTACACCGTCATTTCTCTCTTCATTTTCCTGGTGTGCAGCCAGCTCCCACTCTATGGCATTCATTCGACTACTGGAGCTGATCCTTTCTACTGGATGCGTGTTATCCTCGCATCAAACCGTGGGACTGTGATGGAGTTGGGTATTACTCCAATTGTGACCTCTGGGATGGTAATGCAACTTCTTGTTGGATCGAAGATCATTGAAGTTGATAACAGTGTGAGAGAGGATCGTGCTCTGCTGTAAGTGTCGTCTTACTAAAAATGATGTAACCTTCAATTTCTCACATTTGAAGGGCGGGCCTGGTGCAAGCGGTAGAGTCTTTCCGCATGTGACTGGAAGGTCCCGGGTTCGAGTCGTGGTCTCCTCGCATTGCACAGGCGAGGGTAAGGCTTGCCACTGACACCCTTCCCCAGACCCCGCACAGAGCGGGAGCTCTCTGCACTGGTTACGCCCTTCAATTTCTCACATTTATCACAATTCTAATTGTTGGTGGTTATTTCGTCCGTAGTCTTTCTGTAGCATTTCTCTATCATAGTCTGCCAAAGTAGATTGTAAACCTTCTAATTTGTATTTGTTATATATATTTCTTTATTAACTCAGGAATGGTGCACAAAAGTTACTTGGTATCCTGATCACTATTGGGGAAGCAGTGGCATATGTCCTGTCTGGAATGTATGGCAGTGTAAGCCAACTTGGAACAGGGAATGCTATTCTCATTATACTTCAGCTTTTCTTTGCTGGCATCATTGTCATCTGTCTGGATGAACTTCTCCAGAAAGGTTATGGTTTGGGATCTGGCATTTCTCTGTTCATTGCTACCAATATCTGGTAAGCACATTGGACTTGATCCTTTTATTGATGTGCTGTTCTGTTGCACTTAAGCTTATAATATGACTGCTTTCATGTAGCGAGAATATCATCTGGAAGGCATTTAGCCCCACAACCATCAACAGTGGCCGTGGTGCTGAATTTGAAGGGGCTGTCATTGCACTGTTCCATCTGTTGATTACGAGAACTGATAAAGTCCGTGCTCTTCGCGAGGCTTTCTACCGCCAGAACCTTCCAAATGTGACCAATTTGCTTGCCACTGTCTTGGTCTTCCTCATAGTCATCTATTTCCAAGGCTTCCGTGTCGTGCTTCCAGTGAGATCAAAGAATGCTCGTGGGCAGCAAGGATCATATCCAATTAAGCTGTTCTACACTTCAAACATGCCCATCATTCTGCACTCTGCACTGATTACCAACCTCTATTTCATATCCCAGGTACACACCTCATTTCCAATGCTGTAGTAAGTTATATCTTTTGTATGTGTAAGTGCTAATGTATTTTATTTCTATCACAGCTTCTCTACAGGAAGTACAGTGGAAATTTCCTTGTTAACCTTCTTGGGAAGTGGAAGGAGTCTGAGTACTCTGGCCATTCTGTTCCTGTTGGTGGTCTTGCTTACTATGTAACTGCCCCATCAAGGTGAAAATCAGTTCCTTCAATGGGGAGGCCTTTTTTGTCATGATGATCGTTTTTGTTATTCCAGAAATAATTGATCGTTCTTTTCACATTGGAAACAATGCAGTTTGGCTGATGTCCTTGCAAATCCATTCCATGCACTGTTTTATGTGGTCTTCATGCTGTCAGCTTGCGCTCTGTTCTCAAAGACGTGGATTGAAGTTTCTGGTTCATCAGCAAAGGATGTTGCTAAGCAGCTCAAGGTACAAACAATTATACGCATCTTTTTATGTAAAATTTCATCTGCCAGGCTGAGGTAGTTTTATCATAATTTGTTGTCTATATTCAAAACATTATTATGATTGATAAATTTAGATGCCAGTATGAATACACTAATAGCATCACTACGAACAACACATTAACATTTGATGTTTCAGTGTCAGATCTTTGCGTGTTTTGTATATGATACTGTACTACATTTTCTGGTTCTTGAATCAGTGTACTATTATGAAACCTGAGATGGAAGAACATGTTCTTGGTTGGGAGGAACACACATAATCTTTCTAATGGGATATGGTATATCTTAATGAATTTCCACATGCCTATCAGTTGAAGATTTGGTGTGGAGCAGTTTGCTTAATGTGTTGAGCTACTGTTTATATTTGCCTCTCTTATATGCAAACTCACTACTACAACAATTACCTGTGATCTTCTGACACTGGATATTCTACAGGAACAACAAATGGTGATGCCAGGCCATCGTGAGTCAAACTTGCAGAAGGAACTGAACCGTTACATCCCCACTGCTGCTGCATTTGGTGGCGTATGCATCGGTGCATTGACTGTCCTGGCTGATTTCATGGGTGCGATTGGTTCAGGAACTGGTATTCTGCTCGCTGTGACAATCATATACCAATACTTCGAAACCTTCGAGAAGGAAAGGGCGACGGAGCTTGGTTTCTTTGGTTTTTGATTAGTAGCTGTGGAACCTTGACTTGGCTATAGCAGAATTTTCTTGTAAGTCGCTGTAGTGCTTAGCCAGTTGTAACTTAAAGAGTTCTGTTTAGGTTGCCTTCTTGCGGCCACAATCATGTAGCAGAATCTGCGTGTGTTTCAGGTTAGTGTGGGGGTATGTGCATCTGTCCAAAGAAGCGTGCTCAACCATCCACAATCAGTCATCTGCAGTCTACAGTTTGCTCATAGGTTACCCTGGCAACTGGATGTTTTGTGATCAATTTCAGTTACTTTTGAACTGAGCATGTTCTTATTTTCACTTTCTGTTTTGGTCTGTTATTACTAATTTCTCAGAACTATAGATGCTCACAGGTGCTTTATTTCAATGTCTCTATTTTATGATGAGACATGATTATCTCTTATTGCTTGTTTGGTAATCCTGTTGCTGAAACAATGGGCGAAGAAGGGTATTTTTTGATACATTGCGTGTGGCAAGTATATATATTTTTCTAGAGTTCCAGGGGTCAGCCTTCGGTCATATCGTATCTCGGCGCCTCCCTTGACATGGTATAATGTATCTAAACAATTTAAAGATTAGTAGTGTCCCAAACCCTGGTCCACCTGAATTCCATTGTGATCAGGATGTGCAAGCCAGAACGTTGTTGAAGCAAACATATAGGTAGTGGTAGCTTAATCACTAAATCAAAGAAGCCAAAGGTTTCGAGAATAACTCTGTTGTTAATTTGGCCACCATCTACGTTATGCTTTTCCTTTTATCAACGCTAGCTACTTTTCTTTGGCTCTGGCCTCTGGGGCAACGTTTGTTTCAGCAGCACGTCTTTTCTCACTCCTTCCACCTGCATTGAGACCTGTGCTATAATTGTAACAGTAAAAAGGAGACGTGGTAAATGCACTTGTTCCAAAAATTGGGTTAACATACAGGGCTCCTCCATACGACCGCGGCGTCCCTCCCCTCCCTACACACCAGTCAGTCAATACCCCTCACAGCCTCACTGACGGACAAACTTGCCCGAGAGCAATGCGGCCCGGCGACGTGCCTACAGGCGGCTACTATGGCGGGGGAGTAGCAACAGTGTACTGTGTCCCGTAGGTTTCTAGCGGCGGAGGCGAGGAGACAAGCCCTGCGCCGTCGGTCGCCGTCGCGGCATCCTCCTCCCGTCCTCCGCCTTCTCAACAGGCCGAGGTAAAGCTTCCAGAATGGCGGTAAGCTTCCTGCCTTTCTCTATGTATTTAAAATATAGGTCTGTTTTCTCTTTCCTTCGAGAATGGCGTAGCAAGATTGTATCTTTTGTCTTCAATGGGGCTTCAGATTTGTACTTATGATTTTGCAAGGTTGTCGCTGCGTGGCTCTTGTTCTTGTTCTCTCCATTTGCGTTTTGTTTCTTGGCACTAAAAACTTTAGATCCGTGTGCCGGATCAGAGTTACATATGGTTTTAGCTTTCGGATGGGGTACTCACATTGCTATTGGTTTTGGTCCAATTGTTACTTGAGGTATACCTGAAGCGTGATGAACTCTTGTCTCACAGGACGGGGTCGGTGGCAGCGACGACGGAGACAAGTCCGTGTGGGACAGTGAAGGCGAGGTGGCGAGGAGCCTCGACGGCGCTGTCTCGCCAATTGCGACCTCGAGGAACAAGCTAAAAGGTGCTCCTGGCCCGTCCATGCTGGTAAGGCAGCTAAGTGATAGGTACCCACGCGAACGCGTAGCTAACTCGAGGAACATTGATTATTCGTTGTTGTTCGTCTCATGTTAGTATTTACCTTATTGTGCTTATGACCCTAATGTGATGTCTGCTTGTGGAATTGTGTGGAAGCATGGTGATGGAAAGGTCAATGGAGCAGGGCCATCTGCCTCTTTGGTGGAGGACTTCGTAGGGATGGGTCTCATTAAGGAGAATGGTATGTAGTAACCGATTTCCCCTCCTGTTTCTTTAGGCTGTGACTGTTTTTTAATTATTCATACTTATTTTGACGACTGATTTTGTTTTCAGGAGATGGTGGTGCAGAGTCATTACTCGAGCTTCTTCTGGCCTACAAGGTACTCTCGCCAGTTTGCCTCTGATGGATAAGTCATGTGTGGCTGGTCTTTGTGGGGCTGTTGTTGCTCACATGGTCCTTGTGGCTGTTTTTCTGTTTTTAGGACAGCATCTTAGACTAGAGGACAGCATCTTAGAGGACAGCATCTTAGACTAGAGGACATCATCTTAGCTAGGACAGCATATTAGCATCTTAGACTAGCATCTTAGACTAGCATCTTGGCATATGCTTGGCTGGCTAGCAGCCTATAAATATGTAACCCCAACCCCTCAGGTTGGTATGACATTTGTGTGAGCTTGTGTGAGAAATAGACAAGAAAATTGCCCCAACTCCTAGTGTCATCCTCTCTCGATGAGAGTAAGAATTCTCCTATTACCAAGAGTGAGAATTCAGCGACTAACAACCTCCTTTTATTGATCATTCGTTTTTATCCTCTTATTGGATGGTGGGAAAGATATATTCTATTTCGCAAAAGTGATATTGTGAAATGCAGGCGATAGGCAATGACCCTTCATTGGATAACTCCTCTGCTTCTGTTTGTGGCCCCCGGACCATTGGTGATGACAAAGACATTCTTGCGAATTGGGATGCACATGATGCTAGTACGAGCAGCGACAGGGATCATATATCTGATGATTCTAGTGATGAGGTACTTTCAAGCTCAACAGCCCTCCTCCCTGTGACTACAGAAACTTTCACTGTACTTGAGGATTCATGGTAACCATGCCCTAATTTTGTACTTGTTTCATGTTAACCATGCCCTGCATTTTCGGTACTGCACAAATCGATTACTTGGCCCAAATTGTAGGGTCATGTATCGCTGCCATTCCCCTTTTTTTTTTTTTCAAAGAAACAGGTATTGCCTACATGGATATATAGCTGTAACAGAAATTGGATGTGCTTTATTTCCGTTTTTTCTTTTTCTTTTTTATTTTGAGGGTCTGTTGTTTTAGGCAAACTTTCATATTTCCATATGATTATTAAGCTTGCTAATCCAGATATTGATTCCATGCCTCTTTCATCTTGACCTTTAGTTTTTACCTACGATAATTGTCTGGTGCAACCTGCAACGGCATTCATAGTTCTATCTACCAACGAATTTGTCTTGTATTATCCAATGTTTTACTTTGCTATTTTTTCTATTGAATATATGTACAAGCAGGTTACAACTAGGTTGGAGTTGTAATTGATGGTTAGGGATAGAGTTTGGGTTGTGCTATAAATATAAGGGCATCACTATTGTGATATGGATAGAGTTTGGTGGCTGGTGTGGGCGGCAGTGGCGGTGGCAGTTTTACTGCCTTCATGCAGTCTGCTGCGAGTGGCTGTGGTGGGATGAGCATCCGTAGTCATCACCCTAGTGATGTAGGCCACTTTGGCTGAACATAGTCAACAAATATTGCGCCTTGACATCATTCTCTTATGTGGTTCTTGAGATAAGAGCATGGTGTTTGTACTTTGTGTGCTTCCGTGCTCATCAATTTGAGGCTGTTGACGTGTTGATATTATTGATTGTTTTTTTACAGACTTGTGTATCTAGAGTTGCATGCAGCTAACCGGTTGAATTAAACAAATTGATACCTAGGTACTAAAATTTTGTATTTCCTAGTTATAGTAGCCCTCGGTACCTTCCAAGGACTGTTAAAATGTTGTTCCATAGAAGTCCTGGTTCCATCTATTTGTATAATCTCAGTGCTTTCTAATATGGTTTCCTGTGCTTTTATGCAGGATTTCCTACAAGGCTTGTCACAGAAGGACGAAAAAATTGAGTCCTTAGTGAGAATGGGCTTTCCTAAAGATGAAGCAGAAATGGCTATTGTCAGATGTGGTATGCTCTCTATTGAAGTTTCTACAAATGTCTTTTTGGTCATGAGTAGCTATTAGCTCCTTTCTGTTGTTTATACAGGCAATGGTATGGTATTTTACATTTTAATCACCTTATTTCACCCACCTCGTTATGCATCTTTGCTTACAGTTACAGTACCCAGTTATATATACTCCTCAGCAAAATAAGTTAGTTTTGTAGCGAGAGCACTAAGGGTATCAGTCACTCGCTATCAAATAAAAATATTTTTTGTTTCCTGTAAGCAGACATATATCTTGCAGACTCATACTGTCTTATTTCTGAGTTACATCTACCTTCAGAAATTGTTCCATAACTTTCTAGTTAGACACACTCCACATGCCTTAATTCACTGATTCTTTCTACTTTGGTTTAAAACTACAAGGTCAGGATGCACCTATGTCTGTTTTGGTTGATTTAATCTATAGTTCAGAAGCTTCAGAAGATGGTTACTATGGCAATTTCTCTGACCATGAGGTAAGTGTTAGTATATATGTCTATTTCGTTTACCAAAAAAAAAATGTTTGGTTCCTTAAATTGGATGGACTGAAACTAGAACTGTGTTTTGTAATTCTACAGGATGATTATTTTGGAGGAAGAAAGGAAAAGAGAAAGAGATCTGAAGATGCAGAACAAGGTAGTAGAGGACCCTTAGATGGTAGCCATGATGAGCCGATGCCTCTCCCAAACCCAATGGTTGGGTTTAACCTGCCAAATGTGAGCTTAAGATCAGTGGACAGATCTCTACCCTCAAAGGCTATTGTGCCACCTTTCTTCTACTATGAGAATGTAGCCATTGCTCCAAAGGGTGTCTGGATGACGATATCATGGTTCTTATATGACATCCAGCCTGAGTTTGTGGATTCAAGGTTCTTATGTGCTGCTGCCAGGAAAAGAGGTTACATACATAACTTGCCAATTAAGAACAGGTCACCTCTCCTTCCCTTACCCCCAAAGACAATATTTGAGGCCTTCCCCCATACTAAAAAGTGGTGGCCCTCATGGGACCCTAGAAAACAGTTCAACTGCCTCCTGACCAATATGGCTAAACCTAAGTTGACGGAACAGATTCACCATGCTCTTGCAAAATGTAAAGATCCACCACCTCGACTTGTTCAGAAGTATGTCTTGGAAACCTGCAGGACGGCGAACTTGGTATGGGTTGGTCTGAACAAGGTTGCTCATCTAGAGCCTGATGAGATGGAATTCCTGCTTGGTTTCCCCAAAGACCACACCAGGGGAATCGGCAGGACTGAGAGGTTCAAGTCTTTGGGCAATTCATTCCATGTCGACACCTTCGCATACCATCTCTCAGCACTTCGGGACATGTTTCCACATGGCATGAATGTCCTTTCCTTGTTCTCTGGCATTGGAGGAGCAGAGGTAGCTCTCCACAGGCTCGGCATACACATGAAGACGGTCATTTCGGTGGAGATATCTGAGGTGAACAGGTTCATCTTGAGGACTTGGTGGAATCAGACCCAAACAGGCACTTTGATAGAGATCGCCGATGTTCAGAGCCTGACTACCGAGAGGCTCGAGTCATGCATCAGGAGGATTGGTGGTTTTGACCTGGTGATTGGGGGCAGCCCCTGCAACAATCTTGCTGGGCGCAATCAATTCCACCGTGATGGCTTGGAGGGCGAGCAGTCGTCCCTCTTCTACCACTATTACAGGATCTTGGACACGGTGAAGTCCATCATGGGCAGAATGTAGAAGATTATTGCAGCCTACCATGGAACTGAACTGATTTTTTTTTCTCAAACACCATGGAACTGAACTGATATGTCACTGCTGCTGAATTTTGTGGGGGTATGCGTTGGGGCAATGACTGCCCAGTTCCCGATTTCATGGGAGCGCCTGGTTTGGCGACCATTACCATCAGTAGCGGCAGAAGAGTGCCTTGGCTGTGGCTGAATCTTCTGCCAGTCACAATACTTTATTTCGTTTGATTATATCCATGCTCTGTGACGGGCGGTGCTTGACCTGATTTGTGATAATCTGTCCAGTAAGTTCTGATTGGGTTGTCGATTGAGATACCTTTAAGCTTCTTTACACCAAAATTTGAAAGAAGGATTGCAGGAACTCGAAAGCTCCCAAAATCATGTCATCAAGGAATCGGTTGCATAAAGGTCGGTATCAGCTGATTCGAATGTAGCACTGGAATCGGCTCTCTTATGATAGCGCCAGCAGATAACTATAATAGCTGCAATCGGTGCGAGGAAAAACATGTTGGACTCTAAAAACGGGAAAAAATTATGGTCCAAGTTATTTTAAATTAGGAATGTTTTCTCTTGGACCAAAAATTATAATGAGTCGTGCTTAAGTAGGATTCATACGTAGGTTCTGGGTATAAATATTGGACCCCGGCTATTGTAAATGACACACAATCAATCAAATACAAGTTACTTACTTTTTCGGCTCCGGCCACCCCTTAGGAGTAGGAGTAGAGTACATCTCGGCGAGTTCTTCAGCGAGCAGGGCTGCATTGGTCCGGCTGACCTCCGGCTTGTCTGTAAGTACTGTCATGGCTTATACTTTCGTTCGTACGGCTGCATCGATCCGGTTGACCTCCACTGCGACTCGGTATAAGTTAGTTATCGACTCTTGTCTAGTTCAAATACGGCTGTATCGATCCGGTCGACCTCCACTGCTCGAACTAGATTAAGGTCAAGTTATCGGCTCTATCTAAGGGCGGCGTCCTTCGGATAGATTCATTAAGTTACCGATATTGCTTATTGCTTCTATTATTTATTTAAGGGGCTATTGCGTTCTTGCCCCTACTTTGACGTCCAGTTGTGATTTTACCCCTGCTTTTGTCATCATTGTGATTTTACCCCTGTTTTTTGAAAACGAAGCTTAAGTTTACCCATATTCCGTGAACAGCAGGTAATGGTGTCAAATGGGCTCAGTAAGGACAAGTTTGCCCATGCGAAATTGCCCCTACTTATCTGAATCCGTAGTACGCGTAGCATTTTACTGCGCCACAATGGCTGACGCGTTGGTCAGGTCTATGGGGCTTGATTGCCAGCACTGTTTCGTGAGCCGATCTCGTGGACTCCTCTCTCTGTCTCTGTATTTTAGTGGACCGTGTCCACATAGAGGAGGGGGATGGTCACTGCCATGTGGGCCCCAAGGGCGAGGTGGCGCCTCCCCGTTGGCCCAAACGACGTGGCCTAGACACGGCTTTGGATGCCGCGGCCTCTGTGTCGGTCGTCCCCGTCCTTCATCCGTGAGAAACAGAGGGAGAGCGAAAGAGAGAGGGAGGGAGAGAGAGGAGGAGGAAGGGGCAAGGCCGAGTCAGGGCAGCAGTAGAGAGAGGGAGGGGCATCCCGTCAGTGACAGCAAGGACAAGGGAGCGGCGTAGGGGAGAGGAAGAGCGCGGCGACGGCGGCGGCTTTGGGGGCGGAGAAGGAGGGGCGAAACAGGCGAGGTGGGGCGTGTGGCATCGGCGCAGCGTGCTGCGTGGTAAAGCGAGAGCGAGGCGGCGGTGGTGCGGTGGCGGCGGAGCAAGGTGAGGGCAGCGGCGGTGCTTCCTGCGGTGGCGCAGAGCAAGGCAAGGGAGGGAGAGGAAGCAGAGGAGGGAGAGCAGGGCACTACGACGGCGGCGGCCTCGACGCGATGGCGGTTTCGCGGCGCTCCGACGGCTTCGGCATCCACGGCCTCGGCTCGAGGTGCTCCTGCGAAGGTGGGGCTCGGTGCTCCTATGCTTGCCTCAGCGACGGCCACGACCGGCCTTTTATAGGCGCGCGGCCACGAGGGACCGTTGAGAGCCGGTGAAGCTGCCCCCACTGCGGCGTGGGCGTGGACGGCCAGTAGAAGAGCGCTAGGCCCTGCCCGCCCGACGAACGGGGCCTGGCCGCTCAGGGCCACGCCCGTGCCCTCATCACGCGGCGCAAGGAGCCACCCAGCCGCACCCCACGCCCACGCCTTGGCCGCCCGACGCCCGAGCGCCCGCCCGCTCGATGAACGGGGCCTGGCCGCTCAGGGCCACGCCCATGCCCTCATCGCGCAGCGTAAGGAGCCGCCCAGTTGCACCCCACGCCCATGCCGCCCAGCCGCACCCCACACCCATGCCGCTGCTAGGGTTTTAGAGGATTGACGTGAGGAGAATTAGAGATAGAGAGGATACGGTAGAGGATGGGGGATTGGGGACGGTACGAGTGGATAAGGGGTATTGTTGTCCTTTGATCTTACTGTGAAGGGTTTTGTTGTTTTTTAATTTTTTTTATTCCAGATACAACTAACATAGTTAAAAGTAAGGGTAAATTGAGCCTTAGTAGTTACAAAGCAGGGGTAAAATCACAACGATGACAAAAACGAGGGTAAAATCACAATTGGACATCAAAGTAGGGCAAGAACACAATATTCCCTTTATTTAATTACAGCAATATCACTTTGCCCGATTGGAATTGATCTAGATCGACTTTGTATCCTGTTTAACCTATCGTTTATTAATTTAAACTGATCTAATCTGCACCTTAAACGATGAGTTATGTTTTATCGGCTGTTTTATGTCAATCTTGATCGTGCATAGTGTGCGGTTAAGGCATGCCTAGTCTTGAATAGATCTATCGGCTAACGAAAACCATTCCATGGCCCGTTATCACGGCCTGTGTGATTCTGCCTCACACCCCACTGCTAGCACCGTGGAGCGGGTATCGTTATTTGGTAGATCTGTTCCTGATAGGGCATGACCTTAATTGTGCGCTATGCCTGAATCGCCTGTTGTAGCCGATATCGAGTGTTTTCACGTATACAGTTCACGCCATGAGACCGTTGAAGTAAGGGTAGGTTGAAAGATATATTAGCCTCATGATCTTATTATTGTATTACGACCTGCATGATTCTGCCTCATGCCCCATTGATATTAGTAATAAGTTAGGATCGTCGAATTTATTGTTGTTTCTACGGCCTGCATGATTCTGCCTCATGCTCCACTGGTCATAGCGATAAATGAGATCTAATATGTTCATTAGATTTATCTCTATTAAATGGTTAAATGATGATGAGCTATTTCTTTTATATAAAAATGGATTCGGTTACTTGCAGTCATTGGCTTAGCATAAACTGATTAGTGTTGACATCCTATTGCCATTGACTAATATTTGTCTAAATAACGATATTCATCCTGAATGATAACCAATTTTTCTTCTATAATGTCATGAGCTTTAACTGATTTATTCTTATGAGTACGCTGGAATCGGCTATTTAGTCGATCTTCTTCCACATCGGCTCTCAGAGCCGCATATTCGAAACTATCTGGGCACAGTTCGGCATGTTCTACCTTAAATTACTGATAAACTTTCTCTCCTTGTCAATTGCAGGGTCAAATTGACTGACATGTCTCGAGAGGAGTACGTAGGATCGATCATCCTTGCGTGGAAGCTAGGCGGATCTCCAGCTCCATCGAGCAGAACCTTCCGGTTTGCTCATGTGCCCGGCACGGGATGAATTTTCGTGCCGACACACGTTCTAGCACGCTCGGTGGGACCCCACAATCGTCACGACGGCTCACAACAACAACGACATCCTTATGGCACCTTATGAAGACCCACTTGATGGAGATAAAGATGTCATCAATAAAGTATAGAAGAATTTCAGAACAAGTGTTTGTTGTCCTACACCAAAACACGTGACAATATAATTGTTCAGAAATATCCACTACCAAAAGTTCTGCTGCATCGGCAGACTGATGCAGATGAGACTGAAGACAGGTGTTTCTTCACGGAAGCTATAAACAAATCTGTTCATGATGCCATATCGAACCATAATGAAATTTTTTTGAACGCATTCCACAACACCATGAAGGAGGTGTTTCATGGGTTTCCAGTTGATCAGGCTGGGCCGGCTTATTACAACATTCCACATCCGTTGACTTAGGGAACCAATCAAGCCGATACTAGCTATCAAGAAGCAGCACCAGCCGGTAATGATGATGTCCAGGCAGTTCAGAGTTCATCTGAGCAAGCTTAAGGTGCTACTACGAATCAGATATAGTATAATCCTGGATCGTCAGTGCAGCATGTGCAACAGCCGATGGGGTAAGATCAAAACTAGATGATTAATTTTGGCACATTAGGCCACATATCGTCATCGGCTCAAAAAATAGCACCATCAATTTAAAGGATCTATAGGGATATAGATCCTAATGTCTATAACCAGAGACTTCAAGCAGCAAACCAGCAGAGGACCTAGCAGATAGAGATTCCAGAGGGGTATCATTATGGCACAGATTATAACACCCTTCACATGATTCCGAATCCAGGGTATCAAGGCACATGGGATTTCAATCCACAGATGGGTCAGCAGGTGTAGAGAAATCCAAATTCAAATGCTGATGAGTTGTTGCTGAGAGTGACTGAGATGATGAAAAATCAGTTCGGTCTGAAGCCAAAAGGTCTGACCTTCTCATACAAACGCCAATATCTAGAATGGTACGATTTGGTCGCTCTTTCTACAAATGACAGGCTCCTAGAGTTTGCCAAGTTCACTAGCCAAGACAGCACAAGCACAATAGAACATGTCAGTCGGTATCTTACACAATTGGGTGAGGCATCCGTTGAAGAGGCTCATCGAGTTCGTTTCTTCTCCCTGTCACTGTCTGGGCCAGTCTTCACTTGGTTTTCATCACTACCAGTTAATTCCATTGCCAATTGGGCTGACCTATAGAAGAAGTTTCATACATATTTTTACACTGGGATAGGAGAAAAGAAGATTACCGATTTGACAACTATAAGGTAGAAAACTAATGAATCAGGCACTGAGTTTCTTCAGAGATTCCGAGAGACCAGAAATTTGTGCTTCTCGTTAAACTTGACTGATGATTAGCTAGCTGCTTTGGCCATTCAAGGAATGTTGCCAACATGGAGAGAGAACCTGCTGGGTCAAGAATTTGATAACTTAGGTCAATTGGCTCAACGAGTGGCAGCGCTCAATAGCTAATTCCAGAGTATGCGTAGAGATATCCGATTTCAGAAAAATACCACAATGACCGAAGCTTATAATCCATATTCAGTCGATGACAGCTATGAAGACGATGAAGAAGAAGAGGTTGCCGCGGTTGAATGGAATTGGGGTAAGAAGACGGTGATGGTGCCAAACCCTTGGGGAAGAGGAGTCGAGGAGAGCTATGACTTTGACGTCACAAAATCAGATGAGCTCTTCGATTTCTTGCTCGAGAAGAGACAAATCAAGTTGTCCAATAATCATGTTATGTTGCCCCTAATCAATTGAAAAATAAGGAGTTCTGCAAGTTTCACAATGCTACATCTCATTCTACTAATGAATGCAGAGTTTTCCGGCAGCATATATAGAGGACTATCCCGCAAGGGAGGCTCAAATTTGATACGCCTCGGAAGATGAAAGTTGACGATAATCCTTTCCCAGGAGATCAAAACATAGTTGATGCTAGGCTGTTCAAAGGAAATACTAAGGTCCTAACATCAGCCAAATCAAGAGAAACTAGAACAGTCGATTCCGAGATGCAAATATCGGCTGACGAATACAGAGAAATTAAAAGATGTCGCGACAAGCAAAAGAGCCAATATGAGCAGGGAGAAACATCAAAAGATGGGGCGACAAAGCCACGGGTTACATCTCAAATTCTATTGAATAAATGGCAGCGGCAGAAGGAAAATGATTATCAGCGTTGGTTAGAGGAGCAATGATACGAGCATCAACATAAAAAAGAGAGGTATGAAAGAAAACAAGCTGAATCACATTGGAATTGTTATTTCTTCAGACATTGCTAGAACGAAGGTTTGAAATTGCCTATCAGAAATAACTGTCCAGAGTGTAGCGAACAATATTGGGAGTTTAGGCAATCTCAAGCCAACCGCCGGTCTATCCATGCTCAAGATGTGTATCGTCATAATAACATAGATCGGCGCTTAAAAAATGAAAGTGTTCATGATCGGCTTAGAAAACGAGTTATTGATCAAAACTGGGCCGATTATGAAAGTAATAAAGAAGAATGTGCTTGGCAGGAACGCCAATGGTGTCTAGAAGGTTTGACAAGAAGTCAAAAACGAAGAGTGCAACGCCTAAGAAACAGAGAACTAGAACAGGCTCAAGCATCCGGTAAACCTCAAATATGGCGTGCTAAGCAAATAGCCGATAGAAGGCAACCATCGGCTAATATTCAAATGGCTTTCCTGTTGCCATCAGAGTTTAGAGCTCCAGCAGATCAAGAAGTTTACTTAGATTTTGATGAATCGGAGTATGAGGAGATAGTTGCCAAGTTGACAGTTATACAACAGGCAATATTTGATAAACCAGTGAAGCATCGGCACTTAAAGGCTTTATATATAAAATGTTTTGTTGATGGAAAGCTGATGAACAAGATGTTGGTGGATGGAGGTGCTTCTATCAATCTTATGCCTTACACCACTTTTCGTAAACTTGGCAAGGGACCAGGAGATCTGATTGAGACTAACATGATGATTAAGGACTTTAGGGGTAATGCATCTAAGACCCAGGGGGCAATGAACGTCGAACTAACAATCGGGAGTAAGACTTTGCTCATCACGTTCTTCGTCATCGATGGAAAAGGGTCATACAGTTTACTCTTTGGTTGTGATTGGATTCATGCAAACTATTATGTGCCATCAACCATGCATCACTGTTTGATTAAATGGCATGGAGATGATGTTGAGCTGGTTCGCGCTGATGAATCTATAAGTGTCGCAACAGCCGATCCAGTCTTTTGGGAACTAGGAGACTTCGAATGCTTTTCTGGCAAGATACGGGAATGAGGCTTCATTAGAATCAATAATGAAAGCCAACAGCCAATCCAAGTAGTCGACTTTAAAAATTTGTCTTAATGGACAATTCAATAGATGGTACATATGGCAAATTAGGACATGGCTTCACGTCGGCCGATGAATTAGAAGAGATAGATATTGGTTCTGGAGATAGACCTAGGCCGACGTATGTGAGTGCCAAGTTGGATCCTGAGTATAAACGAGAGTTAGTTGATTTATTAAAGGAATTTAAAGACTATTTTGCTTGAGAATACTATGAGATGCCTAGTCTAGACCGATCAATTGTTGAACATCGGTTGCCAATCAAACCTAGATATTGACCGTTTAAACAAGCTCCGAGGAGATTTAACCCGAACGTGCTTGATGATATCAAAAAAGGAGACTGAAAGGTTACTGGAAGCAAAGTTTATCCGACCATGCCGATATGCAGAGTGGATATCGAATGTTGTCCCTGTGTATAAGAAGAATGGAAAATTAAGAGTTTGCATTGATTTCAGAGATCTAAACAAGGCTACACCCATGGATGGTTATCTGATGCCAATAGCCGATATGTTGGTAGACGCAGCAGCCGAGCACAAAGTTATTAGCTTCATGGACGGCAATGCGGGATATAATCAAATTTTCATGGCTGAGGAAGACATAGCAAAGACCGCTTTTAGGTGCCCTGGCGCAATCGGTTTATTTGAGTAGGTTGTGATGACCATTGGTCTAAAGAATGCCGGTGCAATTTATCAGAGGGCAATGAATTATATTTTTAATAAGTTGATCAACAGAATTGTTGAAATCTACATTGATGATGTGATGATAAAATCCAAGGGGTACAAGGAGCATCTAGCTGATTTGCGGGAGACTCTGTAATGCACAAGAAAACATGGTCTAAAGATTAATGCTAATAAGTGTGCTTTTGGAGTGTCAGCTGGACAATTCTTGAGTTTCATGGTCCACGAGAGAGGAATCGAAGTTGGTCAAAGAAGCATAAAAGCAATTGATGAGGCAATTCCCCCGACCACTAAAACAGAGTTATAATCTTTGCTTGGTAAGATTAATTTTATCAGAAAATTCATTTTAAATTTGTCAGAAAGAGTTCTGTCGTTTTCTCCCTTGTTGAAGTTGAAAAATGATCAAGAATTCAAGTGGGGTGACATACAACAAAAGGCGTTTGAGGAGATAAAAGAATATATAAAGTATCCACCTGCGCTGGTCCCTCCTCAGCAATGTAAGCCTTTTAAGTTGTACATATCGGCTGATGACAAAACAATTGGATCGGCCTTAATGCAAGAGTTTGAAGAAAAAGAGCGAGTTGTTTTCTATCTGAGTAGAAGACTCTTGGATCCAGAGACAAGATATTCTCCCACCGAAAAGTTATGCTTGTGCTTATATTTCTCTTGCACTAAGTTGCGACACTACTTATTATCGACCGAATGTATGGTTGTTTCCAAGGCTAATGTGATTAAGCATATGTTATCAATGCCAATACTAAATGAGAGAGTGGGAAAGTGGATTCTCGCATTATCGGAATTTGACTTGAAGTACGAATCGGCTAAAGCAGTCAAAGGATAAGTAATGGCCGATTTTATCACCCATCATCATAAGCCAAGCATTGATTATGTAGAGCCGGTACCTTGGACGTTATTCTTTGATGGATCATCATGCAAGCAAGGTGGTGGCATTGGTATTGTTATTATTTCACCTCGGGAGGCAAGTTTTGAGTTTGCTCGTCCAACTGAACCAATGATTACCAACAACCAAGCGGAATATGAGGCTATTCTTAAAGGACTTCAGCTTCTTTATGAAGTAAAGGCCGAAGCAATTGAAATATTTGGAGATTCACAGTTGATTATTAATCAGTTGATCGGCCTATTTGAGTGCAAAGAAGATACTTTGAGAGGATACTATGATAAGTGCCAAAAATTGCTCAAGGAATTTCTTCATGTCTCTTTTCAACATATTCCGAGAGCACAGAATCAAGAGGCTAATCGATTAGCTCAAAGTGCGTCAAGTTACCGAGTGTTTCAAGAAGTTTTGAGTAGTGAAACCTCGAATGATGATTGGAGAGTTGAAATAGCCGATTACCTTAGGAATCCATCACAGAAAGTTGCCAGAAAGTTAAGATATAAATCTACTAAGTATGTGTTACTGGATGATCAGCTATATTATAAAACAGTCGATGGGGTGTTGCTCAAATACTTAAATCAAGAGGAAGCTAAGGTGTTTATGGGTGAAGTGCATGAAGGGATATGTGGCGCTCATCAATCGGCTTATAAAATGAAATGGATTATTCGCAGAACTGAATATTTTAGCCAACAATTTTGGAAGACTGTTTTGAATATTATAAGGGGTGCTAGGACTGTCAATGTTTTGGTAATTTCTAGAAATCGCCTGCATCGGCCATGAATCCGATAATCAAACCATGGCCGTTTAGAGGTTGGAGAATTGATTTAATTGGCCAAATTTTTCCGCCCTCAAGTAAATGACATAAGTTCATATTGGTAGCAACGGATTACTTCACTAAGTGGGTTGAGGCAATTCCTTTGAAGACAGCAACCTCAAAGAATATGGTTGATTTTGTCAAAGAGCATACTGTGTATCGTTTTGGGATTCCTCAAACTATCACTACCAATCAAGGGACAATGTTCACATCAGAAGAGTTTAGAGATTTTGCTGTCAGTATGAGAATCAAGCTACTAAATTCTTCTCCTTACTATGCTTAGGCTAATGGCCAAGCAGAGGCGTCCAATTAGATTATGATTAAGCTGATCAAGAAAAAGATTGAGGAGCAGCCAAGGAAGTGACATTCAACGCTTAATGAGGCACTTGGGCATATAGAATAGCCTGTCAAGGATCAATTAAAACATCACTGTGACAGAACCGCCCAATTTATACAAGATCAAGTACGGCTGTCCCCGCTAACACGTTGACACACACATACTTTCACTTATATAAACCCGGTAGTCCGCCGAGTATCCCGAAAGACCTCGGTAAATCAACATCACAACCAAGATCGCGTGATTAAGCAAATACACATCACATACACAGGGTTGCAGCGGAAATAATATTACATATGGGTTCACAAATAAAAGTACCAGTTTAGGTTTCAAAACCGCTTAGTGAAAACAACATAGCTTTCAAATGATTACATTAATATAAGTTCCAAATATATTACTAGCATAAGTGACATCATCCGACAAAAGCATATAGATGAGAAGTAGCTATAGAATCACCGAGCCCACGGTGTTAGCCACCATCTTCAACAGCCGAGAACTCCACCCGCAACATGGTGGGATAAACCTGAGTACTCGAATGTACTCAGCCGGATTTACCCGTCGAAAACCAAAACAAATGACACCAAGGATCATGCATAGCTTAATTTAGTGGATCTGGTGGACAACCTTTTTGCATAAAAGCTTGAGTAACCATTAGCATTATTCACTGTACTAGCGGTGACTTTTAGCCATTACCTACCATCTATATTAGCTTTTGTACTAATCAATCACTTGATTAAGTTGCAAACAATAATAACCATATCGGTATTTCATGGCTCATTGTCATTATCATCATCATCATCATCATCATTTAACCATATCTTTAAATTTAGTGAATCTACGTTGCATTTGCTCGGTCAAGTTCTCACTATCCGGAGAGGCGGCGATTGAATCGATTCCTATCCAATTTGGAGGGTATTCCTAACACAAACCCCGCTTCCCCGTCGTGGTCGCAAACAAGTCACCTTTGGTACAACTCGGGAGAAAAGTAAAAAAAAAGACGCGGGTCCGGGCCGCCTCGCATTCTCGAGAGAACCACTCGCCGGAAGTGCAGGATCTTAAACCCCGACTCCCCTTGGACTTATGCCAATGGCTCTCCGCACATCCTTACTACCTCGAGAATGCATCCAACCCCCACGGTTCCTACCTGAGTTGAGCTACTCGGCCATGGTCGGAACGACTTATCCCGCCAGCTAAGTGTTAGGCTGCGTTCAACATGACATGAGGACGTCTACAGCGTGATCGGTCCTTAAACGACACACTGAGCGGGGATAGATTCACACCCAAGACCTCCATGCCTTGTTGTTTGCACTACCATCATCCCGTCCGGTCTACTTTCATTATTAACACATGGTTCTTTTTCATGATAGCCATTTTAGCCAACCGTGACCAGAGCTCATCCTACATCTCGCGGTGTGGAAATCACCCGACTTCTACCGGTCTATGCATAGCTAAGCATCATTCGATCCTACACTTAATTAGGATTCACGAGATTTTATCTGGACAAGGTAAGGATATAATGCAACAATTGGTTCCAACCAATTCCTATACTTAATGCATCATCAACAATAAAAGATACTCAAGATATTTGTAAAAACATGGGAGACTTAGAATGCTCCGGGGCTTGCCTGGGATCCGACACAAGTCAGTTCAGTTAGCTTGCACCGTCTTGGTGACATCTTAGGTCCTAGCACTTGTCCAGTCCTTCCACCTTCGGGATAGGTCCATCAAACGCCGTCTCCAGGTTTGGCTCCAACATCTCATCCTTCACGTGGTGCATCTAGCGTACCTAAATGAGATGCAAGATGCATGTGTATGAATGGGATGAATGGTAACACAAGATGCATCACACATAAGCATTTAAGACAAACACAAGATTATGCAAGACATAGACACCAATAGCTATTTAACTAACATCACACAACCTATCATGCTAAGATGGCAAAGAAGACGACAACACCAAGCATGACACAAGTTTTCCAAGATCTCAGGTGCTCTAACTCAATCATCATTCAAGGCATAAGTCACACTTAACAATATACAAGCAAACACTATAATTGGAATCTGCCAATTTCTGGACATGCAAACAGCAGCTACAAGATTTAGCTATAACTGGAGTTACACAAATCCAAATGACTTGCAAGAAGACATTTTGGAAAGCTTATGAAATTATCTACATTTCATCTATAACCATCATAGCATGATTCACAAGTTAAGTAGGTCGAAATTGTACATTTACAGAAACTGATCCACGATTGACAGAGAGCAGCCATTTCTAAAACCTAACTTTAAACAGGCATAACTCACAAACTACAAGGCCAAATGCCACCAAATTTTAACAGCAGCTAGATACATGAATTATCTACAACTTTTGTATAAACAAGTTTCACAACAAAGCACATTAGCATGAAGAACTTTGCTAGGTTCCCAGATCTGTCCATAAACCACATTTGCAAGAAAATAAATATTAACTTATGTTGCAAACACATATTTAGGCAAAACCAACTTTACCAACATGTCACACATGACTAAACAATACCAGAAAACCTAGTGTCCATGACCAAATAAATTCTTTTAATGCATTTCTTAATTTATTTTAGATAACAAGGTGACTTAATGAACATATACCAAAAGTATACAATAAATTCTACAAAAATTACAGTGGCTCACATATCCTCTCAATAGTCTACTGTACAAATTTCACTCCATTTGAATATGTATAGCAACCTCTATGAAAAAGACAAGTCGCTAAAGCAAGAAATCATGTGAGAGCAAGATAAACTAATAACTCACTCATACTTCATCCAATACTCATGAAATTTTTACCACACATCAACTATCACATGAGTAGCATGCCACAAAATTTCACTTCATTTGGAGCCCTAGATCTACAGTTATGAAAAAGACAAATACCACTAGCATTACAAACCTAGCTGCATAAATATATTTTTACAGCTAAAACTTTAAAGTAAAACATGTAATATTATAGATCTATTGCATAGAGAATTTCACAAGGATTCCAAAAAGTCCTCATTTGCTATTTTACGAATTTCCTATGAATTACTATGAATTTCCAAAGATTCAGCAAATTTACTGCAAATAGGTCCTTATCGGCACTATTCATCGAGTCAACGACATTGCAGTTAGGCCCACGACTTTCGTCAATTCTAGTAAACAGTCCCCTGACGGGATTTAGGAAGCGAGAGGAGGAGCCTTGTGGCTCGTCGGTGACGGTCGTAGGGGGCTCGTCGGCGATGGTGGAGCGGCGGCGGAGCACCGGGAGGCCCGCGCGCACTCGTAGGTGGCCGCAGCTTGCTCCGTCGAGGCGCGACGTGGCCTGGCCACGCACGCCGGCGGCCTGGGTGACGGCAGCAGGCGGCAGCAGAAGAAGCGGCTGCAGAGGCGTGGCATGGCCCGACGAAGTGCGGAGGGGTGGCGTGGTGAGAGGAATATGATGGCACTTTGTCGGTTTGGAAATAGGAAGGGCCGAGCAGCGGGGACGCGGTGAGACCGAGCTCGGCCATGGCGGCCATGGTTGCAAGGCAGCGTCCATGAAACAACAATGAGGCGAGGGTGCAAGGGAGAGTGGACCGAGAGCGAGTGGGGGAGGGAGGTAGACGCGGCCTCCTTTGTCGACCCGCGCCAGCGATGCCGAGAGCGGTCATGGCGCGTGGCGGCCACGCTTGGCGGCAACGACCTGCTGGCGGTCGAGCCTTTGTAGCAAACTGAAATTTCAATTCGGCGTTCAAAACGAAAGGCTGACAATGATACTTGACAGCGTTCGATCTCCCAAACCGTGATGATCTAGGATCCGGTGTAATTGACAAAGTTGGATATCTAAGTGAGGGCTACAACTTTTCCAATTGGAGCTTGAGCTCATTCGGCTTGGTTAGGGAGCTACAAGGTGACAAGTCAAGTACACGAAACCTGAAAATATGTTCTCGGACTTAGAAAATTTCCAAGTCTCCAATTAGACCTAAAAACTGACTTGTGGGCCCTTTTTGAGCATGTTCTGCACATTTTCATGAAATGGTCATAAAATAACTTTTGTTCCTTATAAAATTTTCTACAACTTTGCTTTAGGTTGCTCAGACATGCAAATACTCTAAGCTATACTTTTTAAACAGTCAAACAAGAGAGCTCTAGGGTCAACACTAGTCAAACCATTCCTTGGAAACATAATTAGGCAACATGGTCAACATGAACATTGTTCCTAATGACATTCTAAGTGTAGCTAAGTTGTTTAAGAGGATAATTGGCCACACCACATATGGGTCACACCAAAATCAAGCATCATATGAATTGAAACCAGGAAAACAAGTGAAATGTTACTTTTGTTTCAAAGCCATGTTTCATATGTTTCATGAGTTGGTTGCATAGTAATAACTAACCATGTTTCACTAAAGTATGTAACATGTTTCAACAGTGAGTTGCACATGTTGCACTTAAGTGTTGTACACTATTCATTTCACAAAACAACACACATGAATATAAACATATGTTGCAATGTTTCAAAAGCATGTTCCAAACAATCTAATCTCATGAATGAATGAACGATGCTCATGTTTATGAAATGCAAGTAGAGTTGTTTGAGCAAGGTACCAAGGTTTGGTTGACTTCATAGGTTTCCATCCACTTGATAAAGCAATTCATGCAAAGGTATGACTTATTATTTCATGTGACTTTTTGATTCCAAACTTTATGAAACTTTTCCAGTGATCACTATAGATAGAGGGTGATGTGAGACACATGAAACCAGTTTCATTAACATCGCTCAAATATATATATATATTTTGAAAAGGGTTATCATGTAAACAAGGCGTTTTATCCAAATTCAAGTTGAGCTCGATTTCATACATTTGACTTTGACTTCTTCAACACCACTTGATCATCATGTTTGAGCTCAAACCCATTGCTTAGCGGTGACAAACACTGGGTGTTACTGCCCTCCCCTTAAAGGAATCGCGTCCGAGATTCGGTGCGAAAGACTTTTAAGGGAAGAGAAACTTGTCATCCGGTTTCCAACATCGGTGATGGCATTAGGCCACTTAACTTCGAAGTATCATAGAGGCTAATTTGGTCACGACACTTTTCGATACTTGCTCTTCGTCGTAAGTTGTTGTTTGAAGAATTTCTTTCGTTTGCGTCCATAAAGCATTGTTACATTGGAAGGAATCCAAGATAGCACTGTCGTACGTACTTCGTCATCGATGTACGAAGAGTGATACAAGCGTAGACTAAATACTTGTAACATCTACTTCCCTAGTGGACATAGCACATACCTTATGGACTTTGCACTAGATGATAATCTTCTGAAGGATACTCGTTGCAATGGTTCATGTGTGCAGTTCTCTTTCTCGATAACAATATTGTATGGTGCGAGTGCAGCCGAGTGAGTGGTAAGCGTAATAGTTGACTCTGTCGGCTCAACGTTCTCGACGATCATTCCTTATGGAGCCTTCGTGTCCAAGTTGCCTTGATGATGCGGGTTGAATCGATACAACCTCTTGGGTAAAAAACACATATAAGGTACCAAAGGCATGTCAGCATTGGAGAACCATTGACGTAGAAGGATGTTAGCGAGGCTTGGAGGGCAATACAAGTTGCAAGTAATCACAAAACTAGGGACTAGTTCACTACCAAGCGAGGTTGAGTACAATTTGCCTTCGTGGTGCGATTTGCTTGACAAGTTGGGTTGACTTGCATCGTAGCAAAACCAGCTTTCTTGAACTATATTTGACCTCGAGGCTTCCATTCTTAGGCCAATCAATCTCTCAAAAACCATAATCTGAAAATCTACGATCCGACACCTTTTCAATTGCTTTGAATTGCAAGGGCACAATTTTGACTTCTAGAACACTTTGACTCCTTACGCATTGCTGATCTAAGAGGGCAAAAGCAAGGCGCATATAGGGGTGCAATTAGTCTTTTCAAGAGTATGGAGGGTTGTTTAACAGCAATACACCTACAAGTTGTAATTTCATGACATGAATTACAAACACAACCGTCTAATGCAAAGGATGCTCGCATGATCACCATGAAATTGCAGATTCTGTACCCATTTGTTTTCTATTCATATCTCACAAACTACTGCTTCAATATGCACAAATTTTGGTGGGCTTGTAGATCCATGGGTCTTCTAACTACTCACCAAAATTCAACTCAACTGGACACCGTTTGATCATCCAAACAATTCATCTACCAAAACTGCTGTGTTCGGAAATGGCAGCAAACCAAGCCGACAAGATATCTCTCAAATCTGATATTTTATTCAACCAATACTCAAACCAACTTAAGACATTGAAGGGTCCTAAGCAAGGAATGAGATCACCAAGTTTGGGGTCAATCCAACTTCGTTTGAGTCACTAATCGCCGGCTTGAAGATAACGGTTTAGTGCCACAAAATCTAGACAGATTTCGTGTTCTCCCTTTTCTTTGCTTCACACGTTGAGGTGTGTGTTTTGCACTCTCTAACCTTTCTCATAGCAGCAGCAGCTCTTTTCTCTGAGGATGTAGACTAAGGTTTTCCATATATGATTCTCAGGAAACAACTTAATTCGTTTGATTTAGACAGCAACTTGACTATGCACAAGCATTGGACTTGTGACTATGTTTTTGGAACACAAAGCATACTCTTCATGGAGGGACTGTCCTCTGAGAGATAAGGAACTGTTTTTGAATATTCTCGGCACTTGGTCCAATAGAACCTTGAACAAATCTGTTTGTGGTGCCTAGGGGCACAATGATGCTTGATCGAAACTAGGCACATGCTTTCTCTAGTTCCTTACGTAGCCGATACAACGTTTTGTACTATCGTGTGATTATCCAAGATGGAATTAACTTGATAGCATAGGTTTTGGAAAACAAGGCAGTGCATTTGCATTGCTAACGACTTCTTTGTTTCATTGTTTAACATTGCTCGCACGACATAGCCTTTGTAATTAGCAAAAGTTGTCACCTAGCTGGAGGTTAACCTTATTATGGTTAACTAATGGGTTGTCTCTCAACACTCAAAGTTCCAAATTTGCACTCTTGCCAACAATAGTTGTGATTGACGATATGAGATGGTCGCCATTGAAGTCATTGAGACAAGGGGTCACACTAGAGATTGTTGATCTCGATGTATGCGATCAAGCATGCACATAATAATCAAGACTTGGATAGCGGTCATAATCATAATGTGACGTTCGATTCTTATCTACTAACAACTTATCCAACATTAAGTGTTGTGTGCTTTTCGATCCAACAATGATGACATAAGTTGTTCACTAGGTGACGGACGTCAATCTTTGGGACAACCAAGTGGAGTCACTTATCTACCACCTCTTGTAGCTTTGTTAATGTTTATGTTGGTGACCAGTTCTTCAAAGGTTATCCTTTTGCGACTTCAAAAGGAGCTCTCTACTACTTTCGGCCTGATATAGGGATCTTGATAAGATATGGAGAGATAACCAAGGAAGAGCTCACATGAAAATAACACATCGGTGCAGTTCTGCAATGGATCATGACTAGAAACCCCGATACCAGTGCGTGCCGAGCAGCACCGCCTTGTGTGTGCACCCACAGGAGGCTCTCGGTTTCATCACGGCACCGTAGATCGCTAATCGTGGCACCATTCTTTGAACATACAACCCAAAAGAATTTTCACGTGGCACAATTTTGGTTGCACAGGAGCAAGCACCATGAAAAGGAGGGATAGCAAACAATGGTAGTCACAAGGTTAGGAGTCAACAAGGAGGCGATCCGAAGATCAAAATATAGCGCAAGAGAACATAGCTTAATTGTCGAAGACAATTGAGCAGGGGACTCCTGTCAAATTTCCATATACGCCTCGTGTCCACCAAAGTGATTACCAGATAAAGATTAACATGAGGTTTGGTCTTGTCGAGTAGCAACATGAGATCAAGACTGATAAACATCCAGAGACTTGAAAGAGTTGGAGACTAATACACGAGATTCGAGGGACAGAGCCATTGCACTGACTAGGGACTCAGTTGATAAAGCAATGACATGATCTGCGAGGAAAAGGTTCCAAAGCCAGGGCAGATAGCGATTAGCGTTGCACTAGCTCATTAGTAGGAGAAAGAGCAATGAGGTCCGACAAGGATTTTTGAGTAGGGTCCTCCCACACAGGAGTGGAACAACCACGACACATGTAAGCATTCAAGGGAACTAAGCTTGGGCCTAAGGTCAAGCAAAGGCATAGATAAAGTCTTTGTAGCGCAACATTCAAGGCTAGCAACCACATGTACAGGCTCATGTTTCTAAGAGAGAATCTAATTGGAGGCGACAACCGTGCGATTACGTAACTTGAGCGTTGTTCTAAGATAAAGCTATTTGACACTCATATGCTTACCGAGGACCAAACAAGGTGATAACTATGGCACTAATTAGATAACAAGCATACATACCACATCATAGTTTCAAGCAAGCATTTGAGAGATTCAATCAAACTAGCTTAAGCACACTTACTAAGCACAAGGCTCATACACATAACAAGCATTTACCATACAAGATTTAACTACAAGCTTGGCCCAAAACCAAAGTAAGCTAAAGAATCCACTTAGTATATGCACAGAAAACTGAACAACAGTACAGTAGGCACAGGTTTCAAGCATAACTGAAGTTGTAGGCATCAAACAAAGGTGATCCTAGACTTTAGGTAAAGCTTATTAAGTTGTCTATAACTTTCTTATTATCATATGAAGATGATCCTACAGCTAACAAGACCAAACAAGACAAAGAAGACATCTCTGCCCAGATTTGGACAGATTCTGTCATTCCATTTTGCAAGCTCATAACTGGAGATTTAGATCACCAAAAGCAGTGCTATTAGACATTTTGGAAAGCTTAGAAAAAGTACTATACTTCTTCTACTATTTCCAAGAAATAATTCTATATGCACACAGGTAAAACAAACCAAATATTAAGATCTGTTCAGAACATAAGCAAAACCTGACAACAAACTTCTAAAATTCATAACTCTTAACCCATAAGGCCTGGGGTCATGAAATTTTTGGACAAGCAAGATACGAAAGTTAGCTACGACTTTGGTATTCTCCATAACTAAAGAAAACACCGTTATGACCACGAAAACATCACTACTACAGAAATTGTTCTAGCAGCCAACGTCCCACAAGCAAAACAAAACTTGCCTTTGTTCTACTTAACAAGAGAGCACACAAACATGTTATTCTAGCAGCTCTAAACATTGTTACCTTAGAGCAACAATAAATTAATTTTATTCATAAGAATCCCAAGTACTTAAGTGAGGCCTAAAGCATTTGCAAAAGCTTGTAAGAACAACATACCCACCACTTGGCTAAACTAGAGGACATTTATAGGTTTAAACATGTAACCACAATTATTTCTAGCAAGGCTAAGCACACACTTTTCTCAAGAACTTCCTATTCAAGCAACATGGAACAAGGCATTTTGTCTAGCTTCACACTGGGGAAGATAGCAACATCACATTGATCACAAGTTACTTAGTATTAGAACAAGGTGAGGGAAACATATTTATGCACAAGCACAATCGTGATGCATGCTCGTCCTATTCGTCCTCACAAAATTGCCACCTAAGGTGGCAATCACGTTCTATGTCGGTGGCATAACACGTACTCTCTCGATATATAGCTAGTCGTCACTACATTCAATCTATGCATTCGTGGTTAGCGACTGCAGAGCAAATTCATTGCAGCCCATCCCCACAAGAGATAAATAAGCACACAATGAAAGCGATAAACTAAGATACTCTCCATATATACATCCCAGATGTATATACTTGATATCCATAGCTACCCGATAAATATACCCACAATTAAGTACCTTCATATATACATGGGTGTACCATGTAAATATTCCGATAACACACTAACTCTCCCTAGACCGATAGTTGGACGGTCATGCTCTCACAACTCACACTTACGAGCGTAGAGACAATTGATCCATACATTACCATTCAAGCGAATGGCATCCATACAATAACACGCCGTATGGACGATTGAAAGTAAAAACCCCATGTTAGTACTTAGATAGCCACCTAATAGTCCTTAAGCTGGGCATAAAGGAGGATGTCGCTAGCATAGTTTTGCAAATTAGTTTTGACAAATTTTCATGTAGCTAAAGTTTTAGTTAAAATAGGCTTTTTAAAACCAAAACTTTGTTTTTAAAACAATGTACATGATGAGTATTATGCTTAATCTTGCTCGATGCCATTTGTGATGAGAACCGCCCAATTTATATAAGATCAAATACGGCTGTCCCGCTAACACGTTGACACACACATACTTTCACTTATATAAACCCGGTAGTCCGCCGAGTATCCCGAAAGACCTCGGTAAATCAACATCACAACCAAGATCGCGTGATTAAGCAAATACACATCACATACATTGGGTTGCAAAATGAAATAATATTACATATGGGTTCACAAATAAAAGTACCAGTTTAGGTTTCAAAACCGCTTAGTGAAAACAACATAGCTTTCAAATGATTACATTAATATAAGTTCCAAATATATTACTAGCATAAGTGACATCATCCGACAAAAGCATATAGATGAGAAGTAGCTATAGAATCACCGAGCCCATCGGTGGTTAGCCACCATCTTCAACAGCCGAGAACTCCACGCAACATGGTGGGATAAACCCTGAGTACTCGAATGTACTCAGCCGGACTTACCCGTCGAAAACCAAAACAAATGACACCAAGGATCATGCATAGCTTAATTTAGTGGATCTGGTGGACAACCTTTTTGCATAAAAGCTTGAGTAACCATTAGCATTATTCACTGTACTAGCGGTGACTTTTAGCCATTACCTACCATCTATATTAGCTTTTGTACTAATCAATCACTTGATTAAGTTGCAAACAATAATAACCATATCAGGTATTTCATGGCTCATTGTCATTATCATCATCATCATCATCATCATTTAACCATATCTTTAAATTTAGTGAATCTACGTTGTCATTTTGCTCGGTCAAGTTCTCACTATCCCGGGAGAGGCGGCGATTGAATCGATTCCTATCCATTTGGAGGGTATTCCTAACACAAACCCCGCTTCCCCGTCGTGGTCGCAAACAAGTCACCTTTGGTACAACTTCGGGAGAAAAGTAAAAAGAAAAGACGCGGGTCCGGCCGCCTGCATTCTCAGAGAACCACTCGCCGGGAAGTGCAGGATCTTAAACCCCGACTCCCCTTGGACTTATGCCAATGGCTCTCCGCACATCCTTACTACCTCCGAATGCATCCAACCCCCACGGTTCCCGGCACGAGTTGAGCTACTCGGCCCGGCGGTCGGAACGACTTATCCGCCAGCTAAGTGTTAGGCTGCGTTCAACATGACATGAGGACGTCTGACGTATCGGTCCTTAAACGATACAGACGGGGATAGATTCACACCCAAGACCTCCATGCCTTGTTTGTTTGCACTACCATCATCCCGTCCGGTCTACTTTCATTATTAACACATGGTTCTTTTCATGATAGCCATTTTAGCCAACCGTGACCAGAGCTCATCCTACACATCTCGGTGGTGAAATCACCCGACTTCTACCGGTCTATGCATAGCTAAGCATCATTCGATCCTACACTTAATTAGGATTCACGAGATTTTATCTCGGACAAGGTAAGGATATAATGCAACAATTGGTTCCAACCAATTCCTATACTTAATGCATCATCAACAATAAAAGATACTCAAGATATTTGTAAAAACATGGGAGACTTAGAATGCTCAGGGGCTTGCACTGGATCCGACACAAAGTCGATTCGGTTAGCTTGCACCGTCTTGGTGACATCTTAGGTCCTAGCACTTGTCCGGTCCTTCCACCTTTGGGATAGGTCCATCAAACGCGCCGTCTCCAGGTTTGGCTCCAACATCTCATCCTTCACGTGGTGCATCTAGCGTACCTAAATGAGATGCAAGATGCATGTGTATGAATGGGATGAATGGTAACACAAGATGCATCACACATAAGCATTTAAGACAAACACAAGATTATGCAAGACATAGACACCAATAGCTATTTAACTAACATCACACAACCTATCATGCTAAGATGGCAAAGAAGACGACAACACCAAGCATGACACAAGTTTTCCAAGATCTCAGGTGCTCTAACTCAATCATCATTCAAGGCATAAGTCACACTTAACAATATACAAGCAAACACTATAATTGGAATCTGCCAATTTCTGGACATGCAAACAGCAGCTACAAGATTTAGCTATAACTGGAGTTACACAAATCCAAATGACTTGCAAGAAGACATTTTGGAAAGCTTATGAAATTATCTACATTTCATCTATAACCATCATAGCATGATTCACAAGTTAAGTAGGTCGAAATTGTACATTTACAGAAACTGATCCACGATTGACAGAGAGCAGCCATTTCTAAAACCTAACTTTAAACAGGCATAACTCACAAACTACAAGGCCAAATGCCACCAAATTTTAACAGCAGCTAGATACATGAATTATCTACAACTTTTGTATAAACAAGTTTCACAACAAAGCACATTAGCATGAAGAACTTTGCTAGGTTCCCAGATCTGTCCATAAACCACATTTGCAAGAAAATAAATATTAACTTATGTTGCAAACACATATTTAGGCAAAACCAACTTTACCAACATGTCACACATGACTAAACAATACCAGAAAACCTAGTGTCCATGACCAAATAAATTCTTTTAATGCATTTCTTAATTTATTTTAGATAACAAGGTGACTTAATGAACATATACCAAAAGTATACAATAAATTCTACAAAAATTACAGTGGCTCACATATCCTCTCAATAGTCTACTGTACAAATTTCACTCCATTTGAATATGTATAGCAACCTCTATGAAAAAGACAAGTCGCTAAAGCAAGAAATCATGTGAGAGCAAGATAAACTAATAACTCACTCATACTTCATCCAATACTCATGAAATTTTTACCACACATCAACTATCACATGAGTAGCATGCCACAAAAATTTCACTTCATTTGGAGCCCTAGATCTACAGTTATGAAAAAGACAAATACCACTAGCATTACAAACCTAGCTGCATAAATATATTTTTACAGCTAAAACTTTAAAGTAAAACATGTAATATTATAGATCTATTGCATAGAGAATTTCACAAGGATTCCAAAAAGTCCTCATTTGCTATTTTACGAATTTCCTATGAATTACTATGAATTTCCAAAGATTCAGCAAATTTACTGCAAATAGGTCCTTATCGGCACTATTCATCCGAGTCAACGACATTTGCAAGTTAGGCCCACGACTTTCGTCGAATTCTAGTAAACAGTCCCTGACGGGATTAGGAAGCGAGAGGAGGCACTTTGTGGCTCGTCGGTGTGACGGTCGTCGGGAGAAACTCGTCGGCGATGGTGGGTGGGCGAAGTGAGCCGGGAGGCCCGAAAGCGCACTCGTAGGTGGTCGAGCTTGCTCTCGTCGAGTATGACGTGCTTTCGGGCCACGCGCGCGGCAACTGGGTGTGGTAACAAGCGGAAGCGGCAATAGGGGCCGCAGGCGTGGCATGGCCGACAGAAGTCTTGGGAGGGGTGGCGTGGTGAGAGGAATATGATGGCACTTGTCGGTTTGGAAATAGGAAGGGCCGAAAGCGTGTGGGGAGCGGTGAGACCGAAGCTCTCGCCATGGCGGCCATGGGCTGCAGCGTCCGCGAGAAACAACAATGGCGAGGGGTGCAAGGAGAGAGTGGCCGAGAGAGCGAGTGGGGAGGCAGGTAGACGCGGCCTCCTTCTTTGTCGATCCGCATGGCCAGCGATGCCAGGCCGGTCATGGCGCGTGGCGGCCACGCGGCGGCAACGACCTGCGGCCGGTCGGGGCACTGTAGCAAACTGAAATTTCAATTCAGCGTTCAAAACCGAAAGAGCCTGACAGCGATACTTGACAGCGTTCGATCTCCCAAACCGTGATGATCTAGGATCCGGTGTAATTGACAAAGTTGGATATCTAAGTGAGGGCTACAACTTTTCCAATTGGAGCTTGAGCTCATTCGGCTTGGTTAGGGAGCTACAAGGCTGACAAGTCAAGTACGAAACCGAAAATATGTTCTCGAGACTTAGAAAATTTCCAAGTCTCCAATTAGACCTAAAAACTGACTTGTGGGCCCTTTTTGAGCATGTTCTGCACATTTTCATGAAATGGTCATAAAATAACTTTTGTTCCTTATAAAATTTTCTACAACTTTGCTTTAGGTTGCTCAGACATGCAAATACTCTAAGCTATACTTTTTAAACAGTCAAACAAGAGAGCTCTAGGGTCAACACTAGTCAAACCATTCCTTGGAAACATAATTAGGCAACATGGTCAACATGAACATTGTTCCTAATGACATTCTAAGTGTAGCTAAGTTGTTTAAGAGGATAATTGGCCACACCACATATGGGTCACACCAAGATCAAGCATCATATGAATTGAAACCAGGAAAACAAGTGAAATGTTACTTTTGTTTCAAAGCCATGTTTCATATGTTTCATGAGTTGGTTGCATAGTAATAACTAACCATGTTTCACTAAAGTATGTAACATGTTTCAACAGTGAGTTGCACATGTTGCACTTAAGTGTTGTACACTATTCATTTCACAAAACAACACACATGAATATAAACATATGTTGCAATGTTTCAAAAGCATGTTCCAAACAATCTAATCTCATGAATGAATGAACGATGCTCATGTTTATGAAATGCAAGTAGAGTTGTTTGAGCAAGGTACCAAGGTTTGGTTGACTTCATAGGTTTCCATCCACTTGATAAAGCAATTCATGCAAAGGTATGACTTATTATTTCATGTGACTTTTTGATTCCAAACTTTATGAAACTTTTCCAGTGATCACTATAGATAGAGGGTGATGTGAGACACATGAAACCAGTTTCATTAACATCGCTCAAATATATATATATATATTTTGAAAAGGGTTATCATGTAAACAAGGCGTTTTATCCAAATTCAAGTTGAGCTCGATTTCATACATTTGACTTTGACTTCTTCAACACCACTTGATCTGTCATGTTTGAGCTCAAACCCATTGCTTAACTGGTGACAAACACCTGGGGTGTTACAATCACCCTATGAGCTTGTGTATGGCCATAATGCGGTCCTTCCTTGGGAAGTTTCGGCTGGATCGAGGCGTGTCACGTTGCAAAATAATTTGTGAGCCGAAGTCTACAAGAATCTTATGATAGACGACTTAGAGGACTTGAGCTGCCATCGGCTGCGTACTCTTGAGAATATCGAAGCCAATAAACTGAGGGTTGCAAAATATTACAATAAAAAGGTTAAGAGCGAGCAATTTTCTAAAGGTGACTTGGTCTAGAAAGTGAAATTGTCGATCGGATCAAAAGACAACAAGTATGGCAAATGGTCACCTAATTGGGAAGGACCTTATCGGATTAATCATTGTGCACCTGGCAATGCTTATATTTTAGAAACGCTAAGAAGAGGGGAAGAATTTGGCAGAGCAATCAATGGGAAATATCTAAAGAAATATTACCCTAGCGTTTGGATTAATACTTAACAACCGATTTATTCGATTGTCGGCTCTAATAGCCGATACCATAAGGGTATCACCTCTAGTACAAAAATAAACCCGAAGAGGTAGAAGCCGGTACGATGTGTATCGCCTATAGGAGCAAAGCAAACACGGACAGATTGATGCATGGAATATGAAGTATAAAGCAAAAGAAAATCACTCAAGACGGAGAAATTGTTTGCTAAATATCACCCATTACAAACTACGGGCCGGAAAACACTTTGGTTACTATATCATCGGCATGGGAAGTAAGGGCTATAGAGTTGGCGGCGCCGAAGAAATCCTCGACCAGGCGCTCATGATCCCCAGGGTGTGCCGCGGCTGGAAAACCGTGGGAGAGAAGCCGAAGCTCGTGGCCAGAACGGGCTTGCACAGCAGCCAACACCATGGCAGCACCAAGATGAACGCCATGCAAAGCCACCTCCCTAACACAGTTCGGGATGTCGTGCAGGCGAACCACCAGGATGGCGCCTCTGGCGTTGACGAACCCCACCGCATACTTCGCAACCGATCGGAGGCTTTCTAGCTGAGCTGACAAATCAAAAAAGATTCAAATGGGAGATGATCAGGATCTTGAAGATGAAATTGAGAGGAGACAAAAAATTATGATAGATATCTCACCCATGATTCTGGCCTCGGCCTTGGCCAACCTATCCTCCACCGAATTAGCCTCGAGAGGCGATCGGCATCAGACCATGGCCAGAGCCGATTCTGCAAGGGAGAGACAGTCGGCGAGATTCTGTCCATGCCTATCGATGGAGGCGAGCAGGTCGTCATTGTTGACCCGCCTCCTCAGATAGCAGGGGAGCTGGTGATGAGCTGTTGATGAAGAGAACCCCAAAGGCTGAACGGAGTCGGCCCTATACCCTGAGGCAGTGAGAGGATCATGAGTTGCACCCTCCTGGTGACGAAGGCGCTAGCGTGATGACGCAGCTTTGTTGAGGGCCTCCTCAGCAGACCTCTTGCTGTTCTCCATGATCTCACACTAAAGACATGAAAGGTTTGAGACAAAGTGGGTTGTTTTTTGATCCACAGCCGTGGCCCGTATATATAGCCCAATAAGGTGAGAAGATAGATTTAGCTGGGGTTATGGAATTAAAGTCAGATACGGAAACAGATCGACACTCTGGAAATTCAGGGGACGGATAACGAAGAGATAACAGATTTAGACTTATTGCTTCCCATAATCACAAAATATCATGGAATGGATACGAAAGGTTTACATTGACCAGCGATCAACCCACCAAGGCTTCTTTGGATTGAAGGGAGCCCAGATCCCCGCAAGGCCGAAGGTCATCGTGAACCAAGTCACATCGGCCTGTTGAAAAATTATGCCAGGAGAAGGGGAAAGGCCGCCTGCTTAACAGATGCTAGCTGATTTCTCAGTGACTGAGAAACTATGGGAAAGAAGTTTGTGGCTTTCTCGATGGGCATTTGATGGAGCGAACAAGGGAAAGGTGTCCACACATTTTAGCCCTTGCAAACACTAGAACAGTTCTACGAGCATGGAGAGAAGACTCAGGTGATATTACAAGAATTCTTCTTACCGCAGTAGCTGATCCTCTTGCTCGATAAGGCGCTAAGATGAGCGACACAATCACCCTATGCACAAGAATTCTTCTAACCACTCGAGATCCTCATAGCAAGGAATTAGACCATGGAGGGTCCGGCGGAGCCAGAGGCACTCGAGGAAGCAGATAGAAGAGAAACATAGTTGAGTTGTTGAATTGCTCTCGCTAGAGTTGGATAGACATTTTATAGTCGGCCTGGAAAGATGGATCCAAGTGCCCGTGAAGCAATGATGCTCTCGTAAAAGTTTTGAAGCATGGGCTCATAAGTTGACATAGACGGTGACAAACAGTAGACCCCAGATCAACATTCTCTACCCATGACTGCAGGACCTATCGGGGGTAAAGACGTGATAATTTTAGAATAAAATTACTTTTATCCCAAAATTAGGAGGCATGTGTTTACACCAAAATTTGAAATAAGGATTGCAGGAACTCGAAAGCTCCCAAGATCATGTCATCAAGGAATCAGTTGCATAAAGGTCGGTATCAGCTGATTCGAATGCAGCACTGGAATCGGCTCTCTTCAGATAGCGCCAGCAGATAACTATAATAGCTGCAATCGGCGCTAGGAAAAATATGTTGGACTCTACAAAAAGGGAAAGATTAGGGTCAAAGTTATCTTAAATAAGGAATATTTTCTCTTAGGCCAAAAATTATAATGAGTCATGTTTAAGTAGGATTCATACGTAGGTTCCGGGTATAAATATTAGACCCTGGCTATTGTAAATGACACACAATCAATCAAATACAAGTTACTTACTTTTTCGGCTTCGGCCACCCCTTAGGAGTAGGAGTAGAGTAGATCTCGACTAATTCTTCAGTGAGCAGGGCTGCATCAGTCCGGCCGACCTCCGGCTTATCTGTAAGTAACGTCATGGCTTATACTTCCGTTCATACGGCTGTATCGATTCGGTCGATGTCCACTGCGACTCTGGTATAAGCTAGTTATCGACTATTGTCTAGTTCAAGTGTGGCTGCATCGATCCGGTCGACCTCCACTGCTCGAACTAGATTAAGGTCAAGTTATTGGCTCTATCTAAGGGTGGCGTTCTTCGGATAGATTCATTAAGTTACCGATATTGCTTATTGCTTCTATTATTTATTTAATTACAGCAATATCACTTTGTCCAATTGGGATTGATCTAGATTGACTTTATATCATGTTTAACCCATCATTTATTAATCTAAATTGATATAATCTGCACCTTAAACGATGAGTTATGTTTTATCGGCTGTTTTATGTCAATCTTGATCGTGCATAAACTGATTAGTGTTGATATCCTATTGCCATTGACTAATATTTATCTAAATAACGATATTCATCCTGAATGATAACAGATTTTTCTTCCATAATTTCATGAGCTTTAACTGATTTATTCTTATGAGTATGCTGGAATCGGCTATTTAGTCGATCTCCTTCCACATCGGCTCTCAGAGCCACATATTCGGAGTTGTCTAGGCACAGACCGGCATGTTCTACCTTAAATTATTGATAAATTTTCTCTCCTTATCAATTGCAGGGTCAAATTGACTGTCACGTATCGGGAGGAGTACGCAGGATCGATCATCCCTGCGTGGAAGCCAGGTGGATCTCTAGCTCTATTGAGCAGACCCTTCCGGCTTGCTCGTGTGTCCAGTACGGGACGAATTTCCGTGCCGACAAAGTTGTTATTAAAATGGACACGGGAAGTTTTTTGTTTTCACAAAAGAGCCTTTTCATTGTTTTAGTTGTACAAAACCTTGTTTCTTGCTAACAACAATTAATCCAATTTTATGCTCACACTGTAATTTTCAGCAAATAGGTTTGTTTTGGGGAAAGGCTAGCGTCCGGACGTCCGAACGGGGGCTAGCATCTAGACGCCACACCGCAAGCCTACGCTGCTTCACGTGGTGGCCTGCGCTGCTCCTTGTCCTGAGCCGCTCTGTATCCTGCACTCGCTTTGTGTCCCGTGCCGCTCCGTCTCGATGTGCGCGCACACAGTATCCCGCTCGCGCCCCCTTCACACCCACGCACATGTAGGAGGGCCCAATAGCTGCAGCGGGCGGCTGCTGTAGATGGGTTCTACTATAACATGTACTACACTAGATCCACCTAGATCCGTTTTTGTAACATCTGTAAGAAACACTTGCAACATACGTATGAAAATATTAGAAACACTTGCAACATACGTATGAAAATATTAGAAACAATTACAAAACTAATTGCATAGTTTACGACTAATTTGCGAGATGAATCTTTTAAGCCTAATTAGTCCATGATTTGATAATATTTTGCTACAGTAAACATGTGCTAATAACGGATTAATTAGGTTTAAAAATTTCGTCTCGTGTAGTACTGACGGATTATGTAATTTGTTTTTTATTAGCATCCGAATACCCCATGCAACATCCTTTCGACATCCCTCCTAAATTTTAGTCGCCGGATCCAAACACTCCCTAAGGCCGATTATTGACTGTAAACCAGTACTTCCTCCATCCCAAGTTGTAAGCCGTTCTGGCCTTTTTTACATATAAAGGCCCCGTTCGCTTCGCTGAAAAAATAAGCCGAAACATTGTTCCGGTTGATTTGTTGTGAGAGAAAAACACTGTTCTGGTTAAAAAAACAAGTTGAAAAGTAGGGATTATAAGAGAAGCGAACAGGGCCAAAGTATAGACATAATGTATATCTAGATGTTCCATAATAAAAATGTGTATATAAAAAAGGTAAAATGACTTGCAATTTACAACGGAGAAAATACAAGGTTTGAATCTTAAGATAGGACACATATTAGAAAAAGAAATATAGCAGGGGTTTCACTATTCGCTAATCGCAGCTTGGTAGATGTTGGCCTAGGCTGACTGTCTGAATGCAGGAAACACGCGGAGGTTTGGCGGAAAAAAAGCAGCAGCAGCGCACGAAAAAAAACATCGCGAAGCTCGTTCAGAGTTTTGAGCTCGGCTGATTTTTCAGTTAAGAAGGAATCCGAGGGTTACTATTTTAGTTAATTTAAAAACAAAATGGGAATGCTCCATCGCGGGTGTTCATCCCGCGCCTGACAAACGGACGCTACGTGGTCTACGTATTTTCCCACCACACAGATATCTACTTCCGTCAAGACTTATTCTCTCTGATTCCATCTCCTCTCTCTCCTCCGTCTCTCCATCGTGGAGCCTATGACTCTCCTCTCCATCTCGAACTCACGTGCTTGCCGGCCATAAGGTGCTCGTAAGCTAGTGGTGCAGCAGGTGGTGCTCGTGCTGCTTCGCCGAGGTGCTCGTCATTTCTTTGGTGCTTTCGCATGAAAAGTCTTTGCAAAGGGGTGCTTTCGCTTGAAGCGAACCTTTATTCTCTTGATTGTTCCTCGTGCAGTGTGCTACTTGACCTTTGCTCTCTGTGACCTCATGCATGCTGCGCTTGAGTAGTGCCTCATTTGAGGCACCAGCAAGCTCAGCGTATTGCCGTCGACCTCCACACCGATGTCGAGCTTCGCAAAGATGAGCCTCCATTCGTCCAAGCAGCAAGGTGATATTGCGCTGGAAAGCGCATGTTGCAAACGTATGTTTTAAGTGTTTTAGAGGTTTCTAAGGTGTGTTGCAAGTGTTTCACATCGATGTTGCAAAAGTAGATCGGGATGTTGCACATGTTACGATGGCTATACACTTATGTTTCAAGGTTAGGTTCTAAATATTTCATCTGTTTCAGACGTATGTTTCAAGTGTTTAATCTGGATGTTGCATATATATACGTCTGAAATAGATGAAATATTTAGAACCTACACTTGAAACATAAGTGTGTGTGTGTGTGTATATATATATACAACATCCAGATTAAACACTTGCAACATACGTCTGAAACAGATAAAATATTTAGAACCTACACTTGAAACATAAGTGTATAGCCATCGTAACATGTGCAACATCCCAATATACTTTTGCAACATCGATGTGAAACACTTGCAACACACCTTAGAAACCTCTGAAACACTTAAATCATACGTTTACAACATGCGCTTTCCAGCGCAATATCACCTTGCTGCTTGGACGAATGGAGGCTCATCTTTGCTGGCTTCGACGCCAGTGTGGAGGTGGTGGCGGTGTGGCTGAGGTGCCCAGTGAGCACTACTACTGGCGAAAAACGCATGAGGCCGATCAGTCTGGCTGACACTGCGCGAACAACGGCGAATGCTGCTGCCTGGACAGCAAGCTGCAGCAAAGGAGCACCCCTGGCGAGCACGAGCACCACCTGCTGCACCACTAGCTGACGAGCACCCTATGGCTGGCAAGCACGCGAGTTTGAGATGGAGAGGAGAGTCATAGGCTCCACGATGGAGAGACAGAGGAGAGAGAGGAGATGGAATCAGAGAGAATAAGTCTTGACGGAAGTAGATATCTGTGTGGTGGGAAAATACGTAGATCACGTAGCGTCCGTTCGTCAGGCGCGGGACGAACACCCGCGATGGAGCATTTCCATTTTGTTTTTAAATTAACTAAAATAGTAACCCTTGGATTCCTTCTTAACTGAAAAATCAGCCGAGCTCAAAACTCTGAACGAGCTTCGCGATGTTTTTTTCCGTGCGCGGCTGCTGCTTTTTTTCCCCCGTCAAACCTCCGCGCGTTTCCTGCGTTCAGACAGTCAGCCTAGGCCAACATCTACCATGCTGTGATTAGCGAATAGTGAAACCCCTGCTATATTTCTTTTTCTAATGTGTGTCCTATCTTAAGATTCAAACCTTGTATTTTCTCCGTTGTAAATTGCAAGTCATTTTACCTTTTTTATATGGTTCGTACTGTGACGTAACCAGGCCTTTTGGTCTGAAGAACGCTGGTGACACCTACCAAAGGTGCATGCAGCAATGCTTCACCGATCAAATCGACCTGCTCGATCAGCCTGATCAAGCCGAGCGGCCAAAACCAACAATCGTCGTCTATGTTGATGACATAGTGGTCAAAACGGCTCAACTCGTGACCTGATCGCAAACTTGGCCGCAACGTTCGTGAACCTCCGAAGGTTCAACATCAAATTGAATCCCGAAAAATGTGTTTTTGTGGTTCTAAAGGGGAAGCTGCTTGGATACATCGTGTCCGAACGCGGCATCGAGGCCAATCCCAAAAAAATCATGGACGTCTCCAACATGGGCCCTATACGCAACATCAAGGGCGTATAGAGGCTCACCGGTTGTTTGGCCGCCCTAAGCCAATTCATCTCCCGGCTCGGTGAATGGGAGATGCCTCTCTACAAGCTTCTCAAAAAGATGGACACTTTTGTCTGGACTGAGGAAGCACAGTAGGCTTTGGAGAGCCTCAAAGCATCACTGACGTCGGCCCCAATCCTCATCGCTCCTAAATGGGGAGAACTCCTCCTCTATGTCACGACAAGTAACCACGTGGTGAGCGCCACCCTAGTCATCGAAAGGGTGGAGCTGGGACACCACCTTAAGGTCCAGCGACCCGTATACTTCGTCGGGGAGGTACTCACTGACCCCAAGGTCCGGTACCCCCTGGTGTAGAAACTCCTATACGCCGTGGTGATGGTGACCTGGAAGCTCCTGCATTACTTCACTAACCACGAAGTCACGGTCATCACTTCATACCTGCTCGGGGACATCGTCCGCAACCACGATGCCGCGGGATGTATCTCCAAGTCGGGACTCGAACTCATGGGCCATGACATCAGGTATATCCCCCGTACCGCTATTAAGTCTTAGGCTCTCGTGGACTTTGTCGCCGAATGGACGGAGGTCCAGCTACCGACTTCGGACGTCACCCACGAGTACTGGATGATGTACTTCAATGAGTCCGTAATGGAGCCTGGCTCGGGGGCTAGAGTGGTTCTAATCTCCCCAAATGGGAGTAGGCTCCGCTACGCCATTTGCCTCCACTTTCCAGCCTCAAACAACGCCGTAGAGTACGAGGCCCTCATCAACGGATTGCGCATCGCCATCGATCTCGGCACCACGTGACTCTATGTTCGCGGTGACTTGGAGCTGGTCGTCGACCAGGTCATGAAGGAGTCTTCTTGCAAAAGCCCTCTCATGGCAGCATGCTACTAGGAGGTGCACAAACTTGAGGACAAATTCAAGGGGATCGAGCTGCATCATGTCCCCTGAAAGGACAATGATGCCGCCGATTTTCTTGCAAAAATTGGCTGCTAGGCGGGTTCCGTCTGTGGATGGGGTCTTCATCAATGACCTTCACGAGTCGTCCACCTGCATCCTAGAAAGCTCGATCCAGACACACCCTGATGTTGACCTGGTGCTTGGAGGCTCCAGCCCCATTACCTCCGTGACGATGTCGCCCACCGATGTCGCCGTGTTGGCACTCGATCAAACCGACTGGCGAGCACCGCTACTCTCCTACATCCTCGAGGAGGTTCTCCCACCTAAAAGGACTGAAGCGTGATGGATCTCTCGATACGCCAAGACATTCATCACACTTGGTGATGAACTTTACAAACGAAGTCCATCAAGAGTACTCATGAAGTGCGTCCCTACCGACCAAGGGAAGCAGCTCCTCCTCGAGGTCCATGCCGGGATCTGCGGACATCACGTGGCATCGAGGTCACTGGTCAGAAAAGCCTTTCGCCAAGGTTTTTATTGGCCCACCGCGCTACAAGATGCAGAGGAGGTTGTCCGCAGGTGTGAAGGATGCCAGTTCTACGCTCAGCAAACTCATTTACCAGCACAGGAGCTCCAAACCATCCCCATCACCTGGCCGTTCATGGTCTGGGGCCTCGACATGGTAGGACCTCTCAAAAAGGGCCTGGGCGGCTTCACTCACCTACTCGTAGCAGTCGACAAATTCACCAAGTGGATAGAGGTGAAGCCCATCACCAACATCCGCTCAAAAGAGGCGATCAAATTCTTCCTCGACATCAACTACTAGTTCGGCGTTCCTAACTGTATCATCACTAACCACGGAACTAACTTCACCGGGAAGAAGTTCCTAGACTTCAGTGATGGATATGACATCAGGATCGACTAGGCCTTGGTCGGACATCCATGTACTAACGGTCAGGTCGAGCGTGCCAATGGCATGGTCCTCCAAGGACTTAAGCCACGCATCTTCGACCGACTCAACAAGTATGCGGAACGATGGGTTGCAGAGGTCCCAACAATCCTCTGGAGCCTGAGAATGACCCAAACTGATCCACAGGGTTCACATCCTTCTTCCTGGCCTATAGAGCTAAAGCGGTGCTGCCCTCTGACCTTGACCATGGTGCCCCAAGAGTAAAGGCCTTCAACCGCGACCGAGCCACGGAGGCTCAACAAGACACAGTCGACCTGCTCGAGGAGGCCCACAAGACAACCGTCATCCGCTCTGCTCGCTACCAGCAGACTCTCCATAGGTACCATGAGAGGGAAATCAGAGGAAGGATCCTCGAGGTCAGAGACCTTGTGCTTCGAAGGACCCAATCGACCAAGGAGAAGCACAAACTCTCTCTGCCTTGGGAAGGACCCTATACGGTGACCAAAGTGATCCGACTGGGCGCCTACTGACTGAAGGACGACAACGGCGATATTCTCACCAACACTTGGAACATCGAACAGTTACATCATTTCTTCCCTTAAAAATTTGGTCTTACCATTTTCTTTCATTCAACGTTCACTACTGCAAAGCACCCTAGCCCGAAACACTTTCAGCCTGAGTCGCTCGGGGGCTCCACGAGGGTGCGATACCACCTCTCTTTTTTACTATCTTATGGTAAATACTCTTTTACCCAAACAAAAGGGTAGTCCATTCCTTTAATTACCTTATGTGACTTTGCTTTAAACTTTTCGACCGATCGCACCCTACCACTACCTACTGTTATGAGCAGCTAAGCCTCGCAGGCCACGCCCGGGCTCTTAAGGTTGCAGCCTACGGGATGAACGGGCAGGTGTGAAAAAGAAGGAATAAAAACAAAGCTATGCTAAGGTAAAAACAAGGAACGAATGGGACAAGCTTCCTCAAACAAAGTGATTCATCACATAAACAAAGTTGCTGTATTCATGGATACACAAAAAACGTTTACACGGGGACTCCCCCACGAACTTATCCCTTACATATGCTAAGTACTTCTACTCTATTTTCTACTGCGACTGCCCGGTGACATCGGCTACCGGCTCGACCGGCGAAGGTAGGGACTGCTCACTCTCCGGCTGGATGATGTTTGGCTTAGTCGGAGGGGGGGTGACATTCGCCTCTGACCTAGGCTCCACTCCATCTGTAGGCTAGGTGATGTCCTCCTGGCCCACACCTTCAGCCTTGTTCACATGGTGAGCCTCCATCACCCATTGCATGGAGACTTGCTCTGCCACCAACTGTGCATGTGGCAGCAAGCTCTCCCCGAGCGCATGGATGGTGTCTGGGCTCCAACCATCAGTGTACCCACTGCAGATGGCGGCAAAGTACAGGTTCAGGTGGTGTGTCGCCACCGAAGTCAACACCCTCTATGTCATGTAGAACATTCTATCAGAGATGAGGGCCCGAACCTCACCCGGAACCTCCGCCAGCCGGATGGCGAGCGTGCTGGTACTTGGCATCGACCTGAAGACCTCTGAGACGATGATCTAGGTGACATTGCGTATCTGGTCAAGTTACCCCTTGAGAGCACATTGCACTTCAAGGGACTTGGCCAGCACCTCCGCATTCCAGCCAATCATCGCGTTGGCTGTCTCTAGGTCCTACCCTAGAGAACCGACCTTTCCGCCCAACTCTGGAAGAAGGATGACAAGCTCAAAAGCAGGCTAAAGGAAAAAACCAAGACATCTATCGGGGACCTAATACCGAGGTACCCCAGAAGGTGGAACCAATAACCACCGAACGTGAAAAACTTCTAGACGCATAAGGGCGCCGTTTCATCCCTTGTTCGAGCGACAGGAGTTCGGTTCCACCTCGCCCGACGCCTTTGTGGGATAACTCTACCTCGCCCGAGGGCTCAGGGTTAATCTCTGTCTCGCCCGACGCCTTTGGGGTAGGCTCGGTCTCGCTCGAGGGCCGAGGGATGAACTCCGTCTCGCCCAACGCCTTTAGGGCAGGCTCGGTCTCGCCCGAGGGCTGAGGGATAGAATCCGCCTCGCCCGACCCCGGAGGGGCGAGGTCGGTCTCGCCCGAGAGATAGGAATTGGTCTCCGTTTGGCTTTGACGGCAACAGCGAGCGAGTCTCACCACTACTACATATCTAAAGATTGGATTCGTCTTACCTGACAACTTCTCTCCATTCCCTCAAGATGATAAGTATAGGGCAAGACAAGACGTTTGGGTCAACCATGGCTCCAAGGACCATACCCTGCGCCCTGGCAGGAAAAGTACTGCCAGGGGGTGACAAGACAGGTGCTTTAGACCCTTCCGGGCGCCGCAGAGCTCGAAAGGTTGTACAGGTGCGTGCTCCTCGCCCTATAGAGTTGTAGGCGCCGCCTTCAGCCCTGGGACACGGAACCCGACGAAGATATATGACAATCGCTACGCTCCAGAAAAGGAATTAATATCTCCACGCACGATGGACTTTCCGTCACCACGCTATGGACCCGAGGGAGCGGCACCCGCTTCATGACCCCTCAGGTCCACCAAGTCAGAAGGCCTTGACCACGTCGTCGCTCCAGACCCCGACCCCTCGTCCCTCTGACAAAGACTCACAGGAACCAAAAGGCGTGCAGAGCAAGGCTGGGAGAGGCCGATAAGTGAAAACCACTGTACTATAGCCCACATCCTGCGTAGGGCAGCATTCTATAATCAACCTGACATTCTACAGAAACATCAACAGTATTGTAGGCGCTTATCTTCATTCGTACTCATCAAAATGAAGAACGAAGTCAGGTAGACGTGAGCCACAAGGCTAAGTAGCATATACATCCTAAAAACTCGCCTTGTAAAAGCGCCCCCCTTCCTCTATAAAAGGGGATGCGCTTCCCCCATCGAAGAGGGGGGACTCTAGAGACCGAACAATACGACACACAGATACACACAGTCAAGTGGTGTTGAACCTCTTGACATCCCTTCAACCCCTCCATCTGAGACTTGGGACCAGTCCCTCTCTCGATCGTTTGTACCCCTTACTACAAATCGTTCACGGTGCTAATAACACGAGCAACAACAAACTGGACGTAGGGACTTTCGGCCCGAACCAGTATAAATCTTGTGTCCTTTAGCGCACCATCCGAGCCTAACGCGCATTACTATAAATTTACTTGCCGGTGCTTGTATGAAACACCGACAGTTGGCGCGCCAGGTAGGGGCTTTACGCGTTCCAAATCAGGCCTCGGATGGCCACCCACGCAATCATCTGGGCCCCGGGCGCACACGTGCGTTTTGGCGACCTAGATTTCATCATCACACTAGGAGGAGAGCCGGCGCTAACTCACACAGTTGCCCTGTCTCTCCCTTCCATCGACCTCAGCCGTCTTAGGCTTGAGGTCCCGCTGGGCAACTCCCTTGGACCCCAGTCATCAAGTGAGGTCTCGCACAACGTCACCCTGTGTCCCGAAGGTCCCATACGGAGCACCCCGACAGCGTTTCCGTTCAGTCTCCGCAACGCTGCGGCGACCGTAGGCCACCTTTTGGCGCCACGAATGGTTCAGTCACCCATGGACATCGAGTTCATGGGGGCGATCGAGCATGATATGGAGACCCTCTATGGGCTCCTCAATGAGGAGCCAGGATCGTTCTCCAGCTCAGATTCTAGTAGGGGGAGCCACCACCCTTCCCGGGAATGCTTCATGACGCAGACCCCCGAGGGTCAGGTCGAATGCGCCTCCAGGGAAGAGGTCACTCCTACAAACAACCCTAACAGCAGATCTAGGGAAGAGACGACAGCCCCATCTCGCCTAAGGATGGAGCAGCTGAAGGCCCGTCAGTAGGAGATCGATGAGGCCGGGCAAGGGCTCGTCCGGGAGTACGCGGACATCAATCGCGAGATTGAACGCCGCAAAGACGGGGGGTGCGCGCACGCCACGGCCCGTACCGTACACCAAAGGATCCTCACCGACGATGGGACCCTTCCTCACTTCACCCGAGCCAGCCAGAACATCGCCGCAGCAACCGCCTTGCTGCATGGCCTCCCGGAGGTCGTGACGGCCGAAGATCACCGGGCCCACAGGGAGATTCGCACGTTGCTTGAGCGCGTGGCGGCGCAGCAGGCGGAAAGTTCGTTGTCTCAACGACGCAAACCTGACACCAGCCAGCGCTCGCTCTCAGTACATCCCACCAGGGATGCGACCGTTCACCAAACCCCACCAGCCGACAGGCAGCCCTCCGCCATCCCAGTACATCAACGCCTCGGCCATGGCCACGACGTACGCGACATCATCGACGCTCGGAAGCACGCCCATGGCAACGACGGAGAAGCAGCACGCCACGGCTACCATCCCCGACGTGGCAGACGCTATGACAGCAACGAAGTCCGAAGCTCGAGCCCCGGCCTGCCAGGTCCTCAGGCCTTCGGACGGCACATCCTCAACGCCGCGTTGCCCCTAAGGTATCGACCGCCTACCAACATCCCTAAATATTCTGGCGAAACAAATCCCGGGCTTTGGCTCGAAGACTATCGGCTTGCATGTCAGGCTGGTGGGGCAAGTGATGACAATTTCATTATTCGCAATCTCCCGCTGTTCTTGACTGATTCGGCACGAGCATGGTTGGAGCACCTGCCATCCAATGCTATTCAGAGTTGGGCGGATTTGACAGAGATCTTCGTGGGCAACTTCTAGGGCACGTACAAATGCCCTAGAAACCCATGGGACCTCAAGAACTGCCGCCAGAGGGCCGATGAAACCCTTTGCGGGTACATTCGGCGCTTCTCTCGGCAGTGCAACGAGCTCCCTAACGTCGCCAATGCCAACGTGATAGGAGCCTTTCTGTCCGGAACAACCTGCGAGTCCCTGGTCCACAAGCTAGGACGCAGGGGCCCGCAGACTACCAAGGAACTCCTGGACATCGCTACTAGTCACGCCTCTAGAGAGGAGGCTGTCGGAGCCATCTTTGATCGCTCTGACGGAAAGATGAGGCGGGACGAGGACGCCGGCGAAGGCGCTTCCAACCGTTCCGCCAAAAAGAAAAATAAGAAGCAACGGCGCGACAACTCGCTCATGGCCGCTGCTGACCGCAAAGGTAGCCGGAAGCCCGCGGAGGGCACTCCGAACCACTTCGAGAAAATGCTCGAGGGGCCATGCCCAAACCACGCCTTCCCGGCCAAGCATCTATACAAGGAGTGCGGCCTCATGCGCAAATACTTGGCCGGGGGACTTAACAAAGGGGAGCAGGGGAAGGAACCTGTTCCCGCCATAGACTACACAGAGGAGAAAGACGACGCCTTCCCAACGCCGACCGGCGCCCTTATGATCTTCCGAGGATCAACGGCCTACGACTCCAGGCGCCGCCAGAAGGTCGCGCGTCGTGAGGTCTATACCACCGGACCGGCCACGCCAGCCTTCCTCCGGTGGTCGGAATCCGCCATCACCTTCGACCGGACTGACCATCCGGATGCCGTTCCACACCCGGGGAGGTACCCGCTTGTCGTCGATCCGATCGTCGGTCCAAAGCGGCTTACCAAAGTACTGATGGATGGAGGCAGCGGCTTCAACATCATGTACGCCAAGACGCTCGACGAGATGGGCGTCGACCGAACGAACCTCCGTCCCATCCGAGCACCCTTCCATGGCGTCGTGCCCGGCAGGCAAGCCGTGCCACTAGGGCAAATCGACCTGCCCGTCACTTTTGGGGATCGGTCCAATTACCGAACTGAGACCCTCACCTTCGACGTAGTGGGGTTCCCGGGGACTTTCCACGCCATTCTGGGACGACCATGCTACGCGAAGTTCATGGCTGTACCCAATTATACATACCTTAAGCTGAAGATGCCGGGCCCCCGCGGGGTCATCACCATAGGCGCCTCTTTCTAGCGCGCTTACGAGTGCGAGGTCGAATGCTGCGGACACGCATCCACGGTCATCGCCTCTGAAGAACTCACCACCCTTAGGGAAGAGGTCGTTGAAGAGGCACCCGACGCGAAGAAATCGACCGGGTCGTTCGAATCAGCGGAAGGCTCCAGGGAGGTTCTTTTGGATCCCAGCAGCTCCGAGGGTAAAAAGGTCCGTATTGGGACTGCGCTCTCCTCCAAATAGGAAAGCGCGCTCGTCGACTTCCTCCGCGACAACAAAGACATCTTTCCATGGAAGCCCTCGGATATGCCAGGCATCCCGAGGGAGGTCACCGAGCATACCTTAAAAATCCACCCGGGCTCCAAGCCAGTGAAGCAACGCTTGCGCCGCTTCGACGAGGAGAAACGCATGGCCATCGGCGAGGAGATAGCCAAACTATTAGCCACGGGATTCATTAAGGAAGTAAACCACCCGGAGTGGCTGGCAAATCCCGTTCTCGTATGAAAGAAGAGTGGGAAATGGAGGATGTGTGTTGACTACACAGGCCTCAACAAAGCGTGCCCAAAGGACCCATTTCCTTTACCACGCATTGACCAAATAGTTGATTCCACCTCAGGGTGCGAAACCCTCTGCTTCCTTGACGCATACTCCGGCTACCACCAGATCACGATGAAAGAATCCAACCAGCTCGCAACGTCTTTTATCACCCGCTTCGGATCATTCTGCTATGTTTCAATGCCGTTCGGTCTGAAGAACGCTGGGGTGACTTACCAGCGTTGTATGCTCAACTACTTCGGGGACCTCATTGGGTGGACTGTTGAGGCCTATGTCGACGACATCATGGTTAAATCCAAAAGGGCCGACCACCTTGTCGCCGACCTCGAACAAACCTTTGCGAAACTCCGCGCAAACGGCATCAAACTCAATCCCGAAAAATGTGTTTTCGAGGTCTCGAGGGGCATGCTGCTCGGCTTTATTGTCTCCGAATGAGGCATAGAAGCCGACCCGGAGAAAATCTCAGCCATCACAAGAATGGGCCCGATCTAGAACATAAAAGGGGTTCAATGAATCACAGGATGCCTTGCCGCCCTCAGCCGATTCATTTCGCGCCTCAGCGAACGAGGACTTCCCCTTTATCGACTCTTAAAGAAAGCTGACCACTTCAAGCGGACAGCCGAGGCACAGGAGGCGCTTGACATGGTTAAACAATTTTTAACTAAACCGCCGGTCTTAGTCCCTCCGGGCAACGGAGAATCCCTCCTCCTGTATATATCGGCCACCACGCAAGTGGTTAGCTCCGCCCTAGTGGTAGAGCGAGAGGAAGAGGGGCACGCCTTCAAGGTACAACGCCCTATCTACTTCATCAGCGAGGTCCTATCCGATTCCAAAGCCCGTTACCCCCAAATCCAGAAACTCCTCTACACCATCCTCATCACCAAGAGAAAGCTACGCCATTACTTTGAGTCACACCCTGTGACAGTCATGACGTCCTTCCCCCTCGGCGAGGTCATCCGTAGCCAGGATGCTACAGGAAGAACCACAAAGTGGGCGCTCGAGCTGATGGATCAGGGCATTACTTATGCCCCCCGGACAGCGATCAAATCCCAGGTGCTGGCTGACTTCATCGCAGAGTGGACCGAGGTCCAGAGGCCACCAGCACCCATCGATCAAGAGTACTGGACAATGTACTTCAACGGATTGCTGATGAAGAAGGGCGCCGGAGCAGGACTAGTCTTTATATCTCCCCTCGGGGTCCACATAAGGTACATGGTTCGGTTCCATTTCCCCTCATCAAACAATACTGCAGAATATGAAGCACTCGTCAATGGCCTATGAATCGCCATCGAGCTGGGCATTCGACGCCTCGACGTTAGAGGCGCCTCCCAGCTGGTCGTCAACCAAGTCATGAAGGAGTCAAGCTGCCACGACGCCAAGGTGGAGGCATACTGTCAAGAGGTCCGATGGCTGGAGGACAAGTTCGACGGCCTCGAACTCAATCACATCCCAAGGTGCCTCAACGAAGCAGCCGACACGCTTGCGAAAGCAGCATCTAGCCGAGAACCAGTCCCGGCAGGCATCTTTGCCAGTGACCAACACAAACCCTCGGTATGCTACACGGGGTCAGAACAAGCCGACGATGGCCCATCTGGTCCGACCCCAGGGGCCAATCCTCCAACCGCTCCGCCTGACCCCGAGGTCATGGAGCTCGAAGAGGACCCAGCAGCGGAGTCCGACCCCTCCGATGACTGGAGAACACTTTTCCTCGATTACCTCCTCCACAACGTACTACCGGCAGATAAGACGGAAGCCCGACGGCTCGCATGACGCGCCAAATCCTTCGTTCTCGTAGAGGGCGAACTCTACAAGCGAAGTCACATCGGAATTCTGCAACTCTGTATCCCTGGTGAACAGGGAAAACTCCTGCTGGGCGACATCCACAGTGGAGTATGCGGTCATCATGCCGCACCAAGAACCTTGGTTGGGAATGTATTCCGACAAGGTTTCTACTGGCCCACCGCAGTAGCCGATGCTGAGCAAATTGTACGCACCTGCGAAGAGTGCCAGTACTATGCTCGGCAAACACACCTCCCGGCCCAGGGTCTCTAGATGATCCCCATCACGTGGCCCTTCGCGGTCTGGGGGCTCGACCTGGTTGGGCCACTCAAAAAGGCGCCCGGGGGCTTTACCCACCTGCTTGTCACCATAGACAAGTTTACAAATTGGATTGAAGCTCGACCAATATCCACGATCAAATCCGAGCAAGCCGTGCTGTTCTTCCTCGACATCGTCCATTGCTTTGGAGTACCGAACTCCATCATCACAAACAACGGCACGTAGTTCACCGGTAGGAAATTCGTTCGATTCTGTGATGAACAACACATCCGGATCGATTGGGCAGCCGTCGCACACCCCCGGTTGAACGCGCAAATGGCATGCTCCTTCAAGGCCTCAAACCTAGAATTTTCAACCGGTTGAACAAGTTCGGCGCGCGCTAGCTCGCTGAGCTCCCGGCCGTACTCTGGAGCCTAAGGACAACTCCTAGCCGGGTGTAACGTCCAGTCCCGACATACATGGCCCCAGCCCACTCTTCCTAGGAGTGGTCCGACCCGCGTAGCAACCCGCTTGAACTTTCGTCCTCGCTTCGTTCAAAACGGTTAACCGAAGGTTACTACGCGTCCCTGGCCCTGGTATTTAAGTCGATCCAGCGAATTCAGGATTTGGCAGTATGGGACTAAACTCTGGTTGCACAGTGTTTCGCGGTGCTACAGTACCCGTGAACAGTACCAGCGAAATCGGCTGCCCCGATTTGAGTGAGCGAAGGACCGGTGACAGTAGCCACAGGATGGATGCTACGATGACCGTCATTTCCCACCGCCATGATGACACCGCCCATACCGAATTTAATTGGGCCCACTTTGGCCCATTAGGATGTTACAATCATCTCCCCTAAAGATTCAACGTCCCCGTCGAATGCCAGATCAGCTTACCCTTTCGGGACATTTACCACAGGATCCGCCTCTCTTCAACACGTTTGTGTGGCCCCGTGCCGGCGCATGTGTATGCCATGCCGTGACCACGGCGGATCCACGCACATGCACACAACATACCAGCGAGTTGTCCCCCCGTGCCGTGAAACCTCGAGAGTCGGCTCGATACCAAATGTAACGTCCGGTCCCGACATACATGGCCCCAGCCCACTCTTCCTAGGAGTGGTCCGACCCGCGTAGCAACCCGCTTTAACTTTCGTCCTCGCTTCGTTCAAAACGGTTAACCGAAGGTTACTACGCGTCTCTGGCCCTAGTATTTAAGTCGATCTAGCGAATTCAGGATTTCCAGTATGGGACTAAACTCTGGTTGCACAGTGTTTCGCGGTGCTACAGTACCCGTGAACAGTACCAGCGAAATCGGCCGGCCCAGTTTCGAGTGAACGGTGACCGGTGAACAGTAGCCCACAGAATGGATGCTACAGTGACCGTCATTTCCCCTGCTGCTGCAGTGACACCGGCCCATACTGAAATTTAATTGGGCCCACTTTGGCCCATTAGGATGTTACACCGGGCCACCGGTTACACACCCTTCTTCATGGTTTATGGTTCCGAGGCCGTTCTTCCAACGGATCTTGACTATGGAGCACCAAGAATCAGAGCATACGACGAACAAGGAGCCGAGGCATCTCACCAAGACACCATGGACCAGCTAGATGAAGCCCATGACATCGCCCTCCTCCGTTCGGCGAAGTACCAGAAGGCGTTGCGACGGTACCACTGCCGACGAGTGTGGGGTCGAGCCTTCAACGTCGGAGACCTCGTCCTCCGTCTTGTGCGAGCAACAAGGACCGCCACAAACTCTCCCATACAGGAAGGCCCTACGTCGTCGTAGAAGTACTTTCGTCCGAGCGCCACCGGTTGAAAAAACCATCGACGGTGAGGTCTTCACCAACGCCTGGAACATTGAGCAGCTACGTCGTTTCTATCCTTAAAATAAGTTTACACTCTTCCTTATCGGTTTTTGTCTTTGAAGGACACGTGGACGCCTAAGAGGGGGGGTGAATTAGGCAACTTAAAAATCTAACTCTAAACTATGGCCTTTTTTTCTAACTCTAGCAAAACCTATGCAAAAGATAATCTATCTAGATGTGCAAATACGATTTTGCTAGTGAGTTGCTATCTCTACCGCAAATGATAATAATATGATCAATGTAAATGCGGAAGCTTAAAGAGCAAGGTAGAGATATGCAAACTCCCGTCGACGACTCGGTATTTTTACCGAGGTATCGAGAAGCATAAGCTTCCCCTTAGTCATCGTTGGAGCCCCTCGCAAGGAATCCCTCGCAAGGGCCAAGCTCCCGGTCGGGTAACTCCGTGGATAGCCTCGGGCCTTCCCCACGCGCAAGTGGGTCTCCGACGTGCCTTCCGGCAAGCCTCTCCCGGATGCTCCCCGCCGTCTTCACTATCAAGCTTTCGGCCGAAACGCGCATGGGCCTTGTTCCCTTTGGTACACGGTGGCGGCCGCACCACAAACAGCGGTTGGTGCGATCTCGTAAGACTTCAAGCCCCTCCGATGTACAACTCTTGTGCTCGCAAGCATGGGTGGTAAGAGGTATGCAAACCTCACTAAACACTAGGCATACACTAGAGCAAGCGCATAAGCGGTGGTCTAATCAACCTAAGCACTTCGCAAAGCACCTCGCTAATCACGATGAAACACTAAGCACTTAGCAAGTGGAGATCACTAAAATGGTGTATCAACAACCTTGGTATGTTTCCTCGGCTCCACTATCCTCAAATGGTCGGTTGGGGTTGTATTTATAAGCCCCCGAGAAAGTAGCCGTTGGGGTCGAACTCATGGCGCTCTTGGCCGGACATCGAATCGTCCTGACCGGACGCGTTGTAACATCCCGGCCCAGGGCTTAACAGGATTAATAGGATACTCATACCAATAAGTTGCAACTTCTTTTTCGGAAGCCCATTTGCAAATAACTCCGAGGTTAAGCGTGCTTGGCCTGGAGCGATGGGTGACCGACCGGGAAGTTCTTCCCGGGTGCGCACGAATGAGGACAAAGTGCGCAAAAAAGACCTCTGTTGGTCTGTGAGGGCAGTCTACATCCTAGAGAAGCTGCCAGATGTAAGCGGGCCCGGCCTCGGAGAGGCGGGACGTTACAGAATGTTTTCAGAGCCTACTCTCGCGGTTTTTCGCAGGCGCGCGTGTGTCGCGATTCTTGCTTGAGCATGGTGCGCATGGCTGGTGTGAATTCGGCGTGGTCACACAGCATGGCACATGCGCTGGCTCTGGACACACGGACGTGGCCAAGAGAGGACGCTCCTGGCTTGGGATTGATCGACGAGGATGTCGATCTCTTAAGGGGGTGAGGATGTAACATCCCGTCGAGTGGCCGCAGATTAATAGGATACTCATACCAATAAGTTGCAACTTCTTTTCCGGAAGCCCATCGCAAATAACTCGAGGTTAAGCGTGCTTGGCCTAGAGCGATGGGTGACCGCCAGGAAGTTCTTCCCGGTGCGCGCACGCAGTGAGGACAAAGTCTTGTGAAAAGACCTCTGTTGGTCTGTGAGGGCGATCTACATCCTAGAGAAGGCTGCCGGATGTAAGCGGGCCCGGCCTCGGAGAGGCGGGGCGTTACACGCGTCCGGTTGTCCCGACCGTTGTAGCCGCGAACTACCGATCGGACGCTGCGCCGTCCGGTCGCTTCTTCTGCCGACAGCGTCCGTCGCGATTCAGCAGCGCTGGAACCTCTCTCAGACTTTCGATCGGACCTGCGTTCCTGCGTCCGTCCGGTTTGCCGCCAGCCGTCCGGTCCTTGTGTCCGGTCGCCTATCTCTCTGAAACCACCGGTCCAGCGTCCGGTCGCGCTTCGGCGTCCGATCGCCTCTCATGAGCCTCGTTTTTTTGCGATCTTGCGCATGCGGCTTGGTTCCTATCTTCATGCTTGGACTTTGCTTGACATCTTGGGTCTTTTCTTGTGCTTCTAAGGTCTTGCTTGAGGTGTTGATCATCAGATCATCATGTCGCCTTCGTCCAAGTCACGTCTTGCACCCTATTGGACTACAAAACAAACACTTGCAAATTCATTAGTCCAATTTGGTTGTGTTGGTCATCAAACACCAAAATCCAAAGTAAATGGGTCAAGGGTCCATTTTCCTTACAATCTCCCCCTTTTTGGTGATTGATGACAACACGACCAAAGCAAGCAAATGATAAAAAATTTTAAATTTAAAAATTATCTACTTGCTAGGATGCAATGCAAAGGGCAAGGTTATATGATACTAATTGATAGATATCAATTAAAACTTTACTCAAAAGCATGTCTTGCCCTTGCAAATGTCCCCATGTGATATTATGGATTAGAGCCTATCTTTCTAAAAAAATTCTCAATCCATAATTCACTTTCCTCCCTTTCTCGGACCATTACCACTTGTAGACATCAACTTGATGCTTGCTTTTGGTCCTTCAAATTCTCCCCCTTTGGCATCAAACACTACTAAAAGGAAGACATTAGTAGCACAAGGGAGGTCAAATTTCATGATCCTTTGTGTATAGAGAGAAATGGATCACAAAATTTGACTCTCACATTATATAGACTAAGCTCCCCCTAAATATATGCATACATATGATAGAAAGCAAAGCATATGCATAATTAGCAATTTGTTGCACAAGAGAGGTTAATCTATATAATGCATGGAGAAAGCATATAAATATGAAATGAGATCAACATGATGATGCCAATTGAAGAACGATGCTTCTCTTCGGGGACTCCATTTTCCTTGCAATGAGACTACTACACACATGATAAACTTGAAAAAGGTGTTAGTCTCAAAGCGTCCATCTTGTAGATGATACTCCCCCTAAATTTGTGCATGGAGACATGGAATACTTGTAGTACTCATGCACAATTGATTTTGGAGTCAAAATACCACTTGAAAGATGATATTTGGGAGAAAATTATCTACAATTTGGACTTTGGCACATATTAGACAAACAATAGTAAGACAAGCTATGTGCTGTGCTCTTAAGTAATTTTAAACCATGTAGGTTTGCTCCAAGGGTTAAGAAAGAAACTGAGCAAGCCTACCATATGATATACCTAGTGTATGCATGACAAAAGATATAAGAATTCAAATGCAAATATAGGCATGAAGAGTAACTAGATGCTAAAAGGTACCAATTGTAGGAAAATTTTAAATCTAATATCAATTGAAGTAAATTGAAACTAGGTACCTAACATGGGAAGGGGAATTTGGGTCCATAGTATTCACTAACCCACTTGGCAATTGATTTTGTCCATCATGATGCACCCCATGAGATGCTCCCATACTTTGCCAAGTCTCCAAATTCCCCGAAGTCTGACGGACTTTGTTACTTCCCTTTCGGGATCCAAACCTTCTTGGTGCTCTTCATGTTTGAAATGATTTCCTTTGGCACCCAAAAGCGTTTGACCCCTTTGTTGGCTTGCTTGTTCACCTTGATGGCCAGCACCTTGTCATTTTTCTTCTTCAAGAGAGATAAGGTGTGGAGGCCTTCTTGTCCACCTTGTTGGTGTAGGTGTTGGAGAGCTTGCTTGTTTGCTTTTTCTCCTTCTTTGCTCCTCCCCCATTCTTCACCTTGCACTCATAGGACTTGTGGCCTTCTTTGTGGCACACGTAGCAAACCACGGTTTGTCCTTCATCAAGCTTCTTCACTCCCTTGATGGTGTTATCTTGATGAAGTTGGGTTTGCTTCGCCTTGCCTTTCATTTGAGTCAAGTCCTTGGTGAGGCGAGCTACTTCTTGCTTGAGTTGCTCATTCTCTTTTGCAACCTCTTGTGTGCATGTATCTACAATCACTTTCTTAACACAAACTTGGTTGCACAAAGGTGAGTCTAAACATAAATCATTGCAAGAGGTAGATGCATCCTTTTTAATTATGTCATTTCTTTTAGATGCCTTGGTGGGGGTATTTTTTACGGCCTCAAGATTAGCAACTTGATTTGTTAGCTCATGACAATGTTTGCACATGATTTCCATTTTAGCAAGCAAACTTTGATAATCATTTTGTGAGCTAGCTAACTTTTCTTTTAATTTTTCATTTTTCTTTTCAAGTTGCTTATCATTAATTGTGCATGCACTTATTGTTGCACTAGCCTCAAGTTGCTCAATTTTAGTAGATAGTTCAACATTGAGATTTGCAAAGTTTTCATATTGTTCAAGCAAATTCTTGTATGCTTC